>CM021100.1:956274107-956487209 GCA_007115665.2 Sequoiadendron giganteum
CATTTCTTTCCAATTTTTATTTTCCTATATGCAATTTGCACTTGCTGTTACAATGTGGGGTATATTCACACAAATTACTGCATTCTAAAATGTCAATCTTCTGGGCTCTTCCATTCTATTCATTAAGGCTGTCTTCTTGCTCCATCTCTCTATGTGCTCGCTGCTGAAGGTTTTGGCTATCTTTTAGTCTATATGGTTTCTCAATCCCTGATCAAAGGGATATATCTTCCTAATTCTCAATCAGCTGATCAAAAGCCACTTCGGCAATGATTTTTTTCTCATTCTTATTGAGTATGAGGATGATTCTTTTTTATGAGCACATGTTTATACTAAGAGGGGAGATGAATCAGTATAAAACTATCTTTTATTTTTTCAAATTAACAACCACAATAACTTCAAATACACAACATCAACAAATAAGAACACAAGAAGAACACAAGATTTACATGGAAACCCATTCGGGAGAAAACCACGGAAAAATATTGCTTATATAAAATTCTCTTACAAACTTTGTAGGCACCAACCTACTAGAGACACCAATCTCCAACACTAGAGCACAAACTCAATAAGAAACACCAATCTCCTTCAATATGAAGCACCAACCTCAAAAAAAAAAACAAGAAGTTTCGCCTTCTTGAATATTGCTTCCTCAAAGCATGATTTTCATGGGAATCTCCTTCATAAGATTTGCTTGTAAGTCTGCTTATAAATCTCCTAAAAATTCTAATATAGATCTGCCATATATCTCCTTGAAAGTCTTACAAATCTACTGCATTTTTACTTGAAAATCTGTCATAAATCTGGTTATAAGCTTCTTCAAATCAGATAAATAAATCTGCTCCTCTTTTTCTTAAATATGTTCTTCTTATCCTAATTTCTGCTCTTAAAAGAAATGTTTTTTCATTTGAGAACTTGTTTTCTAACTTCCAAAATAACTTCTATTTATATTCAAATCATGCACTTCACCAAAAGGAGGTCGGTCAAGAATTTAAATAATAAAGTTTATTTTAAACATTTGAATTCACCCAAGAAAGGTGTCAAAGAGGAGGTTGGCCAGCAACATAAGTATTATTTTTATTATTATTTTGTAATTTGCAAAGTGATCACCAAGGTGGAGAAAGGTCGGCTAGCACTTAGGAATTATAAATGTCTTTTATCACCTTGAAATAATGCGATATGCCCTTGAATGAAGTGATTAGTTATCTTTTCATGTCACCTTTGACATCAATGACAATAACATTTCCAACACTTTTCTCTTCCCTTTGTCAAACGCTTGATTGCTTGAATATTTTTTTGCTTTACTTTTGGTTCAAGCATCTAGTGACAAAAGATCCAATGCTATAGGCAATTTTTCCTTCCCAAGCCAAGCTAGTTACATAAATTTTGGTTGAAAATGGATTGCTCAAGAAGTTTTCCCACTTCTTGGGCATACTCTTTTCTTTTCAAGCTTCTCTTTCTACTCTTTGGCAAGCCATTACCATCAAGATTAAAAAAAGCTCAACTATTGAATAACCAAGCCTCTTTCCTTGGTTGGTAAGTTCCAAATTTGCTCCAAAATCTTGGCTGCTACCCATGCTTACTATTCCTCCTACTCATTGTTATCAAAAAAATCTTACTTAAAGATTGAAAAAACTATTTCATGATTTTCTCTAGGCTTCTAATGATGATCACCACAATTTTCACCAAGTTGCTTGGGAGTATTATTACCTCCCTTAAGATTTTAGGGTGTTAAGCCTTCTTTCAATCCACCGAAAAGGAATCACTTTGTGTGTCAAATGAATTATTAAAACCTTAGAAGGAAATGAAACCTAGAGAATTTTCGTTAGGCATTACATCAACTCTAGTGTGCTTTCTAGTAGGCCAGCCTAGAAAGGGTTTGATTTGGGCACACTTCACACCGTGTGTGAATCTATCCAAATTCAAGGCACTTTTGTTACCAAATTTATCTACAAACCTTGGGATGCTATTAAGCCTTGGATTTTATGGCTAGGAAATTATTTATGCACTAGTCTCTCTATCAATCAACATTTTATTTGGTGGTCCCCAGTTCTTTCTTGTGTGGAGTTCATACCAAAATATAAGCTTTTCAATCAAGACCAGGAGACTTCTTAAGCTATTGTTGATACCATTCCTCCCAAGATGATTTATAAAACTGGGGTGAGATCTTTTAAACCAGAGTGGAAGGATTGGAAATGATACCCTGATATACCCTTTCACAAGTACAAGTCTTGTAAGAGTTATATGTGGATTTCACCTCATTTTTCTTAAACCTAAGTTGGCTCACTTTGTGTAGTGTATTCTTTATCAAGGTCTCTCTATTGGTGCTCATTTGGCCCCATTTGGAGTTCTCAATCCTCATTGTTCATTTCATGGGAAGTCCAAGAATCTCAAGCGATTGTTTTTATTTTGTTTCAAAGCTCAAGAAGCTTGGTGTTTGACACATTATTTTCTTAGACCTTTTTGGCCTAATCCATTTTCTTGGCATTATGGTTTTACTCAGAGACTAACCTTGTCTACCATTTAACTATACCCAAATTTGGCATGCTTTCAAGGCAAAAATTATCTTTGGGTAAAATCATAGAGTTGTGTCACACATCCAACTAGTAAAATAGTTTCAAGTGAAATCGTTTCTACCTAAACAATTTTCGGAAAAATAATTTCACCCAAAACCATGTGGCAAATATGATTTCGAATGAAACCCTTTCGCTCAAAACCATCAAATAGATTTTTTTCAATTAAAAATTTGAAATGGTTCGATTTATATGTAAAGTTTTGGGTGAAACACTTTTAATCAAGAAGGTTTCAATTAAAACCCTTTAGTCTGAAATTGTCTATGTGACAATTTAACACCTCTTTTGGGATGAATTCGACAAAACTTTAACTTCAACTCTAGATTTCTCCAATTATGGGTCCTTTCATAAAAGAAAAAAAAAAAGCTAAATTGTAGAGCTTGGAGTCTAGAATCAAAAAAATATATATTTTTATTATGATTTTTATTTATTTATTGCAAATAGGTTCTTATAATCAAACATGAGGCCAATTAGAGAATATATGTAACATATTTTTTTAATATATATATATATATATATATATATATATATATATATATATATATATATATATATATATATATATATATATATATAGCATATATCAAACGGTACTCTAAATGAGAGAATCATCTCTGAGAGGGTTTAATTTACTTTTGTAAATGATTAAAAAAAAAAATCAAATAAAAGTTGATGTACCATGAAAACTATGGCATTTTGATTAAACTTGATTTTTAAAAATTATTTAAAAATAAATATTCATTGAAAATTTAAAAAATTCGTGTATGAGATCCTCAAGTCATCTACATGGTAAAAAAATGTTATTTTCTTGTGATGTCCCATCAACCTCACTTTAAAAAAAATATACTAATTAAAGTTCTTCTCTTAAATTTATAATAAAAATCTATCCAACTAATTTATTTATTTAAAAAAAAAAACTATAAACCTAGACTACATTAAAAGTTCTATATTTCATTAGTTTACATCATTTTAAAATTTAAACCATAAATATATTACTTTTAGTTGGTTGAAGTTGAAAATTTGTATTTGTCTTGGTGATTTCTTTTATAAAAGTGTGACAGTTATGAAATTTTACCATTCTTATGTAGATTTAGGTGCAAGCTCATAAGTTGTACTTAAAGTTGCTCATCTTGAGGAATTGTTGGATCTTTGGGGGAATGTTTCCAACACTATTCATAGAGTTCCCTCTAACCCCTCTTCTCCTCAAGATTGCAAGTATGGTGGTAGCAAGTCCTCCAAATGTAAAAGGATCCCAATCTCATGGCTCTCAACCTCCAAGTTCTAGAAATAATGTGTCCTATGGAGGATGGTCTCAACCTTCCCAATAGCCTTCTACCTCCTCTCTTGGGCATGGTATTGGGTGTTCTAACTCTAACAAGGTTCATTTCCTAGACCTTTCCATATCCCCAATCCATACTTAGCCAAAACATACTCCTAAAGAGGAGGGCATCATCATTGGTGGGGAGCCTACTAATGATGTTGTCCCTAGAGTTGTTTGGAAAAATCTCGGTGATCAAGATCCCTCCTCTACTAGGCCTACTTAGCTACTTAGTGTTGTGTGGGTTTATTATGTTTTTCATCTTTGTTTCAAACCCTATCCCATTAGACATTGAGGGTGTGCACTTTCATCACTCTCATCTTCTTTTGTGAATTTTGTACTATTGTCTTTTAAAGTTGATAGAATTTTAAATAAGACAATCAGTAAAAAAAATGTCAACCATGTGCCTTGATTTACAAAAGGTCCTTTCTAAAAAAAATTAAATTTGTAATGAGGACTCAAGGCTTAGAATATATTATAAAAGCATTGAAGGCCCAAAGAAAGCAAATCATATCATCTAAGAAATTCCCATCATTGTTGTACTCTAAAAAATCTATGTGTGCTCAAGCGCTCATTTTCATGTGAAATGTAACTATTTATACATTTTTTAGTTCTTTATAGATGGCAATGTGTTTGTAGAGTCTAAACTAGTGTATTGTAAACTTGGTAGAAACCACATAATTCAAAGGAATGAATAGCTGAACAGTCCACTCAACATTGTAAAGACTTCATTGAATTGTCAACCAGGGCTTGTAAACTTTTGATGATGTTGCACTATATGTGCCTTCAAAGACCTAAGACTACCTAGGTTATTCTATTGAAGGTATTCTACTTGCTAGAAAATCACATAAACATATAGCAATGGACAAAGTAAACTAGCACTAATGGCTATGGGTGCTTACAACGTAATCTGTAGTTGAACTGTTGCTAACAGATAGTTACTGAAACTAACTCAAACTAATGACTGAACCTAATATACCCTCCGGAGTACTACAAGTCAATTGAATGCATCCATGATGCACATGAACAATAATTACTGATAATCACCATATGAGAATCTATTTTAACTTACATGCAATTTATAAAGTAATGATAACAAAAATAACGATTAAATAGAAATGAAATAATTATAAATGTAGTGAAGAACAGTTACCTTGAGTGGCCTTCTCAAGTGGTTGTCTTCACTTAATTAAAACCAAATCTAAATCTTTAGATTCTACGCAATCATATCAACTTGAACTTCATTCATGACATATTCCAAAGGATCACATAAAATCTTGTTCAAAGATTGTATTCAAGAAAACCATTTTTGAACAATCAACATGTCTATAGATTACAACTAAAAACTAAGAAGTAACTGATAAAAAAATCCACCAATATGAGATTCATCAACTAACTATACTAAAGACTCAACCATCGACTTTATACAAGCACGAGGGAGTTTATTCTAAACACAACTATTAACTGAAATCATTAACTAAAACTCCCTAGATATCAGAATATATAATCAAGATTGAACTATTCAAACTGCAATTGAAAAGAAACAAGAGTTCTAATAGAATTAAAACTCTGCAAAAAAGATCTACATGTGGAACACATAATCAGTTATGCAAAATCCCATCAATAGAATAATTCTTCTTCAGTGCCTTATTAACTGTCATAATGATGCATGACTAACTCCATTAGGTGTCTCCACACGGTAGTTATTACACTCAACTTGTTTTGGCACTTCTCCTGTTTTGTTGTCCAAGTCCTCCTTTTGTTGTAGGCTACAACTTTCAGTTGTTGCGAGCTACAATGTTTTCTTGGGCTGCAAGAGGTTAATCCACAAAACATATACACAAAGCTAACTGCCATGATTAAACACAGCATTCCAACCACATTTTACACATATTCACATATAAATCATGCAATGATACTATATCATAAATATATTTTCATTACTATAATTCAAGTCCAAGGTTGTATAATAACCATAAAGAGATAGCATAGCATAGGAATATGTCTGAAAAGATTGTTTGATAATGTCTGAAAGCATGCATAAAAACATTAGGAAATGGACCATTAAATAGACTCGTCGGTGTTAATAGTCCATCTAAGATATTTTTATTTATGACATTCCATGTTATATTCTTGCTATTTATGCTATAATTTTTAAGATTGGTCATTGCACCTATTAACAACCAATCTAAAATATATATTGTGGCTCTAAGGATAGCTTGATTGACCTTCATAACATTTATTTGCAAAGGTTATTCATCACCCTATGTATGCCTTTATATTTATTTATTTTTAAAATACTTGTTTTGTATATCCATGGTGGCTTGTTCTCTTTAATTTTAAAGTGTGTTCACATTTCCTTAAATTTTGTATGTTTATGTTCATTGAGTGACCAGCTATAAGTATAGATAGATTGGTGGACCAATTATTGTTGTTAATTCTCATCCATGGTTTCAATGTCGTTAAGTGGAATTATACCAGAAGGGAAGGAAATAGATTGCTATTTTTTCGGAAAAATCAACTTCTAATTAGAATTACACTTATATTGATACTGGAAATTACCAAGATTGCTCTATCTAAAATATGAACAAACACTTTAGTAATTTTGTGATTACTAATTACAATTCCTCCCTAGGTTCTTGATTCTTGTTGATGTGTTTCTTGCTAGTGTGTAGATTCTTCTAGTGTTATTGTTTATTCCACCATGGTTAACTTTATTATTACTATTTTTATAAAATTTTCTATTGATTTTTAACATAAGGGAAAACATTACTTTTGATAAGTTTGAAGCATGTACAATCTTCAAGGGAACAAATGCTTATATCCAACCTATGGGATTTGGAGGTTTTCTTCTCTCTTGTTATTTTTCTAGTTTTAGCCAATCTGAATTTTCTTGATTTTCTAGAATTGGTGTGCTATGATTCTTTTTAAGATAGACCTACTTTGTAATCTATTATTTTTCTATATAGGTGTTTCCTTTGTGAAAAATAATCATTTATCTCTTGATCCATCATAGACATACACATCATTTATGTAGCTATGGCCAACTAAGAGATTATTTGTAAAAGATGGTGATATGTTTTCTTTTGTGTTGCTAGAGAAATAAGTCATGTAACTAGGTATAGTTAGAGTATCCTCTAACATCTTCCTGTTGCGCAGATAGTTGTCGTTGCACCAAAAGATCAACTTGTTAATTCCTGATACAACCACCAGAGTTAATGAATCCACAAGAGGTGGTTAAGCCATGTCAAAAATCTGAGCATTGTGTTGCACAACACAAGGAGAGCACACCTTGTAACAATCCCCCCCGTGCAAGTGAGGGGTTTGAACCCGTGACCCAAGCTCCGATACCAATTGTTGCACAAACGATTGTCGTTGTACCAAAAGATCAACTTGTTAATGCCTGATACAACCACCGGAGTTAATGAATCCACGAGAGGCAATTAAGCAATGTCACGAACCCAAGAATTGCATTGAACACACCTTGCAACACTTCCATGCCAATACTTGGTAAGTAGTGTGAACCCTTTGATCAAAATTAAATCAATGATGCAAAAGCATTGGTGATAGCATGGCCCCTATGTGAATTAAACCATGTTTTTCTTCTAGCCAATTTTATTGCTCATTGGTAGATCTCTTGGTGCTACATGTCATGATCTAGTTAGTACCAACTCAACAATTGATTAATGTGATGTCCATTTTGGAAAACCCACTAGTCTACTAATATTGCAAGGAGAACACATCTAAACCTTTGATTAGTGTTATAACTTAATGAACCAAAGAACAATATAGTCTAGCATAAAAAGAAAACGGATGTGGTATGTCATGATTAGCTCCTAAGGTCAATAAGTTTCTTCTAAGAGGTTCATTCGTGTCTAGGCAATAGAGAGGATTTACTTGGACCAATGATTTTATAGTAGAGTTGATATGAGCCATTGATCAAAATAAATTGGAGTTTATTAAGTAGTTAATCAAATGGTTCTTGTAGAGGCACATGATTATATCTTGTCAATAATTGTTCATTGGTATATTAAACCACCCTTTATATTGGTGATTTTCTTGATATACTGCAGCCAAAGATCTTGGGTGAGTTAATAGAATGTGTGTAATTTTCTAACTAGTTCATAAACAATGAAAAAAATAGTAAGTAATCAAGCTAATATGGATGGCAGCTCCTTCTTATAGACATCAATCCAACACTTTGGATGCACATTTGACCATACTCATTAATTAATTGAAATTCAAAATCTTATTTATTTTAAATTTAAATTAATTAATAAGTATGATCAAATGTGCATCCAAAGTGTTGGGTAGATGTTATCTACAAGAAGGATAGGGTCAAATGTGAATCCAAAATGGTGGATAGACAATACATTCTTATACACGCATCAAAGTTTGGTCAACCTCAATCAATTGATTAAGTTGAGTTATTTTTGGATCCTTTACTGATCAACCATGTCTATTTATATGAAGAATAATTGTGTACCCACCATCGATCAAGTTCTAGATTAAACAAGCTTCAAGAAAGTATTCAAAGGAGTAATTAGCCATCAATCAAGTTCTAGATTTAGCAGGCTTCAAGGAAGTGCTCGAAGGAGTAGTGAAGAGCATGTGGTATATTCTTAGTAATCGCAATATATTGGCGTATTGATTAGTAAAGCATTTATGATGTCCCATCAATCTCCCATAGTTGTTGATCTAAAAGCAATGCATATGGGACCATTGATTAGGAGTTGAAGTTCAAAGTCTTTAGCAAGAAAGTTAAGCTCCCATTGTTCAATTGAAACACAATGAAGTTTGAAAACCATCAAGTGAATAGTTCGCATACAAATACTATAGGTTGATGGACCTGTCTAAATATTATTTATGGGATTTGATCAAAAGGCGAGAATATTAATTGGCCTATTAGAAAAATCCTTTGTAGTGGTAAGAGAAGGTTTTAAAGATGACTTGATGGATATATATAGGGGGAATATTTTTAAGTCCTGAGTTTCTTTTCCAAGGAAATATTAGCTTGAGCTAGGGTAAACAAAGCATTGGGAGGTCTTCTTTAATAATGTATATATAGTAGTATATGATTTATACATATACAATGTGGAGTGTTTTTTCCCTTCTTCCTTTGATATGAAAATTTTCCTTGGTCCACACGATGCCTAAATCTATTTTGCAAGTGGGTAGTTCTAGGAATTTGTTGTTATTTTAGGTTTACTTTTTATTGTGTTTCAGCATCTTTTCTATTTTGAGATTGTTGTAACAAATTCAATGAACAATCATTTACTTCAAGTATTATGTTATCCTTAAGTTTAATAGAATTGCATGCTTACAACAAACTTTGTTCCCTCTTCTTGTCATGGTGGATGCAATAATGAAGATGCAAACATGTGTCACTTGTATGGAAGATCTAGGTAGGGATTATTTTCTATAAATGAGTTTTCTCTTAGGAGAAAATATATCTTAGTTGTATTTGTGTACATGACAACATACAATATATTATCAAGTGATCAAATGAAATGTGTTTGATTTGAAAAAGTATGCAAATGATTTGTGTAAAGTTTGGTGGTGTTGTAAGAAAATGCCACTCCTCGAGGACATATTTTTTATTGTGAGTGTAGCTTTTCTAGGAGCAAGTATGCTTTTAGGGTCACATTTGTTGACTTCTTGTAGGATTGTGATTAGTCTTTAGCATCAAGTTTTAATAGGATGCTTGTATGCTATTGTAATATACTTTCAAACCCACATAAGTGACATTGTGGATCATTTATGGACTCAATTTGAATCTCGCTTCAGTTGATGTATTTTCATTTTATTTTTATTTTGGGATAAAATATAGACATGGACAGATTTAACTCTATAATAAATTCTAGTTTACCTAATGGACTTTACATAAACATTTTTCCTCTTTTTTGGATCAATAATTTTCTTATTAGAGTGGGTGTTGATCACAAATACTTGATTAATAAAAATCTTTCAAATGCTATGGTACTTTCTAATAAATTGTCATGATTTATGTCCTAACATTTTTGGACAATCACATGAATACTTACCTTAACCAAATAGTTGCAAATCCTACAATTGTTTTCATATTTTTAGAGAGTTATGCATGTTTTGGGTTCTCACAAGTTACACATGAAGTACAAAACTAAAAATGAATTGCATTTAGGGGTATTAACTTAATTTTGCATCTTTAGTTGTATTGTAACATGATATTAATCTACTAAATCGATATTTGTTGGTTTAAGAAACTAGTAAGCCAATGTAAGGGGTATATAGTGACAACCTATTGGAGTATCCTTTTGCACAAGGTATAGCTAAGCCATCAAAATAGTTTATTTTCATTATTCTATAAAGATTTCTAAGACCCTCTTTGGCCTGGCAAAGACATGTTAGAAATTTGAAATAGATTGAATAACCCAAGAAACTTTTTAAGAGAAAATCAAAGCTACATAAACTGGAAAAGCATAAAGAATGCACACCAGAACTCCAAGAGATTATGCAATGTCAAATATGACAAAATTGCATTAAGAGCTTCCAAGCTGAAAAGATACAATGCAAATATGCATGAATAGATGCAAGAGTATTGCAAGAATGGATGAAAATATAGGCTAGGTAGTGAGTTTATATAGAACTTAGGAGAGGAGGTAGGTGGAAAATCCAACCAATAGGAATCAACCACAAAAAGTGGAGATGGACCACCAAAAGTGGAAAGTGGTTCCACCCTTTAAGGAAGGGGACACCTCCTCACTTATCTCCTAGTTATTAAATAATAAAATCACTTTATTATCCTAAGCAAGCTTAATTAAGTGTAGGAAAAACCTAGGACTAAGGGAAAATAAATTAACCCACTAGGAAAATAAAAACCTACACCAACGCCCCCCCTTAAGCACAGCTTAGGAGGATGTAAAATATGATGGGTTGCAGAAAATGAGGCCATGTTAGGTACCCATGTACAAATTTAATGCAAATAAATATGTCACAACCGGAGAAAAGGAGAAAACCCGGTGGGAAAAAACTCCTCCCCAAAAGAGATGAAAAAAAGAAAAGGACTAAGTAGCCCCCCATGGATGACACCAATTGTACCCCAAGCAAAGCCCGCAAATGAAGGAATTTTCTCCAATGAAGGTTTTGGTGAAGATGTATGCAGTCTGATATGATGTTAGACAATACTTGAGATCAATGATCTCACTATGAATCAGCTCCCGGATGTAGTGCATGTGGATCTCAATGTGCTTGGTTCGCTGATGATGGACCAGATTGTGAGAGATCTTAATCACACTCTGGTTGTCACAATGGATGGTTGTGGGCTTCCAGAAGGGAATTCCAAACTCAGTGATAATTTTCTAAAGCCAGATGGCCTCAGTAGCAACATTAATTGCTCCTCGATACTCAACCTCTGTAGATGAAAGAGAAATAGCAGACTGCTTCTTGCTCGACCAACAAACTGGACCAGAACCAATAGAGAAGCAATATCCTGAAGTAGACTTGTGATCCTGAGAATCTCTTTCCCAATCTGAATCTGTGTGTCCCACCAAGTCAAAATCCATGCCCACTGCATAATAAATCCCATAATTGTGAGTACCCTTTATGTAGTGAAGAATTCACTTTGTTGCTTTCTAGTGCAGCTCATGTGGCTCCTACATGAGTCGAGAGACCATACCTATTGCATATGAAATTTTGAGCCTCATATGAGTCAGATAGATGAGACTACCAACAAGTTGTTGATACAAAGTGCCATCAACCAAGGGCAATGAACACTTAGCCTCAAGTTTGACCCCTGACAAAAATGGAGTCGGTGCAGGCTTACAATCAACCATGTGAAACCTCTGGAGCATGTCAAGTGCGTACCTAGACTGTGCAAGAGTGATACCTAAGGAAGACTAAGTAATCTCAATCCCCAAGAAGTAGTGCAACAAGCCCAAGTCTAACATCGTAAACTGATCATGAAGGGTGGTTTTCACTACCTGAATGGTGGATGAGTGACTCCTTGTGATCAACAAGTCATCAATGTAGAGAACCAAGGTGTGATTATCATCCTGCTACAATATGTAGATATTAGGATCATAATGGCATCGAGTGAACCCCACTGTCAGAAGGAAGGAGTCCATCTTGGCGTACCAAGCTCGAGGGCCCTATTTGAGGCCATAGAAAGACTTTGAAGATGACACACAAGTGAAGAATCCTGAACAAACCCTTGTGGTTGCTCCATGTATATCTCCTCCTAAAGATCACTATGAATAAAAGCACTCTTCACATCCATCTAATGAACATCTCATTTGTGTGTTGCAGCTATGGCAAGAACAAGTGGGATGGAATTCATTTTGGCAACTGGTGCAAAAGTTTGAGAGTAGTCAATCCTTGGAACTTGGGAGAATCCTTTGGCAACCAAGCGAGCCTTATGCTTGTCAACCGACCAATCTACTGCATATTTTTTCGATAGACCCACTTCCATTGAACAAGTTTTCTTCTCTTGGGAAGTGGGACAAGATCCCATGTGTGGTTCCTCTCCAAGCAGCTGAACTCTTCATGCATGGTTGCATCCCACTCGAGGACACCAAAAGTTTCCCAAAAAAATTGTGGATCATAAGTTGAAGCAAGGAAGGCATGTGGAGCATCCTAAAACTGTGATCTTGTTCTCCTTTGATTTGATGGATCCCCTACCCAATCACCTGCTAACTGAAAATTTTGACAAGCCCAAAGAGGCCCTTTGACTGGAGAAGGAGGAGAATCTAGAGGAGAATCATCATCCTTTGAAGATGAATTGTGTGCATCCTCATGATCACTATCATCATCTGAAGTGGAGGAAGAAGACTCCTCGTCATGATCTGAAGTATTATGAACCTTTGAAGAACTATCATCATGATACAAGGACTCCAAGTTGATGGTGATAGGAGAAGTGTTGAGAGAAGGACTGGAAGTACTCTCCTCAAAATGAACACTCCTCTCAATGAACAATTCATGTGTGGTAGGATGAAGAGCCTATAGCCTTTGACATCATCTAGGTAACCAAAAAATATCATGCAATACTTGCTCTACGGATCCATAGCCTTGTGTTTCTCTGTTGGAATGTGAGCCCATGTATTGGAGCCAAACACTCGAAAGTGCTTAACTAATCATTCCAAGCTTGAAAAGGAGTTACCCCCTTCACAACTTTATGGGGAACATGGTTCTAGATATAACATGCACAGTTAATGGCTTTTTCCCAGAAAGGTGGTGCCAAAGACTTGAGTAAATCATACAATTATCCATCTCTTTCAAGGACTAATTCTTTTGTTCTGCAACTCCATTTTACTGAGGATTGTAAGGGACTGTATGTTGCAAATCAATGCCTTCTGAAGCACAATATTGCACAAACCTGTGGTTGACATATTCCCCCCCATTATCTATATGCAGAGCTTTCATAGATTTTCTAGTTTGTTTCTCTGCAAAATCCTTATACTCCAAGAATGAATCAAAGACTTCATACTTCTGTTTGAGAAAGTACACAATGGTGTACCTAGAGAAATCATCAATGAATGTCAAAACATATCGGGCTCTACTAAAAGATGGTTGTGGAAATGGTCCTGCCAAATCACTATGTACCAAATCCAAAAGATGTGAGGCTCTCCAAGCTTTGCCTTTGTCAAACTTCTCTCCAGGATGCTTGCCAAGAATGCAACCATGACAAACACCTTTAGAGAAGCGAATTGTAGGCAATTTTGTAACTATGCCCTATTTGTTGAGCTACTGCAGGTAGGGGTAGTTCAAGTGAACAAAGCGTTGATGCCACAAGTTACTCATAACATCTAAATGAGTGAGTAGAGCAGTCGAAGGAGGATCAAGAACAAAGTGAGAGAACAAATAAAGTCGAGATTGATGATTTTCTCTCCCAACTGCAACTGTAGAATCACTCTGCATCTCACGAATCACCACTGAATCAGGAGTAAACTCGACTCTCTTGCCTATACCTATGTGAGTGATTTGATAGATAGATAGGAGATTAGTTGATAATGAGGGCACACAAAGAACATCTTGGAATGCGTCATCCCCCACATCAACGAACCCTCTCCCACACACATCAAGTGGAGTGCCATCGCCCATTAAAATGGAAAGAATAGAACATGGCTCCATAGATTCAATTTCATCCTCAGTTGAAGCCATGTGGTGTGAAGCACCTGAATCAAGAACCCATGTGGATGGTGGAGAAGCAATTGCTAAAAGGACCTTGTCCTTTCCTTTCCCCTTGTTGTTCTCTTTGGCCTTGTGAGAACCCTCTTCTGAACTCAATTTGATGGAATCAAGAACATTGAGATTATTCTTCTCAAGAATGTGTGTCAAATAATCAACCTGTTTCTTCAAACATTTTTGCTCATCATGACTGGGTTTCTTACAATAGGCACATTTGACCCTCTCTTTCTTAGGCTTATCACCTTTTGAATATGAGGTCTCATCACTTGGTTTTAGAGTAGCCGATTTATGATTCTTCTTCTCTTTTCTATTCTTTTGTTTCTTATCCTCATTACTACTTTGTCCTCTTTGTTCATTTGTGCCAAGGTTGGCAGCCAAGGCATGAGACTTAGAAGACTTAAGAGTGCCCATTTGAATTAGCTTATCCTGCTCCTGTGTGAGAGAAGTAGCAAAATCATCCAAAGATTGCATCTTGAATTGGGATCCAAGTGCATCCTTAGTAGCATAGAAGGAAGAAACAAATACTGAATATTCATAACTTAGCTTTGAGAGAATGCTTAGAATCAATTGTTCATCTTTCTTATCAATTCCACATTGTTGTAGTTGTAGCCTTAGTGATTTCATTTTGGTGAAGAAATCTTGAATTGTGTTGAAGTTGCCTGGATTTAAAATGATTAGTTCATTCTCCAACATATGACCCCTCATAGAATCTTGTGCACCAAAAAGAGATTCTAGCTTTTTCCATATTTCATTTGGAGTATTCAAAGATTCAACATGAAAGAGTAAACCAAGAGATACAGACACACACAATTCTCCATATGCTCTATCACATTTGTTAAACCACTCAGACTTCTTTTCATCTTCAATTGGTTCAGTTTTCAGTCTCATTACTACTCTATGCAAACCAAATCTTTTTATGTGAATTTCCATTTGTTTTTTCCACTCAAAATAGTTGTATGCAGTTAGAATAGGAACTGTTGTTGATGCCACGATGAAGAAATGCAAAAGGAAATGTGGAAAGAAAGTGAACACAAGAACGCCAAGAACACCCCCACCCTTTTCACTAGTATCAAAGATCACCCCACCCACCCCCCCCAAATATTATAAGGTTGGCACTTTATAATTTAGTGCGTTTATAAAGCCTTTTCCAAGATACAATGCTCAATAAGCTCAAAATTAAAATTCTGATACAACATGAACCTGAGACAAAATCTGGAAAAATTGGTCTTATGACTATGTAGTGCTCTTCAAGACCTTTCCAACACCCATGTGTTTCCGAAAAATGGAGCACCAGGGTGAAAGTTATGGCCTGATGAAGAAATTAGCACAAGATATCTTCAACCTGAAATATTGTTTGTAGACAATAACAAAAATCTAGAAATATTTTGATTCCAAGAACAAAACCCAAAAATCATTTTTTGATCCAACAAGCAGAAGATGAAAAAATGATTTTTTTAACCTCCAACTAGGAGAAAAATGACACGCAGTGATTTTTGTACAACAATTTTCTTCAAATTTGTGCAAGATATGTAAAATCTAAAAGATACCCAGTTGAGATTTCGACCTTGGCTACAAAACTTAGAAATCATTTTTCTCACAAATGAGTAGAAGTTGGATTTCTAAAGCAAAAAGCAAAATGGCTCCAATGAAAAACAGTTTTTCTTCAAACCCCCGCCTGCAACTATGTCAAATGATCTCCAATTTGGATGAAACAAAAGTCAAATCTGACTTTCTGAAGCCTTATGGATGCGTTGGAACAGTCAAAATGCTACCAGTACAACTAGAAATGTTGCAATCACCCAGATCTCACAAAACACACATGCAAAATAAAGAGGTAATTAAATCTTTGCAAGTCCTTTCTGATTCTCCATATTGTTCAAGAACGCAAGAGAAGAGCATACTGAAATTTACAAGATATTTATAAGAAACTCAATCTCTCAATCAAGAATCTAAGAACTTAGATTTCTTAAAACATAAGCTTTAATACCATGTTAGAAATCTGAAATAGATTGAATAACCCAAGAAACTTTTTAAGAGAAAATGAAAGCTACATAAACTGGAAAAGCATAAAGAATGCACACCAAAATTCTGAGAGATTATGCAATGTCAAAATGACAAAATTGAATTAAGAGCTTCTAAGTTGAAAATATATAATGCAAATATGCATGAATGGATGCAAGAGTATTGCAAGAATGGATGAAAATACAAGCTAGGTAGTGAGTTTATATAGAACTTAGGAGAGGAGGTAGGTGGCAAATCCAACCAATAGGAATCAATCACAAAAAGTGGAGGATGCCACCAAAAACAGAAAGTGGTTCCACTATTTAAGGAAGGGGACACCTCATCACTTATCTCCTAGTTATTAAATAATAACCTCACTTTATTATCCTAAGCAAGCTTAATTAAGTGTAGGAAAAACCTAGGACTAAGGGAAAATAAATTAACCCACACCAACAAGACAAAGTGTAGAATATTTTCTCATTCTTGTGTTTTGGCCAAAACTGCTAACATTTGATCATGAAGCCTACTTGATTGCTAAACGCAACTTGTTCCCTAGGGTTAATTTTTAGGGTGTGTCTTCTAGAATTGCAAGAAATGATTTTGAGCACCAACACAATGAACCAAGAATATCCCATGTTGCATTGGAAACCAAATTCCAAGTTGTGAATAATCACATATGTTACATGGCCAACTCATAAGTTCTAGTTCTTTTAAGATGATTTTAGGTGATACAAATCACAAGCATGTCAAATGAATAATTGGTTAATAGTTGTTAAATTTTCACAACAAATGCCATGAAAAAGGAAGACTAATGAAGAATTGTGAACACAAACAATTTTTATTATTTGTTAAAGATTGTACATCTTATAGGCAACTCCAAATTGTATGGAACCCCACCAACCTATGTTACCTAGTGCAATGAATATATAAATTGCATGTAAAGACTATGTGGTACAATCTAACCAATTTTACAAGCCCAACTATGCCTAAGAGCCATTATGTCCTCACCCTCAACTCTAATTGTCCCCTCTATATACTTCATCACTTCTTCAACCAATAGAGCTAGATTTGGGTGGCTCTTGGTATCCCAATATTTTGTAGATAGCAGAAGAATCTAAAATTGAATATTCAAGAAATGTCACACTTCAACTTCCAACCAATTGTACACTTCATTCTCTCTCCAATCAACTAGACATTTCACTCTCTTTAGTTGACTATACATTTCTCTTTAGTCAATCATATAACTCACTATCTCTCATTAGTCAATTGTTCACTTCACTATCTCTCCACCCAACCATACACTTTGGTCCACACACACAAGCAACCAAACATCAACACCACAATGTGCAACCTTATGTATAGCTCCTTGTATCATGCACCACCAACACAACACTTGGAACCATGCCATGCAATTTCTCAATACTCATATTGTGTGTAGCCCTTTGCATCATGCGCCATCCATATAGCACCAAGGATCATGTTGCACAATGCTAACAACACTTTCTAAATTTTGTGCCACACTTTCCCACACATTAGCAAATGTAAAGCATGTGATTCAAAACATCAAACAACACCTCAAAACACCACCTAACAATCCCACACATCTTCTAGAAGTGTTTCATGACATGCCACTTTTCAACACAATGTGCAAAAAAATATTTACCACCTAAAATGAATTGTCATACATGGAAGGCTAATTGGTTCAACTTGTACAGTGGAGTTTTC
Source organism: Sequoiadendron giganteum (assembly GCA_007115665.2). NCBI lineage: Eukaryota > Viridiplantae > Streptophyta > Pinopsida > Cupressales > Cupressaceae > Sequoiadendron > Sequoiadendron giganteum. The sequence continues at coordinate 956,291,883 of CM021100.1, forward strand.
CTTTAAGATCATGTAAATTATGAACGTAAAGATGTAACAATAGTAGATAGACATTAGCAAGAAAATATTGCAAAAGATAGATAAGAGTAGATACATAACCAAACATCTCCTCAAGATGTACAAAATGCACAAATCATTATAATAGTTTATTCAAGTTTATATTCTTCTTTGTTTATCTAATACACTTGTCTCCACATTGCTTCTACATGCTTACAACAAATCTAGATCCTCATCTAGAGAATTGTCCTCTAAATCATCTAAGCTTCCAAATATTGTTATCTTGAAGTCATCATCTAACAGGGTTGGCCAAATGAAAACAAGAATCTAGGCATCAACATCAAACCATGAGATCCATTAAATTACCTTCCTAGTCATTTTAAACATGTTCAAATTGTGGAGGAGTAGGATATAGTCCATGCAATGATCAAAGATGAAATTACAAAGGCTCTTTGAGGACAATAGACCTTTTTGTTCTACTAGATTTCATAAGTCCTCAAATTGGTGGTTCCATCGACACAATCATCAAGTAAAGCTTTTGATGGCCAAGTCCCCCCTAGATTCCAAGTGAATTTAGATATTCTTGTGTTTGAGGGTAAAATGTAAATTTTGTAGATGGTTGATTAGATCAGCTAGAGTCAATATTTATCTATGAATAACTTGTGTATTGAGGAAAATAATAAGATTGCACTTCTAAAAGTTTTTACACACATCAAGAAGTGGTGGCAAGCCCATGTGCTTTGGGATGAAGACTAGATGGGAGGAAACTCAAAGCCTTCTTGGGAAAGTTTCCTAGAAGACTTCAAGGATTAATACTATCCTAAAGATGTGTATAATGACCACTACATTCAATGGAAACAACTATAGCAAGGACGTGAAAATTCAATCTACACCTACACTAATGTCTTTCATAACCTTTATGTGAAGTTGGGTGTATTTGAGTCAAAGAAACATAAGAGTCCTCAAGTATCACAATAACATGTATCCACTTATTATGACTACGATGGCTGCTCTGCAATGGACGAGTGGGAAAAACAGCGGGGCTCCAAATTTGAATTCCCATGGCGTCATTGAGGAGGGGGTTGATGAGGGCGTCGATGATGGTGATGATGTTGTTTCAGATGTTGAGGAGGTGTTGTTTCCTCCTGTGCTCGAGTTGTCTTCCTCCGAGCTGGTTCCTCAAGCGCGCGCGGGTTTCTTCATTTCCTAGCGCTAGTTTAATTCTCCTCTTGGCTCCTTTACGGGGTGTGGGTTTTAGCTGGAGGTTTCTTTGGATGGCACTCTTCTTATGTCCTTTGTGGGCCTTGGCAAACTTTCGGTTTGTTTGGAGGCCCTGTCTGATGGGGTCGATGGCTCTGGGTCCATGTTGTTCGGGGATCTAGGTGTGGGTGTGGTGCTTTTGTATAACTGGGGTTGGGGTTGCAGACCTCCCCTTTGCTCTTCTTTTGGGGCTCTTGTTGTCTTTGGGCAGGATGTATCCGTTGTTAGCCCTATTTGGGGTCTGTGGTTGAGGGTGTATTCGCTTTTTGTGGGCGGACACCTCTGGGTTGCTGGTTCCTTCTCCTGGCTCTTCTCTGGCTTCCACGTGTTGTGGTGCTTGGGGGCTAGCTTAGGTGTGATGTTGTTCCCTCTATTATGTTTGAGGCTGGTGGTGTTCTTTCAACCTGTGCTTTTGGTGTGGGGTCTTTGCGGAAGGACTGTGTTGCTATTCTTGGCGGGTGTTGCGGTTGTGTTGTGGGGAGGGTTTGTTGCTCTCCTCCCTGTGGGTTGCTATGACGAGGCTCTTCTGTTCATATGCTTTGTTCGGAGTATGGATGCTCTTGGGGTCTTGTTACTGATCACTTGCTCTTCTCCTTTTGAGGGGTTGGATGGTCCTATGGTTGGGTTCTGGTGGAAGTCTACTAGTGCCTCGGTGGTGAGTGTCTCGGGCCTTGTCTGGTTGGTCCAGACAAGGGGATCTTTTAAGTTGTTTGTGGGATGGTTTTTTCCTCCTTGTATCATGTTCTTTGTGTCGGGTCTACCTTGGGATTTGATGCCCTTCCTTTCCTCTGTCACTGGTCTCTGCCATCTTCTTCAATTGACTTCTTTTGAGGTGGAGTCTGCTTCTATTGAGGGAGAGCCCACTCCTATTGAGGTGGAGTTGGTGGTTGTTTTGATGGTGGAGTGTTCTTACCTCTCTTACAAGCTCCTATTGAGGTGGATTTTGTTCGGGTTGGTGAGTGGTGGCTCTCGATTGGAAGGTTTTTCATCTTATTCCCTCCTTTAGAGGGGAGCCCTCTCCTATTGAGGTGGAGTTGGGGTTGGCTTATCTAGTGGGTGTTTGCTGCAAGGTAGCTATTGCTTTTCTTTGTTCAGCTTTGATCTTTGTCTCTGGATTGCCTTCTTCCTATGGCTAGGTGACTAGTGGCAGGTTGGTCTGCTTGGATTCTGTTATTGCTCAAATAGGCTCAGTTATGGATAACTCGAGTGGAAGGTATGTTGCAGTTCAACTGTTGCAGATGGTGAATGGTCAGTCATGCTGCTGCAGGTGTTATGTGGCCTGGTGTCTCCAGGCAGTCTCTTGGGTCTAGTCATGAGTGGAAGTTTTGTTGCGGTTTGGATGTTGCAAGTGTTTTGTGGCCTTGTTGGGTTAGGCAAGTCTTTTGGTGAGATTCTGATAGGCTCAGCTGTGAGCAGAAGTTTTGTTGTGGTCCATCAACTGCAGGTAATCTGTGGTTTGGTTGCTTCAGCTTTTGCTGGTGGATTGGTGCCTGGTTGCTCCAGGAGGTATTTCGGGCCCATGGCCCTATGTTTTGGGTGTAATCTTTTTGGCTAAAGGCCTTTGTTGTTCTTTGTCTTAGGCTTAGGACTGGGTGTTGTTCTAAGTGTTCTTTTCCCTTAGTATTTGGTACCAGGGTGGGTTGTTAGTCTGTGGTGTGTTTGCGGTATGTCTGCTAGTTCTGCTTTTCTTATTATCTCTTCTAGGCCCTTTGGGCTCTTCGTGTAAAGGGTACGGCACCCTGTAAATGCTACTTATCTTTTCAAAAACATGTATCCACTTATTTGTTCCAAACTAAATTTGACCAACGTCGAGATGGTAGGAGAAGTTTTTGATTGCACAATTATCATTAAGGAGTCAAGACTAAAGGGAAAATGGGCCAAATCCCTTGTTTCAAAGAAAATGTGTTCATATAAGACTAAACCATCCAATATAATTAAATAGTGTGATAAAAACAAATCCAAAAGCTATTCCAACACAAAGAGCCATGTATAGCCAAAACATGTCCTTGTGTGTAGAAGCAAAGGGTTCCCATAAGCCAAAGGTGGAGACCACAAACACTAAAGTTGCTTATCTTGCACCAATCACAACCTCCATATCAAATATAGAAGAGAAATTCCTATTCCACTCATAGATGTGGATGTGAGGAAAGCCATTGGTTCTTCTAGTCAATGGTAGTAGAATTAACAACCTCATTTCCAAAGCTATTGTCACATGCCTAAATTTGCTAAGCATGGTCCATTGGTAACCCTACAATTTGGGATGGATCAATTCCTACAACACAAAAGGCATACATGTTACACATCAATCACTTCTCATATGTTGGTCATCCTTTCCATGAGGCACTATTATATGACACCATGTCAATTGATTCTATTGGCAATCCTTAGGCATCTCTACTTGCATTGTTGCTAAGGTGTTTACATGGTCAATCCTCAAAGCATCATTATCTCAATGAGTAGTAAGAAACGGGATTCCAAAAGTGATTCCATGAGTCAAACATGTTGCACGACTCCACACCAAATTGCACAAGTTTCCTTTTGCACAATCGGGATGATTTTCTTCCAAGAAAGGGTGAATGATATATGCACTACCACACGTGTGAAATCCACTAAACATCAGCACCACAGTGTGCGACCTCAAACATAGCTCCTTACATCATGTGCTTTACACATAGCACTCAAACCCATGTCACACAATTCTAAATCACTCGCCTCATGCATATCCCTTTGCATCATCCAACATCCACACAATGTTAAGTATCATGCCACATAGCATTGTCAAAAATTGTCTACTTTTTGCACCACTTATGTCAAAGAGATGCTCATAGAAAGCAATCGCTCCAAGCATGAAGTTAGGACAAAACTTATTTCAATGAGAAGCAATGATAGTTGAAAATCACAATAGTTAATAACAAAGTGATTTGTATTTTTCTTATTATTGTGGTTTCTACACTTCCTCATCACATTTGTTATAAATATCATAGCTTGACGAAGAGTTCGTTTCAGCTTATTCTAGCATACATTTGGACACTTCAATTATCGTAACATAGATATATAGGATGGGATTTAAATTATGCAACTATTATAGCATGTATATGAGCAACACAGTGGTTGCAAAAGACATTTTCCAACATGTAGAGTATGCACTATTAGGAAATTTTGTTAGAATTCACATGGGTGTTAGTAATATTAAATTGTTTGTTAGGTTTGTTAGCCATATTTATAGGATAATTATGTTGTTATACAAGTGTATGTTTGATTGAGTTGTTAAAACAACTCTAATAATTAGAGAGTTGTTCCTATAATGTAGTAATTGGAACTCCTATAAGTATGTATTGTATTGAATGATGGAAGAGGAGAATGAAATAACAAATATTATTATTATTGTTTTGCTCTCTGAAAACCAACATGATATCAGAGTTGTGTTTGCTTGTTTCCTAGTTGAAAAATATGAATATCAAGCAAATATTATAATTCAAGAAAATAAAGAAAATGGGACTATTACACTATTGGATTCTGGTGTTGGGATGAATAAAGAAGAGCTTCTAAGTTTCCTAGGAATAATAGCTTAGAGTGGACATATCAAGTTTATGAAAGCATTGAAGGATAGAAAAGAAGTTGGTTCTGACAACAATTTGATTAGTCAATTTGGTCTTGGATTTTACTTTACTTTTCTTGTCTCTGATAAGATTGTTGTTTCAACAAAGAGCCAAAAATCAAGATGTCCAATCTTGTTGGGGGGGCATTCTATAATTTGAATTTCAATGCCAAATTTGCTAATTAAGTTGCAAACCTACTTGGAGGTAGGAGGCAACGGAGAAATGAGGATACTCAACATCCTCTCATTAGTCACCAATGATAGGGCCACTTAACAGTTTTGGTGGCATTTTGTTTTCTATTGCATGGCAATAAAAAATTTCCTATATTGTTGGAGATTGAGTGGCACGATCAAAAATAGTGATTATTTCTATTCATTTATGTGTTATTTTCTTATGTAACCTCCTGGTATAAAATAGTGTATTAAACATAAACACTAGTGTAATGCAATTCACGAATCTTGAAAAGGTTAGTGGTGATCCACAAAACCATATGAGGTGAACAGATGAGTGTGTTCGTGTTCGTGTTCAGGTTTGCAGTAAACTTGTGTGAAAACCATGAAAGGTTGATGAGAGGTGCCTTTCATTTGAATCAAGATCATGAGCCACAAGAGTTGGGCTTACTACAATTGGAAGTGTTAAGGAGGAGAATGTGCACATCAGTGATGTTGTAAACAGTTGTATAGGAGAGCAGCTAGTTATAGAGATTCTCTGACTATCGAACTTCTTGGAAGTGTGAATGATCATTCACTGGAAGTGAAAGTGGGATAAGTTGTTGTATGTAGGTGATCAAGTACAACAAGATCCAAATAGCAATATGCAGACCTAAAAGTATGTGTAGGCATTTGATTCTATGTCTAGTTTGGTGATGTACTTTCTCCCCATGTTCACACTAAGGGGGGTGTTAGGAAACTTTGTTAGTATTCACATGGGTGTTAGTAATATTAAATTATTTATTAGGTTTGTTAGTCATATTTATAGGATAATATAGAATTGTGTTGTTACACGAGTGTATGTTTGATTGAGTTGTTAAAACAACTCTAATAATTAGAGAGTTGTTCCTATAATGTAGGAACTGAAACTCATATAAGTATGTAATGTATTGAACAATGGAAGAGGAGAATGAAATAACAAATATTATTCTTATTGTTTTGCTCTCTAAAAAGTTAAAAACCATGCACATATATGGAGCTGTAGTGCATATGGTTAGATGGAGTATGCATATTTCAGTTGCATGCAAATTAGACATGGTTACAATGGGTTTTAAATTATTATTTTATATGACAAGAGCAATGCTATGCAGGTCGATAAAATTGGCAATGGTATGCACAATGTACGTTTCCACTATAACAATGAGTTGCAACAAAAAGTATGAATATTATTGAACATGGCAGCCATTGTAAAATGTTATGTTTCCATACTTAATTTGTTGAGACAGCTCACTCTTTCAATTGAAATGAAGGTGCAAGCATGAGGTGTTCTAGTGTGAAGGCGTCAAGGGTTAGCCCTAAGTGGACACCATTTGAGGAAGAATGGTGATGGGACCAAATGTTAAATGAGGTTTACATTAATACCTTCCATTTTAGATGCTTTGCATTGAGATAAACAATCAAAGCAGAACCATCGCCTTTTGCTAAATAAAGGTGGTGTGAGGAAGATGTTTTGTAGATGAGCAAGGGAATCAAAGCAGACACCCAAGCAAATTGGTAGGTTGGTGTGACCACCAAACACCAACAACCTCACAAAAATGTCGACAAGTAAATGAAATAACCCTTCTATCTCTCATAAATAACTAACCTTTTGTGGGACCAAAAGCCTTCTAAGAAAGGAAGGTATAAACCAAAGAGCATGCACCATGAATTTTGAAATATGGATTTTTCTCATTAATTTTGAGATAGTTGATTATAGATAATTGATATAAAAATATCTTTAAAAATGTTAATAAATAACTCTGTTGGAATGATAATTTCATGCAATAAAGCATAACTATAAATCTCTTTAACAATGTTAATAAGTAACTTTGCCGTAATGATAATGAATCATTCATGCAATAAAGCATAACTAAGGTAAATACAACCTGTTAACCGTACCATCCTCCATAACATCAAATCCAAGGTACCAATCAATACATAAAATGGTAACTACACTTCAGGACACCAATGTCCTATCTTAACAATGTTTCATATTAATCATTTTGATCAGCAATATTTCCTATAATGTTGACAGCAGTATTGATGCTCATTTTAATTGATCATAGTATTAATAACAATGTTACTGAAAACTCTACGGATAAAGAACGATACAAATTACAATAATGACAGAATGCTACTGATCAATGATCATAAGAAGATTACTCATCACAGAAGGATGGTTATGTCAAATGACAATAATGATGACAACAATTTCAACTGGTATGACATTATTAACAACAGATATGAAACAACAAAAATTCCCAAACAATCAACTCGATAATACAACTAGGTTTACAAATGAATTAATAACAACAATATCCATTGATAAGTAGAGATGACAGCAAGTCGACAACAGCACTGATATATGTGAAGCAATAATAATGACTAACAATGGATATGTAACAATAAAAATTACCAAAAAATTACCTCAATAATACAACTATGTTTACAAACTAAGTAACAACAACAATATCCATTGATAGGTAAAAATGACAGCAAGTCAACAACAACACTAACATCCATGACACAATAATCATTTGACAGTTTTGTCCAGTAGCAATTATGCTCACAAAACATAAATAATGACAGCAGGGTTTGGTGTTATCAAAGGCAATAGTAATAATCACTAATCACAATAAAAGCACTCATGTTCCCTATTCACAAGGTTTTCAAACCCGATTATACCATCTTCACAGATGTAGATATCTACATTCATCTTTGAAGCAACAGCAGCAATAATTGTGGTTGTCCCTTGGCAACAGATCTAACTTGTATTTAATAATGGTAGCTGGAAATCTTAAAAGCTAGTTACACATTCAAGGTGTATAACCCATTTATAAAATTATAGAGAAGATGATCAAAACAATCACAGTTTTGATGCTTATATAGCAAAAAAAAAAAAAAACCTAATTTATTGTGATATCATTGGTGATATATCACCAATAATATTGCGATATACTAGTGTAAATTTTGGTCAAACTTACAGTCAAAGATATTTTGAAAAACTTGCAATATTTTCAAGAAAATGTCAAAAATCCTGCAAAGAAAAGATATATCACAATATTTTAAAGATATATGCTTCTATGGTATGAACTATGATCCATAAAGTATCAAAAGAACAATTGCAAGATCAGAGAAAACGACAACGCTTTAGACAAAAATAATCAATATAACAATTTTCAACTCCAACTAAGAAATAGTAAATCCTACTAACAATTATGCATGTCTCAAGTGGAGTTACACCTATGTCATGGTAGTTTTTCCCTGATGTGTGTGGTGATTTTGCCTTAGACATAAAACTTAACTAACAGCCAAATTTTGTCTCTTACCATTTTAGGTGATTCGGATTATTTGGTCTTTTAAGGGACATCATCAATAGCTCATAAGAGAATCTAGGGGCTAAGTAATTGGCATTGAAGAGGGATGAATCTAGGAATTGATGAATGTATGAGTGGATGGCAATGAATATTTAGTTGTTCACAATTGATACTTAATGCTCCTTATAATCTTTCCATAATAACAGCAGGAAGATGGGAGACAATAAAGAGTGAGATGTAATTCTCTTTAAAACTCTTTGTATTAGCCCTGGCTGATGGAAGGATAAGTTGTTGAATTTCCAGTTCCAGCTGGTTTTCCCCACTCTAGGGTTTTGAGGTTAAAAATCCTTTGTGTTAAGTGGCTTATGGTATACAAATAATGTACTAATTTGAATGCACAATCTACTACTCTAATAACTCTAAAGCCACTGCAATTAAAAATTATTTCTAGTTGTAGATTGGGTAAATAAAATCTGTATTAATTTTTCACAATGAGAATTGGAGGGCAAATTATAGATCAAGTGATGTCTCTAGGATTCACCTCAAGTGATCTTCCCCTCTTCAAGAGGGTAGTAACAAAACTTCTTGCTTCTCCACATAATAGCATGAAGCTAACAAACTGTTGAAGCAATTGTGACCATTCTTAAAAACATGCCAATGCTTAGAGTACTATGGTAATCTCTAGCAATATGTTTTGTTATCCATACCTGTAATAAGTTCAATTCCTACCTCTCTTCTACCATAGCCTCATTTCCTCCAATTACCAAAATTTTGGTTCTCATGTTGGGGTGCTAGTGGAGTCAATGCAACAAATAAAATTGTTGCTACCATTTGTGCTAAGGTCAAAGCCTGCAAATATGCTACAATAGGAATGCACATTTGAACTAGCTGCCAAGCCTCAGTGGAAGGGAACCTAGGTATGCATTGGGGGGGTGGAACATACACTAGCAAGGGACTCTGTTGAGGTGCCTTCTGTGGGGTTTACTGTGAGTCCATAAACCTCCCAACATTTTCTTCTCCTAGCTCATGAAATACTACAAACCAGATGTTCAATAACATACATTCAATTCATTTGTGTGACCCATTGTAATCCTAAAGCATAGTATATAATGTGTCTCTGTGTTGTGCGCTTGTATACACACATGCACACACATTATGGTGGGTTAATCAAATGCAATAATTTATAACTTATATTTTTCCAATTAACATTTTGTTCTTACATCATGTTTATATTGTGTCTCTACTTTTTGTCTGACTGTGTGAGGGTAAATTCCATAAGAGGACAATGGGTAGAGTAAACTTGAAGGCATTTCCTTCATTATAGCTCAGGCATAAGAATTAACCACGTGGAGCTCACGTCATTAGTATGACATGCCAGAAAAGAAATGAAATTACTCTGATTAAGAAGCTTGGCAAGCTTTTCACTAATACCTTGCATTTCCTAGAACAAACACTCCCAAAGTTTTCATCTCCCTGCACTGGAATTGTGACCATCACTAGCAAGTTATTAGATGGCTGCAAGAAATCGCTCAAGCCATTTGAATTCTCATCAACCGTCAAAATCCTCCCTCAGGTCACAGGAAAGGTAATAGGGGATTGGAAAGAACAAAGAAGGATTTCCCAACAATACAAAGATTGAATCTTGAACTACAACTATGAGGTTGGCATTGACAGAAGCAAGAGGTGAAGGACAGAGCAGGTAAATAAGTCTGTAACAAAAGTTGTCAACCAGTAGATGCTTCAAGAACATTTTTATGTAAAAGTCTAATACCACAGTTTCGCTTTCTGAGTAACTCTTATATTCTATATGAAATGATATGAAATGTCTAATTTTATAAAATTGCTGCATCTTCAAATTCTCAAGAACATAACTAGCTCTGTATTTTGTAAACGGTTGGGGCCAATGTTCCTCAAATAATTTAATTCATGGGTATTCTGCTGTAATAGAACTGAGAATCTCCATAAGATTCAGCTATAGATGATGAGATGTTACTTTATTACTTGTGTGATTTGTTTAGTACATAAAGATATGATTATATTCCATACAGATGGTAAAAAGCGTAAGAGAATAAACTTGATTCAAATATTTATAAATGTACACTGCAAGAGAGGACCATAAAAAATCTGCTTAAAATAAGATGACATGGTTATCTTTAACAGAAAATCAATAGAAAAGATTTTGCCGAATCCCCTTAAATGATCTTCCAGATGTCCTTAATAGAGATGCAACAAATGTTTTATTTGTAACTCTTTTATTCTATATGGCATGATATGATATGTATGATTTCGGAAATAAAATATATTAAAAGTTCCACGGGGACGTGTCCCTGCAATTTTTTGACACGTCCCCATACCGGGGATTCAAGGACGCTTCAGAGACATCCCCTAACATCCCTGACCAAAAACAAATTGGCCCTAACATCCAAGAAACACAGGGACTTCTTTGGGATGGCTGGCCATCCCAAGACAGTTGGGGACATCAATGACGTCCCCTGACCATCCCAGGAACAGCCAGCCATCCTCTTTTAATTACACTCAATTGTTTTACAAAAAAAAAAACCCAAAATATATTTGAACGTATTTTATTGTTCTTTTGTGGGCCCCCACACCACTCTCAGCACTAAATGAGAGATTTTTGGTCTGCAAAACAACAGATCTTCAAGCTCCTTTATGGTGTAAGACAGTCACATGTTGTCAGGGTTGACTTTGCAAGATTTGAAAGCAGTTTTCAACCATTTCAGTTGGTGAAATAGCAGGGTTTTCAAGATAAAATCAGAGAAAACAACACCTAGGATTTCAAGCTCCATTTGTATCTCTCAAGGTGGTGTTTCAATCCTAAGTGATTTTATATCACTGTAAACAACAATTTTTAGTTGTTTTTGCAGTCACAAAGTTGCAGGTTTGCAACATATAACAGCAAAGGTTCCGGTCTTATTGAGGCGATCTCCTTTCCAATCTCAATACAAAGCTAGGAACTTGTTGTCTCTTTTGTCAACCACTACAATTCTAAGACAATGGAGATAGGCTCATTGATTGCACAAGTTCTTTACATGTTCAGGGGTAGCAGCATATTTACTATGTTTTTGTCATTTTGTAATTGGAAATTGCAACCTTTGGGCATTTTGTTGTAAATGTTAAGTATTAAAGATCTATAATGTATATGATGAATGTCTTATCAATGTTATTATATGAATATTAAAATATTTGAAATTTCCATATATTTTTAATTTTCCCTCTTTTTTTATAGTTGTCCCCTTTGCCATCCCCTGACGTCCCTAAAATGGCCTCCAAAAAATCCATCTTCGAAACCCATCCCCCTGACCCCTATCAGACCTGTCCCAGAAACTTGATGGAACATTAGTACTAGCTCAGTATTTTGTGAAAGGGTGTAGTCAATGTTCCTCAATCCTGCAGTAATAGAATTGATGAACCTCGGATGGTGTTCGTGGCATACAAAATTTATTTATAAGAAAGCCAACATGTTAGTCTCATGTTGATGATAAGGGTTGTCTATATTCTTCAAATAAGTCAATTAAATTATTTATCCATATTCTACAATATGGACAGAGACCCGAAGGTCAGATGACACTCCAAAAAAGGCAAAATACTTCATATAAATAATAACTGTGTTCTTCAGAAAAGGTAAACAAGATACATGAAACTTTGAAAGAGATCACGAATATGCCATCCTATATATTGTCTTGTAAAGGAAATTATGAAATAAACAATGCACTCAATCATATTCCAACTGAGACAGCAATCCTCAAGAATCAAGATGATAACTATATGACATGCACCGTCCAAGTAACACCATAAAACAATGACAAGATAATCAAGTTAAGATTCTTCTCCCTTACCATTGAATTCTTCATGCAAAAGTTCAAACAATCTTTGCTTATGCAAGTGTAGACACTTTGTTCAAATGCCTCATCAATTTCCACATTAAAGGAGGAATATATTAAAAGGCTATGGCAATTAATAAATTAGAGAATTAATTTGAATGTGTGTAATATACAAGTGACAAACATAAACAAATGGTCAAATTTCATTGGCAATAATCAGCAAGTTGGGATTCTTTAACCTCACCAGTGAATGCTTCGGGTTCAAACAATCTTGATGATGCGTCACTGTAGGCTCTTTGTCCAAAAGGTTCATTAGCCCCCACAGATAGTGAGGAATCTACCTGAGGGCTTTTAAGGCTAATAAACAGAACAATACCAGTAAACAACAATATAGCAAGAACAACTAACGTAACTTTCACCCTGTTCAGAACTGGCTTCACCTGCATGAAGTGCAGAAATAAACCGTATGACATAGAAATGACTATATTATCTAAAAAATGTATGTTGCACTTCCTATTTATAAAATATTATGAGATTTCTTAATTAATTTTTAAGATTTCTAACAAAACTTACTGAATAAGAACCAAGTAATCGATCTCGCGCCAAAACTTCAGGAGGCTTCACCCAGACCTAATAGGAAAGAAAGATATAAAATTGAATATCTTAAAATCCAGCTTAGAGCTTAATTCATATGAATTCCATTACAGAAAGTTGATTGTAAGAATTTGAACTTCTTTGGAAATGCATATGAAATTTGATGGAAATCAAAGATATGCCTACATGTTGGCAAATTCAACTTATGCAAATTATTCAAATTTAAAATTAGCTACATGAACCACAACTCTGACTTGACTTTTTATGTGCAGAAGATAAAATCATTGGAATATTGAAATCATAGACTATGAATTGATTGAGATTCACAAAGCCATAATCATTTTGCATGGGCACAGAAAGATCCACTTAAGTTTAAGCATTTTTATGATGTTAAGGAAAATTACATCTTGAAACCTAAGTTGACTATTCAGATTCAGATACAAAATTTGCACAAAATATACAAAATTAACCACAAACCACAACTGATATTGATAATTCAATAACAAATGTTAGATTCATGGCGAAACTACATCAATATGGTCCAACTGCACATTGAAACTCATTATAAATCATCATACTACTATTCGTCATGAGCATCAACACAATCAATTGACTCATTAGAATCATAAGCAATGCCAACATCAACCACTAGCTGCACCATGTATGTTGTATGTAGCAACCTCATGCCCATCATCAACAATCAAGACAAAGGAAAGTTGTGCAATGAAAGCATTCAAGTTAAGATGCTCTTGAATTACATCCCAATGCCCCATCAATTGATTCATTAGAACCATAAGCAATGCCAACATCACCCACTAGCTGCACCATGTATGTTGTATGTAGCAACCTGATGCCCATCATCAACAATCAAGACTAAGCAAAGTTGTGCAATGGAAGCATTCAAGTTAAGATGCTCTTGCATTACATCCCAATGCCCTGTCATCCCCTCCTTGTACTCAACTCACTTGTGTGAGATGAGATGCAAGTTGGAATGCACATACACTAACTGTTCTACTTTTTTTACCTACCCACAAATTTAGGGTGCATCAGTTTTTTCATTAAGGAATGCTGATTTTTTCGAATAAATCATGAGTCCTAATTATCCCAATGAAATTGTAGTTTTTCAGAAATCAAAAAATGTGCCAAACTTTTTTTTTAAATCAGCAGTCTGAGAACTCAGATTGCCATACCCTGTGAGCAACAACTATCACAATTTTTTGCCGATTTTCGCTTCACCAGGTTCATCCATTCAATCCAAGTGACCATCTTTTGCATCATCAATTTGAGCAAGAGAAAGGCATGTGGTGTCCAAAATGTGTTCCTGTATCTCACTTCTACCAACACTCCAGCTTTACAATTTTTAGCATTGTCTCTTATGACTTGGACAACATTTTGTAGCCCCACCATTGCAATAGACTCTATGAGGATAATGACAATGAAATCTGCACCCTTCACCTAACCCTCACAATCATCTATCCTCAATAAAATTGTCCCTTAGGGCACAATATGGAAACATTAATTAGAGGCCTTTTTACAATCTTTCCATCCATCACAAATGATGGACACTCCATTTCCACTCATAAATCCCTAATGGGCTGCAATAAATTATCTACATGATTTATTTCCTTGGCCAATAAGGTGGTGCACACCTTTTCATAACCAAAACCAATGTACCCTCGAGGGACCTCACTAATCTCCTTCACCGTTTTCCACCAACATGGTAATCTTATGAGGTTAAAAATAAGCCCATTGGCATAAATACGATTTGCAATGAATTCATCGCAATTGTTATTCATTTGATTCTCCAATGCCCTTTCTAATGGGCTTGCATCTCTTATGCTTTTGTAGATAAGAGGGGTGCTTTCTAAGACAACATTGCCAAAAATGGATGTGTGGCAGCCACTACTGGAATAGAGGATGGCCTTCTAGGTGGCTTGCTCAATTGAGATCCATTTTTGGGCAAAGAGTGAGAATTTGATCAGTACTTTTCAGCCACTTTGTCTCCTTTCTCTTGCTCTTTGATATACACAAGAATTTGTGTATTTGCCAACCCATGTTCAATCAACCCATTGCAAAATCTAATTCCTTGGCCACAAATCACACACAAATAGGCTTTCATCTGACTAAATGAGTTCTTATGACCATTCTAACACTTGCTGTAAAGCCAAAAGCATAATCCCTTCCTCTAGGAAGTTGCTTTTGAAATCCTTCACCAACCATTGACCCATAGAGCTAGAACTTCTTGCAATTCTTTCAAAATATTAGCATATAAAGTTTTAAAGTGATACAATAACAGTAAAAATAAAATAAAATAATTGAGAAATCAATATTAAAAAACTAAGCCTAGACTACTATTACTTGTTGGGAAAATTTCAAGATATTAAAAAACTATCACAAACCATTAAAAAGGCAAAAGCTCTAATGAGAACTGAAACAAACTAAAAAATATATCAAAAAAATTAACTTGAATAGAAGATTCTTCGTGTTTCAAGCTCCTTGATATTATTAGTAGCTGTCTAGCCATGTTGAGGCATGTGAATAGAAAGAACATAACGTTTAAACACTAATAAAGTTGCAGCCCTGACCAATTAGTAACATTGTAGTTTTGGTTGAGTAACAAATGCAAGGTAAGAAGAGTTGTTTTCTTTAGTGTTTTATGTTGCTAGTGCAGTTAATGTAGTTGCTTTTAGAGTTCAAACAGTTTTTTTTACTTTTCATTTTTTCCTATTTTTTATTATGAAAAGAAAAATTGGACCGATGGGACCCTGGATTCACCTGAACTTTGGCCCAGGCACAAGAAATCATGCCCAAACCATACGTGGGCAAGACTTGGCTTTTTTAGCAAATTTACAGAGCATATGCAGACCATACCAAGACCAAGACTCAGTAAAGTTATGTGCTTGTAAACAAGAGAAGCCAGTATCAAAGCTTGAAACAAGTCCAGACTCCATACCAAACCATTTGCAAACACAAAAACCTCTTAAGTCACACCATCGCCCAGCATTGGCTGAGTATGCCATACACAAACCAAAAGCCTCATTGAGGCATTAAAAATCCTAAAATACACAATAATATTTTAAATAGCATGTCATAAAGTACCTCCTAGAGGCAAGCAAACAATGAAACAATAACAAACATTTAAGTAACCTTACTAACATGATACCTCATTATAAACCACAAAACTCAAAAACTAGAGAACATCCATCTAAAGCATATGAAAGTTTGATACATTCCAAGAAGAGGAATGCTAAAATAGTCTGCAGAAACAAATAAAACGAGGGTTACTTGCCCAGGGTGTTAATTAATAGTTAATGGCAGCTCTCAGCATTCTATTGATTTCAAATTAAGAATGAGATTAGATAATAATTCTTTCACAAGATTTATAACCAAAGGAGAAGAGAACCCTAAAGACACTAAAGGGAATTCCAAGGGCCTAAAGATATTAAAATAAACATTAATTAACACATCCCCTCCTAACTAATATGCAGGGGGCAGGGACCCTGGCTCTATTGGCTAAAGCATCCTATTGCAGGCGAGAGGTCACGAGATCCAATGCCCACCCACCCCCCCGTCCCCATGGTACCAAAGAGCGTATTGCGCCAACGTCACCAGTCACGTGAAAATTTTACCAGGCGTACTGCAGTTTATAGGGGGGGCTACCTGATTCCTGCAGTCTAAATAAATAAATATATAGACCATGGGCCTAAGAAAAAATAGGCCACAACACACCCCTAACACTATGTTGTGACAAAGGCACCAAACAAAACGATGGTGATAGACGATGAGGTAACAATTATGATTTTCCTAGCAAAATCTGGATACCGGAAAAGCATAGTTCAAAATGAGTTAAAGGCATCATGCAAGTTTCATGTAAATGTCTAAAAGCTCCTAGTTTATTAAAAACCCCAGGCAAGCAGATTGTTCTACACCATCAGATATTAAAATAGATATTAATTAACACATATCCTCCTATCTAATATGTAGAGCATGGGTCTAAGAAAAAATAGGCCACAACACCCCCCTAACACTATCTTGTGACCAAAGGACAAAACAAAACGATAGTGATAGATGATGAGGTAACAATTATGATTTGCCTAGCAAAATCTGAATACTGGAAAAGCATACAACAAAATGAGTTAAAGGCATCATGCAAGTTTCATGCAGATGTCTACAAGTTCCTAGTTTATTAAAAACCACAGGCAAGCAGATTGTTCTAAACCATTTGAAAACTAAGCTGATAGACAGTGAGGTAACAGATGTGCTTTGCCTGGCCAAAATGGATTCCTAAAAGTGAGTACTTTCACTTTGCTCTCAGGTATTGAAAGCACCATGCAAGTTTCATGTAGATGTCTACAAGCCCCTATGTAAAAGAAAGACCATGAGCAAGCAGAATGTTCAGAATTTCCTATTTGAAGCTATATGTCAATTATCAATGACAAGAAGTGAGGTATCTAGGACATGGGCAGTCTATACTGTTAAAAGCCTCATTATGAGAAGCATGGTCGGATCTTTCTGCTTTCTAAACTGAAGTGAACAGTAGACCCTACTTTCTCCATGAAGTATTTATTATGAGATATTCAATAGATAATAGCTCAAAATCCAAGGTTGTATGGTCCCAAATCAGAACTTCTTCCTTGTTAATGGATACGATCCATAATTGGCTAATTCTATGACTATGCTTGATCCAATACACAGATTCTTTAAATGGAAAGAAATTGATTGTATGTAACATCTAAAGAGAACAAAGTATACAAAAAAACAAGAAATTGCACACATTAGATCGGACCAAAAATATCCAATATTCTCATGGAGAAACCCTCCTGGGGTAGAAAACTCCAAAAGGAAAATATGGAACAGCTTTAGTGCATTTGGAATGAACTAAGGTACACATCGAAAACTTGAAAACGACATTTTTTCACAATACTTAATAGTGATAAGCATTATGCTAAGTGCACCTTGAAGTTAGGTGGAGAAGGGTTGATCAACCTTTCTTTTCCTGCATGAAAATTGAATGTTGAACATAGAGAGGTCAAACATGCTTTCTTTTCCCAAATGAGACATAAAATCCAACCAAACAAGGGTTCATTGTACTTTTTGCTACTGGATGATTACTGAGTTCAACTGAAGAAGGTCAACTGTCCTTTCTGCAGTTGGATGAAATTTAAAGATCGGTTAGAAAGGGCCAGCTGCCCCCAAGACATCAAATGCCCAAAACAGACATCCATGTTAGGCCTTGTTTATCGTAAACCTTCACAATTCTTTTCCTTGTCCAACTCAAGTTCTTTAAACACACACATCATACATTTCCTGGAGGCAACCAATGAGAACGAGTCTCCATTATCCTCACAGTAACTATTCCTAGTTTGGACTTTGTTTTTTTTATTTTTCCTCAAGTACAAATTTAAATTCCTATCAAGTCTACTACAATTTGTAGCTGGCAGTCCTTTTTCTTATATCCAGGCAATATTCCTTCCATTAACCACCTTTTCTTTAATCCTCCATTTCCATTAATGCTCTCAAGTTTCTAGTGTTAAGATAAATTAGTTCTCCCTTTTCACATCCCAGGTTATACATATTCTGAGTATTTCACTGAAATTTCTCAGAAATTTGATTCAGTGCAAAACTGATTGCTGACTTTTTTAATGGTAAAATATCCCATCTCAAACTCCTTGTATTAGTAATTAACTACTTCACGTAGAGTAACAAGAAAACATGAATCAATACCTTTATCATTTTGTTTATTTTTATTCTAGATAGCTTATTATAAAATGTATGAGTGTAGAACTTAGATCATTCTCTACCATTCCCACCAAAAGTGGGCAAATTCATTCTAATCCATGGTGGAATGGATGTATTGTTGTGAAATTGTGTGATTCTTGAATTTTTGAAGCTGTGCAGATGTTGTTCAGCCACTCCAATCATCTTTGGGTTAGCTCCACATCGTGTAGTGGATAGAAACTTTAAAACCAGAATTATTGGTAACATCACACAATTGACCTGTATGTCATAGTTTTCTGCAACACTTTCTACCAAATCTGATATGATTTTTAAAAGTGCTTCCTATACGTGGGCACCACTCTCTTGTGTGCTATGGAAAATTATATTGGAGTTTTCTGTTCCTTTCTTTACAGCTACCTTTTTGTCTTTCTTTTGGAATCAATTATTGCCCGTTATGTTTCTGAAAAATTCAGTCTATTTTAAAATGGCTTTGAGTTTCCTTTGTCAAAAGCTTTTACATGAACACAAAGTTTATTTAACATTCACATCATATAAAACCATCCTCTTATACTTTGAAACAAAATTCAGATCTATGCATTTGAATTTAATTTTTGCAGCACTATGGTTCTTTCATATATTACAACAGCTCTTCTTTGAGTTGTTATGCAAATTTATTGACTCTTATTCACAGTTAATTGCATCATTTTCAGCCTAGGCAGTACGGATATAGATACAAATACTAATATGGCTACAATATCCAATGCAAATATAGAAAAAAAAATGAAAACGTTGAATATGATATGGCTGGGATATTGTATTTATAACAATATCTAAAACATATATATGTCCAAAAATAAGTTAATAACTATAAAACATAGTACATTTAAAACAGAAATTTCTTACACAACACTCAAATTGAACACAAAGAGAGGTGTTTTTCATCTATTTGTAATAGGAAAGTTCTCTTTTTAATCTTCTTTATCAGTTTTGAGTCTTTTCTTCTCTTTTGCAAATATTTTATGGATATATCTCCTGTTTCATAACAGCTGTATCCAAAATGCCTCCAAACTTTTACTCAGTCCATATCCGGACAAGGATACAAGGACATGTCAGGAAAGGTAATATGGTTGCCACCATATTGGGAGGGACCTTTTCACAGACAAGAGGTTTAGTTCTTGAATTGTTCATACATAATAAATCCAAATCAGTTTTACATAAAATTAATAGATTAACAGATTGGCAACAAAGGCTGAACATGTTTTTTATGGCAACTGAAACATCAAACATTTGCTTAAAAAAAAGTCTTTAGCTTTCAACTTGTATTCACATTTACATTTATTATAGCATTTTGAATTGTGTAGGATATAGGTCTGTTAGTGTTGCAAGGTGTGCACCCTTGGCCTCCTTGTGCTGTGCAATGCAATGCTTGGGTTCGTGACATGGCTTAACCACCTCCCGTGGATTCATTAACTCTAGCAATTGTATCGGGCATTAAAAGGTCGACCTTTTGGCGAAACAGCAACCATCTTTGCAACAATTGGTATTAGAGCCTGGGTCACGGATTTGAACCCCCTCGCTTGCGCTGGGGGGGGGGGATTATTGCAAGGTGTGTGCCCTTGCTCTCCTTGTGTTGTGCATTGTGCAGCACAGTGCTCGGGTTTGTGACATGGCTTAACCGCCTCCAGTGGATTCATTAACTCTAGCGGTTGTATCGGGCATTAAAAGGTCGACCTTTTGGTGCAACGGCAACCATATTTGCAACAGTTAGGGCATTTGACTTCAATCTGAATGCGTGCTTACTTTCATCATCACATATCCCACTTGTAAAAGACATTTTGCTTGTGACAATCTTCAACTTTTATAAATAGGAACAAAATCCAAGGACTCTACTTGTTTAAAAAAACATAAGGAATTTTAGCTTTTCATATGCTACCAAAATTCAGTTCATGACACTTATATGAAGGAATGCACAATTGCAATCAAATATCAGTTTTCTCCATTTAAAATTACCTTAGGCTTAAGACAGGACTCATAATACTTTGAATGGCATTTTCATTGCCTTGTAGACCCATGAAAATTAGCTTGGTGTGATATAAAATCAAATCAAGCACAAAAGTTAAAACAAATTGGACAAACTAACCCATCAAGAGTTTTGCAAATGATTACTTGTACGTGTCTCTTTAAAGTTTAAAGTAAAACTTCTGGTACAAACCATTGTTGGAGAGATTGGATGTGAAACAATGGTAAGGAGCTTTTAAGTTTATTCAATAGGGTGAAACACACTTCTGCTGTCATTGCTCCATATTTGGACAAGAGATGCATAGTTAGTGATCTTGAACTGCAAAGGCAAAGATGCGCCCAGACTATGTGAAAACAAAGGACTTCAATCAAATGTAAAGTCTTGAGATGGCTGGTATTTCACCAAGGTTTGGCAGTTAAAACAAGACTTCATAATATTTGTATCCATTCTTTATGCCTTCTATACGGGAAACAGAAGTTAGATGATCATGTTTTCTGGTGCTGTACATCCACTAGAACTTTTTGTGCATGGTTACATGATGAATTTTATTATCTATTCATTGCTCCCATTTTTGGAAATGTTCTCTTTGTTGACACTTGGATGGACATGGATAGCTGCAAGACCCTTTGGCCTAGAATTAGAGGGTTTTGTCATTATTTTCCTATGGAAGACAAGACACAAGACTGCTTTTAGTTTTAATTAGATCAGTTCTAAGCTCAGGTTAGGCAAGTTGAGGTCTTTCACAGAGGACTTGGCTGTGGTTTTCAAAGCTAAGCTTTCCTTCATTCATTAATATTTTGAGTCTATCTCTTGGGGCACAAACTCAAACGTAAGCTTTTCTGGCTTCTATAGGAAGGGACTTTCAAATTTCAATGTAATCCTGTTGTTAGTTTTAAGTCAACCAAATTTACCATGTTATTTAGTGTTAAGATGTCTTTCTCCTCACAAACCAGAAAAAGCTTGGCCTGAGATACTGATTTGCATCTACTATATACCAAATCTTAAGATACCCACCCATTGCATCATTGATAAAAATATCAAAAACATCAGATGTAATATCTCTGGATTTCCCATCACATCATTTCTCAACTTTTTCTTACTGCTTTCCATGTCTTGACTGGCCAGCAAAACAGCTAGGTCATGTTATTGGAAACCCGATCAACCTTGAATGTTCATCTTATCATCACTTCTGAATTGTAGACTCCAATGTTCAGTTCCAAATTTATTTTGAAAGCATTCTCATGTCAAATTAATTTCTCCTTTGAGAAAAAGATTACAAGATATATTTTCTTTATTCTATTCATATGTTTCTGACTTATGCATAAGTCCAATGATAAAACTAAATACAATCACTGCCAAGGATAGTTGATCTCATGGCAGTGCCAGAGGCAATCATTATGAACTCATTATTTGCAGTTTGCACTCACTTTCTCATTGTGCAAAGACAAGTCTGGTACATTGATGCATCCATTTAGTGGACACCAAATTTAAGTAATTATTTGCTTTATGTTGATTGATCAAATAGTGAGAAACTACAGAAAATCTCTCCACCACAGGATGACAGATATATTCACGCACAAAGTCCAAACCTTCTCAAAAGACCCGCCCTACCAGCTTCATCAGTACCACCAATGGAACATCAATCTTGACTGCCAAGAGAACACATTGCAATCTGACTCCACCAAGGATAGCACAACCGACTTCCTTTCCCAAAAGGCATTTGTAGGCTCTGGCTTGGGAACTTCTCACAAATTGATTGGCTGAAAAAAGTTTCCAATAAGCAGGAACAACTAGAGATGTTGCTTACATTGGATCCCATTTGAGTTGCACCCTTAAAGTTATTTATAAATTCTCCTGTGCTTGGGGGAATTGATTTGTGCTGTATTTTAGTCTGTTAAACTATTTTTATTTCACTGAAGCGGTGAAGATGGATATGCACTGCATCTTGACTATTTTAAACAAGTTACTTTTTCAGTCTGATCGACAAGTTTTGGTCATTAATAGCATTAATAATTTAATTCTTTGAAGAAAATCGAAGATTTTTAAATATCTCCTTCCTCTTTGTTTTGACCATTTCAGGCAATTTAAACAAGTACTTTCAGTAACACCTCATCCAGTAAGAAACAACTGAATCATCCATAAAAAGTAAAACCCAACAGCATTTAAACACTCATCTATCTTCAAACTCAGAAACAAACTATTATGCGATTAGCACAATCTTAAAAGGAAACAGAAAAGAAGAAATAGAAGTATGTCCCATGCCAATAATCTGTTACAATTGAACTCATACATCTGTGCTAAAACTTATTTATGGACAACCTTATCTATCTAAAAGGAACAATCTATGAGGCTATGAGCAACTTTCCAAATTGGACCATGACTAACTGTTCTATGAAGTCAGCCAAGGAAATTAAAGAACTATTGATTGCCAGTATTCTTTAACCCAAAAATAAAGGATATTACAGCAAATTCACAATACACACCTCTCCATCATACCATCCGGTCTCCTCATCTGCAAAAACAGAAGCATAGCAGGATGAGGTGTTACATGGAAAAATCTAGATATTGTTCAAATGTACCAAAACATCATTTTTAATTCAAATTATATATTTAATGCCTACAAGTAGTCCATGCCGGCCAATGGAACGGAAAAAGAGTACTTGGTTGAAAAAGCATACAATATGAATGCAAAGCTCAAAAAGAATAAGAAAATCTACAGAAACAAAAAAATATAATGTGGCATGTGCAATTCCTAAAAACCCATAGCTATGTCAAGAACAACAAGTTATTAACTGCTTTAACCAAGGTTGTATAGATGCCCTGATAAGCAAGGCATGGATCTAGAGCACCCATCTGGGGCGTCTAAAACATGGGTGCACAGGTATGAGGTCCAGCTGTGCCAGAATTATGAATGAATATATGTTAATAAAAACTACAAAAAATAGGACTGATGTAGAACATTGAAACCATGGGAAATACATCCAAGTTATGGATATTGGTTGCTTCTCAGGAAACACATCCAAGTTAAGGATATTGGTTGCATCTCAGGAGGCAAATATCAGGTGCAGATATGTGCCCAGAGTCACCAAAATTTGAGTAAGGCATGTCAATGGTTTAACTGCACTTCAAGCAGGGAAAATGCCAGGGGTAACCCAGACAAACTGTGTATGTGAAGTAACTCTTGGGAGGCAGTTTGTAGCGGTTGTGGGTGCAGACATAGTGCAACCAAACTTTGGGTGGATGTGCACACCTAGGTAAATCTGATTTAGGTGCCCTTCAAGCAAGGGCAATACCAAATACAGCCAGTTCATGGCAGGGTGCATCTTAGGAGAGCACATATTTGGATGGATGTGCACCTAACCAGCTCTGTATTTCACATATGGCGAGGGTCATGCCAACCAAATAGTATTTACAAAATATTAATGTAGTCTAACGGAAATATTTCTTACAAAGCTATGCATTGCAAACATCTGAAATCTCATACGTACATTCAACAGTGGCACTAAAAAGTCGGTTGCCAACATAAGCCCATCCAAGATACATTCGGATAGCAGCCATGGTGACAACTAATAAACCTCCGCATAAAGCCCCAACTCCGCATTTAAGTAGCTCTTGGTCGGGATTCACGCTCAGGCTTGCCACCGGCCATCCTGAGTAAACATAACATGACATGACTTTTAGCAACCTTCAGCCCAAATTGATCTGTATGATCCATCAGGATATAATTAATTGTTTAGAGAATTACTTCTAATGATATCCGAATTTAAATAAAAATTTCAAGTTTTGTTTGTTGATTTAAGATGTTTATGTCATGATTGGAGATATTTGTGCAGTTGTGCAAAAGACCTGTCAGTGTAAACTTATTTTAGAAGATTTTTTCAATGACATCTGATTTTAAAATATAAATTCTAAAAGTTTATTTCGTTATCCTATTTGAAGATTAAGTAATTGGTTACGATTAGAAATATTTGTATAGCTGTGCGCGAGACCTATTAACGCATATTAACCTAATTTCATAGATATCCATAACTCCCTTAATCGGGATATGACTTCAAGTGTTTATACAGCTGTGCCTAATTTCAATATCTTTCTTTAGTTAAGATTTATGAATATATCCATAATTGTGCCTCAAGTCGTTATTTGGCAAACAATCCAAAAGAAAATCTGTTTCATACTCTGATGTATTTAAGCTGCATACCTATAAATACTGTAAATGCCGTCCCAATTCCCATAAGACGCAGCCCATATTTGTTCAAATCTTCATTTGCCCACGAGAATAAATCTGATTCGGCTAGGCTTTTATATTCATTGACTGGTTGCTGATCGAAAGGAACAGGACACCCAACCCCTGGGCTTCCATTGGCAAAGGGGGGCAGTTTATCCCCTCCCCACTTCTCATCTTTTGCTCGTATTCCTTTAAATATTTTCTTCTTTAGCAGTACATGCCTGTAATTTCCATGCCCACATAACCTTGTTGGAGAAGATAAATTATTTGAGAGGAAACCAAGGGAACCCAATTGTTTTGAAATATTGAATTTGCGTAGGAGCATCCCATTGTTAGCAGCCATGAATGTTGTGGAACAAACATAGAATTATGTCTAAACATGTCTTAAATTTCTATCCCAGATTCCATTTAATCCTCACAACCCTGCATAATTGTGAGTGTGAGGGTGGTATACGTTTTGTTATAAACATCGCCATCGATTTTATATGATAAAACACAAAATAGAATTGCGATAAACAGAGCAACAACAGCCACTTATCTTTAAGCCAGAGCTCCTGAGGAGACCTTGTTAAGCGATTGGTCAAGTGAGGACATATAAAACTCGGAGAAATAGAAGATTTAGGGCATGTCCTCATGCAGCTGTTTAGCTTATTTTGGCTACCTCCTCAAATTTTGTAGGAGTAATTTGTGGAGCTGGTGGCCCCATGAATTTTAATTTGCTCCTTATTTTTAAGCAGTCATCTAAAAAATATGCAATTATTATTTATTTGCATGTATGAATAAAAAATTGGTGGCAAATAAAAAAAAGGGAAAGAAATTTATGGAGCCACCTCACAGCGTTTCCAATATGCAGTCACTGCTTATTTCCAACCCCCATGTTTTTTCCAAAGCTTATTTTCAATTCCTAAACAATAGTTGCTCCACCAAAATAGGTAAGATTCTAAATTATCTTTTTCCCACAGTTTTAAATTTGCATGGGAACACTCCTGTTGCTTAAATATAAGCAGAAAATGCACTTAAGCAGTCGCATGGGGACAGGGGGTTAGAATAGGGTGTCATGAAATGGATTAGCTTAAAAATGTAGGAAATGCTAAGAGATTGAGATTTTTTATTTTTTTTAAAGATACTATCAAAAAAAAATTATAATTTTCATGTTTTTGTTTTGTATTAGATAAACAGGAAAGGGCCTTGATCTCATGGTTACAAAAGCAGACAAAAAGAAACATAGAGTAGGTGGGAAACAGCACCACCAGCAGACCAAAAAACAGCAATAGTTTTAGTTTGCAGGCCAGCATTAACCTTAGTAATCATAGACCAACCAGTACTAATCAAAAACAGTAAGATACTAGAAGCATGCTTAGATCTACGTAAACCGTTAATTAAGTCCACAGTGTCCCAAGTGGTATTCCACCATAACATAACAGTTAAAACAGAACAATCCAAAAGATTATACCTATACGACAAAAAACTCATCAAAAAGCAACAAAGCAGCACCAAGACCCATTATTTGCCTTTCTTCAACAAGTCCCCATACTCTCCCATGAGAGCAATATAATCTCTCCAATCAGGTCCCTCTGTCTCATCCAGAGTCTTCAGGGTATCCGGTTTCCCTTGTTTCCTCAGCTTCTTAGCGATTTGAGTTCTCCAGAAGTCGCACCCATCATCGCCCACCTCATTAGTCTGTTTGTAACCCTCATGAGAGTAGCCAGAGCCTTCTCCATGTCTTCAAACTGAACCTGCAGGAAAGTTAGTCTAGTCTTTAAAACTTCAATGCTTGAGTCCTTTCCCGTACCCAAATCTTCAACTTCCTGCACATTTTCTTCCTCTTTCTTATCATCCTCAGATTGTTCTGCTTGTTCTTCCTCTTCCTCATCATTTTCCTTCTCTGAGCCTTCTTCGCCCATCTCATATTAAGTCGTATTCTCAAAATCCAAATCCTCTAAGTCATCTTCCTCCTAGGCTTCAAAATTTGTGTACTTCAGATCCTCCTCTTCACTCACCGACATTTTTTGTTTCCCTTTTTTATCCTTCGAGGCCATTTTTGCAAGCCTAGCCGACCGTCTTCCTCCACTCCCACCACTTCCCTATCCTTGTTGGGACTCTTTCTCCTCCCCATTTTGGGTCCCTTCCTCCGTAATATTAATGACATCCCTAAGGTTGAAGTCACATTTGGGTTTCTTTGCCTTGGGAAGATCAAGCAGCAAAGGCGAATGTTTCCTTTTTTCAGGTGTGGCTCTTATAAGCTCAATTTCAAAGATTCTTAACACCTCATGTTTCTGCGACATAGGGGTAGAAGGGTTGGAAACATTGGCAACCGGAGACTAGCTTTTAGCAGTGATAAGCACTCTCCTAGCGGCAGCAACAAGAGGCAGACAGGGAGTAGGTTCCTCAACTGGGATTTCAACAACTCCAGGGTTTACGTCCATAGGTTGTTCCTCATTAACCACTTCAAAACGGCCAGGGTTTTCATTTCTTCCCACAAAAGGATTGCCATGGTTCAACGCCAGAGCATACTTGTAAAGGGTTAGCATAAGGCCTTGGTGGAGAGGAAGGTTGGCTCCTTTCTCTATATGGAGTTGCAGGGAGGACAACAAATAGAAAGTCAAATTGACTCTCTCACCATGTTGAATATGGTTTAGCAAGGGAAAATGGTACGCATGTATCGAGATATACCTTCCCTCCAAATTAAAACATCTCATAATAAACAGACTAACTAAAGCAAATGGAGGAGGAAGTTCCAATCTTGCATACCCATTCTGGAACCTTATGAGCTTCTCACCTTCATGTAGAAATTTGTCAATATACATCTGGTAGTTTGCCCCACTTTTCTTAGCAACTTTGGTACCTTGATCTGCAGCCCCGTAGCTTCAGCGATGAATCTGGTTATTACTTCAAACTTCACAGCTCCAATGGTAACATTGTCATTCCGCCAAGAGTTAGTAAATTTAGTCATGAGGTTCTCATTGTATCCCTTCAAGGATTGAAAGAACGGAACCATACCAGTGTCCTCAAACATTCTCCATAAATCCACGTTCTATTGCAGGGCTTGACAATTTGGTGGCTTTGTTCTCTTCCTAGGACCTCCCATTTTTCTCTTTTGCAAGTTCTTCAGCTGCTTCACACTTTTCTTCATAATCTCCCACACCTTCTTCTTGCCTTTCAGAATGCAGAAGTCACTCTTACGCCAAAAACCACAAAGAGCAAATGAAAAATTATGAATCGAGAAGTTTCTTTTAGTAACATCCCACAACACTTTCCCCAGAGCAAAATACCCATCATTATTCTTACAAGTATTAATCTTCACATTAATTTTCCTTCCTTTCACCACATTAGAAATGTGGGAATAGCTAACACAAGGCAAATCCACACACATAGACATGATGGCCCTTAACATGATGAAAATCTTCATGTGATATTTGGTAACCTTCATGACGGAAAAATAATTAATATTTTTGTCAGCCAAGATCCTCTGAAACATCACTGTACAACCCATATCATCATTACACAAAAAGCCCAAAAGCACCACTTGGTACTCTTTTATTCGGCCAAATAGGGATTTTTCATTTTTGCATATTGTACTCATGTTCAAATTTTTCCTTTAGGATTAAGTCTCTTAAAGACTTTGGCATATTCCCATAGGTCCATCGGGTCCAATCCCTATAGCTCAATGCCACATTGGCAGTGCAATCGATCGCTTTATTTCCTTCTCTATAAACATGTTGCACTCTACAATTTGAAAAGGATTTTTTAATGACTTGACATTTATCAATTATGTTTTTTAATTCTCATGGTAGTGCAACCTCTTCATTTAGGATATCCACAATAAGCTTAGAGTCCCCTTCTATTATGACATTTTGATAACCCAGCTCCTTTAGAATATTGAAGCCCCCCAAAGCAGCCGTAGCTTTCACTTTATTATTGGAGCATACTCCCATATTAACCCCATAGTTCACAATACACTCACTTTTATGGTTCCTTAACAGACCCCAACACCTACTTGTCTTGGGTTGCCTTTTGAGCACCCATCAAAGTTGCACTTAACCTAATCCTTCTGCAAAGGGTTCCACACTGTAGCCAATCTGGTTAGCACCTTTGACCAATTAAGTTTGGTTAAATCCTTACAGATTCCCCAGTTTTGCTTTATCCTCATTTCTTTGAAATTAGTCCAGTTTTTGGAGAAACCATACCTACCAACCTCTATGTTTTCCTTGATCTGCTTTTTAATGATCAAATTGACCTCCCAGTTGCTTCTTTCCTCATCTCTGAAAAATATGATTATTTTTTTCCTTCCATAAACCCCAGGTAACAAATAGAGGAATTTGGTTCCAGAGATCAACAATTACATTATGAGAGAAAGGGCAATTTGACTAACTTTGTATAAACACTTTCAAAGAGTTAGGAAACACCCAATCCAAAGACAACAACACGAGAAAGTAGGACCACACTTCCCTCGCAAATTTGCAATGAAAGAAGATGTGAATTATAGACTCCTCTTCCTATTTACAAAGCGAGCATCGATTAACTAATTGGAAACCTCTCCTAACCAGGTTATCCACAGTCAAAATTTTACCATGAGCCGTTGTCCACCAAAAGCAATTAATTTTTGAAATCAGATTATTTTGCCACACCTTATCCCAGAAATGGTCAAAAACAACACTTTGCACCTTAATCAGTTCTTCATAGGCCATTTTCACCGAGAAACAACCAGAAGAGCTCCCTTTCCAAATCCACTCATCTTCCCTTTCTTTGTCAAACCACTTAGTCTCCCCTATCAAACCATGTGGTCTAGTTAGGATAGGATCCCAATTCACCTATCACTGACCTCTCAAGTTGTCCCTTTTTAGTAACAATTTCAACTCCTTCCATTTAGGTTCCTCCAACTCCCAGTTAATGTAGTCAGAAACCTTTTTACCACATAGCCTATTAAGGCTTTTTTTAAGAGGTTTCAGGTCTTCTAAGGAGGATAGAGTAGCAGACTCTATCCAAGGATCCTTCCAAAAGTTTGTATTTTTCCCATTCCCAATTCTCTTTCTAACCCCCAGCTTCAACACATTTCTCAATTTGACAAGATGATTCCATAGAGAAGAGCCACTAGGCAGATCCGAAACTGAAAGAAAACAGCCAAGGTTCCTATTCCTCATGTATTTAGCTTGGAAATTTTTACCCAGTCTTAAGTGCCTTCAAGAATATTCCAACCAATTTTAGCCGTTAGGGATTTGTTTAGCATAGATATTCTTCTTAATCCCAAGCCCCCTCCCCTTTTAGGAGTACACACTTTTTCCCAACCAACTAGGGATGGTCTATTTTTTTCTTCAGTTCCTGACCATAATAATTTTCTTTGAATATGTTCTATCTTTTCCCCTATATAGGCAGGGATTTTGAAGAGGGACAAGTAGTATATAGGAATATTCTGAAGGGAAGCATTAAGGAGTTGAATCTTGCCCGCCAAACTCAGAAGCTTCCCCTTCCATCTAGCAAGTTTGTTTTGAGTTCTTTCAATCAACTAATTCCAATAAGTATTTTCCAAGTTCTTAGAGATCAAAGGTAGGCCCAAATAAGCATCACGTAATTTAGCTTCCTGACAACCTAGAATTTTTATCACTCTCTCCTTGATTTGTTGGTCAGTATTAAAGAAGTGAATTTTGCTTTTCTCATAGTTGATACACTAACCAGAAACAATGACATAGTCATTGAGCACCTATTTCTAGAGACCTACTTCCCCCATCGAGGCTTCCCCAAACATTAGAGTATCATCAAAAAACTATTGGTGGGAGTCAGGCATAAGAGATGAAGTAGCTTTAACACCTTTGAGAGATTTTGAGTCCACTAATTTTTGAATATTCCTGGCAAGGACTTCAACAACTATGATAAAAAGATAGGGAGAGAGGGGGTCGCCTTGCCTAATCCCATGACCACAAGAGAAGAAGCCTTGGGGGACACCATTAACTAGAACATAACACATGGGGGAGGTGACACAAGCAAAGATCAACTTTAGGAATCTTCCATCTATTCCAAAATTTCTAAGAACAACAAAGAGGAAAGGCCAAGAGACTCTATCATAAGCCTTGGAAATATCAATTTTGAAGGTCATCCCCAGATTTTTAGAGTGATCCATAGAATGAATGATTTCATGGGTGGAGATAACAGCATCCAAAATATTTCTACTCTGGATAAAGCCTTTCTAGTTTGGGGCAATCATTTTTCAAGGCACTGGTTTGAGTCTAAGCACCAAGATTTTGTTGAAAATTTTATAGACTGTATTACATAGACTAATGGGTTTGTAATCTTTCATAGCTGAGGCATTAACATTTTTGGGAATAAGGGCTATATAAATAGCATTTAGTTGGTTCAACAGTCTACCTAATCTAAAGAAATCCCTAGCAACATTGAACAAATCATTTTTAACAATGTCCTAGAAGGTCTAGAAAATAATGGGGGGAAACCCATCAAAGCCAGGAGCAAGTTATAAGCTCCAAAGGAAAACACAACCTTTTTAACTTCATCCATAGAAACAACATTAGTCATCATTTTTAAGTCTATATCAGAAATAGCTTTAGGGATCACATTAATAAAGTTAGCATATACCTGATTATCAATGTCAGGGGCACTGTGTTGAATAGAGAAGAAGTTAACAGCTTCCCTCGCTATTTCTTTTTCATTGGTCACCATAGAGCCATCCTCCTTCACCAGTGATCTGATTCTATTTTTTCTTTTGTGTTTCAGAGTGGATTGGTGAAAGAATTTTGTGTTCCTATCCCCTTCCTTTAGCCATTGAACCCTTGACTTTTATTTCTAGTAGATTTCCTCCTTTTTGTTTATCCTATACCATTGAGATTTGAGATCTCTTTCCTTAGCGTAAATCTCCTCATCCACCCTACTAGCCTCCATTATATCCTGAACCTCTTTATGTTTTTTCCCGGAGAATTCTTTATCTCAAAGATATTGCCAAAAGTCACCTTACTCCACCCTTTAACTTTTCTCTTAATTCTACTTAATTTCTCATCCAAACAATACATCAGAGTACCAATAGCAGGTTCCTCCCACCAAGATTTAACCAAAACAACAAAATCTGGGTGGAGACACCACATAGCTTCAAATCTGAACGAGAAAGGGCCTTTATTATGATCCGCATTTCTTTTCAGCACCAATGCATTATGATCCAAGCCAGACCTAGGAAGGGTAGAGAGAGAAAGAAATTGAGAGATATCTCAATTGGCAGAGATCAAGAATCTGTCAAGTTTGAATTGGATTAGGTGATTTCCATTTCTTCTGTTTGACCAAGTAAACTTAGTTCCTTGGAGGGGGATATCAATAAGACCTACCAAATTTAAGAAATCTGCCAACTACATCATACTGTCAGAATAATCGTCCTACCCTCCAAACGTTTATGAAGGAATGAGAGGAGAGTTAAAATCTCCTCCCAACATCTAGTGGTCATCATACCTTAGAGAAATAACATCACTTAAATGTTCCCAAAGCATAATTTTGTCCCTACTCAAATTCAGAGCATAGATGTTTATAAGGTTCCATTTATCCTGGGAGACAATATCCTCCAGAGTAATCATCAGATTGTTCTTACAAGAAGAACACAGTGTACCCTTTAATTTCAATGGATTCCAAAGGGAAGCAATACCTCTTGAAGCACCATCCGCCTCACTAAAAAAATAATTCACACTAGGCTATATATTCAAGATGGCTTTATCAAAGGTCTCCTTCTTCATCTTTGTTTCCTGGAGGAGGATAACATCCACTTTATTGTCAAGAATACAGGATTTCACCAAAAATTGTTTATACGGGCTATTGAGGCCCCTTATATTCCAGGAGAGGTACTTCATTAGAAAAGTAGTTAGCAACTTCACCTCCAACCCAAAGAAGCAATTGGAACTACTTCTTCTTGGATTTTGACCCTGTAATCGAATCCAAGGTTCTTTGTTTTCCAACTGCCACATCCCTTGCAGTGTCTTTAGTTCTAGAATCCTTTTGGGAAGGCCTTCCCACCTTATTTCCTCCTCTCACATCTGGTTTCTTTTTCTTTTTAGGTTTAGAAGGAGCTTGGGACCATCCCTCCTCCTCCTCCTTGTCACTAGAACCATTGGGGAAACCAAGAAGAGCCATTGAGTCACTCAAGTTTCTAGCACCAATTTGAGAAAGGGAGTGTATATCCTCCAAAGACAAGTTATTTTTGGCTAGAACATACTCTCCTTCTTCAAGGTCATCCTCTACACCATGAGTCTAGGCCTTTACACTAGCATCTAGCACATTATCCTCCTTTAGGGAGTCATTAGAAGGGATATTCTCTTTATTTGCATCACCCCTTCCCTCCATAACCAAATCTACCTTTGAAGGGAAGCCCAAGGTTGGGAAGGTGGAAGCAGGGGAAGCCAAAGCTAAGTTCGGGCATTCCAAATCATTTACTTCTACAACAGGAGAAAAAATAGACTTACTGGATAGGTCAGGGTTATCCTTGAGGAGAGGAATAGACACCTCCTACACAAAAACAGAAGGAGGTTGCAATGTAAATGTCATATCATTACCAGGGTGAACCTTTTCTAGAATTTTCTCCTTAGCCTTTGGGCCCTCGCCCTGCTTTAACTCACAGGAATCACTGAGATGACCAAACTTCTTGCACAACTGGCAAAAGAGGCGGGCATTTTCATATTCTAAGGGTTGAGTCCAGTTTCCAAACTTGGACTTAAGAAGGATAGAGGAAGGAAGGACTGTATTCACAACCACATTAACACAGATACTGGTGTACGCCAATCTAGATCTCTCCTAAGTAATCTTATCAATAGCCAAGAGACTCCCAAAGGAGTTGGCAATGCCTTGCAAGATTCCTTTCTCCCAAAATTCTAGAGTGAGGCCCGGAAGGCGAACCCAGGTTGGAGTCAAGGCTCCCAAATCAGCCAACAAGTCAAAACCCGACTTCCACTTGCAAAGAAATAGAAATTTTTTGAATCTCGAGTCAAAAGCCTAGAGGCCACCAATTAGAACCTTCAACATGTCTTCATACACCATAAAGGAAAAAAGAAAAATACCTCTAGGCATCACATTTATGGTGACACTACCTTTGAGGTTCCAAGTGGAAGCAACCCACTGATGAACCAGTTCAATATTTGGCTTGTACACCAAAAACTTTCCAACAAGATCCATTTTGAGGTTGTCCATTGCCTTCAGCATCAAAGCCTCTAAGACATCAACTTCCTAACCAGTAACCGAGCAAGAAGCAGCATCCAAATGCCTTTTACTCAAAACTGGTGAGTCGGACCACACCAGTTTTTCCACATAGGAAGCCAGGGCTTCCTTAGAGAAGAAAGCGTTGAGCCCCAAAGTCGGTGAAATGGGCGACTTCCCAGAGATTCCCTCTGTCTTTTCCCCAGGGAAAAGGACTGAAGTACAAGGAGGAAAATTTAGACTAGGAACTGCTAGACTGGTCGTTGCCACTGCAGGCACATCACCAGAAAAGAGGACAACATCCTTGGAATGGGGAACCTTTTCGGTCCCCCCTCTCAAATGACCCATCGGGCAGTCAAATCACAACAGTGGTTGGAAATTCAAAAAACAGCCTGAGCGGGAAACATAGAGCAAAGCAGAGTTGAACACTTCAGTCAGGTATTGTTGGTATACAGTCCCGATAACACATGAAGGTTATCCATGAAATCATTTTCATGTTTTTGTTGATAAAATAAATATTTGGAATTATTTAAGAATTTACTCATATTGAGAGTTTAACATCATTAATCTTTTTAAACTATCAAGATAATTTATAAATGTTAAAGATAGTATATAAGAATAAATGAAAAAAAAAGAGGAAATACAAAATATATAGATATAAAGTAAATAGTGGGTTCCATAACTTCAACGCTCCTTCCATCTACAATAAAGATTATATATCTTATACTATAATTTCTTAGTATTTTAGGAGAAGATTCTAAATTATATAGTTTGATAATTAATCGTGTAACAATATTTAAAAGTTTTATTAAATGATCAATAGACATAGATAGTTATAGTTATGTTGGTCAAGTACTACATATAATAGTTTTTGAAAAGAAAAGAAAAAAAGTGCAATACTTAACTACTAGGAAAATAAATATTTGCGCCAATGAGCATTGTTACTAATTTTTAAAATTTAATAGCTTGACAATTTAAGAGATTTTTAGTTATTTTATATTAAAAAATGACTTTGAGGATATTATAGTTTATTGATATTGATTAGCATTTCCGAAGATACCCGTCAATGTTACAATAAGTATTTGACTATAAAAAAATAATTTTATAATTTTTTGTTTTAAACATGTATATGACTAAAACTTAAACAAAAACATTGAGTCTATGGGTTGACTATGCAACATCAATTTGATGAGCTTCCCTGAGGCAAGTTTCACACAACATGTATACATATAAACATTAGAAAATATTATAATGTTTTGCTAAATGACATTTAATTGATCGGTTGTTAGGCATATACATATGTAATAATATGTATATGCTATTATGTATCTAGGGATATGTTATAATATATTTAGGTGGATGGAGATGTTGACATGTGACACACATCCCTTAAGTTAGTTATGTTGGGCTATATGGATAACTTGTGTAATTAATTAAATGAAGTGATGAGTAGGTATTTATTGGCATTACCCCATTATTATGTTATTAGGAGGAGGCCTATATGAAAGAGGTGATTATCATTGCAAGGATATATGTTGAGCATGAAATTATTTTTGGGATATCATGGAGACATAGCATGGAGTGGCTTCTTCCATAAGGAGTATTATATGGTGTTAACCTAACTCAAGGATTTATTATATTTCTATATACATTAAATATTAAGGCATGTCATGGCTCTCAAACATCTCTTTTGTTATTGAGATTTATCTTTTATATTGAATTATTGCACTTATTATACGTGGTGATCGTATCATATACAAAAATACATGTGTATATATAAATGTATATTATATTATTTATACATATATGTGTGTGTGCATATAATACATGTGTGTAGGTATACATACATATATTATATATGCATATACACATACATATAATATACATATTTACATAACATGTATATTACTGTGAAGTAGGAAAAGAGATCCTAGATCTAACTAGTAGATTAACTAGGATTAACTATTTTTCTTTAACTCCACATTCAAACACTATATCCTTCCTTGTATGATAGGCCTATTGAATAATTACTTCAATGGTTCATGATATTAAAACAATTTGAATGGTGTTGATAGGAGATAGTGTCTAAATTTTTGCAATGCATAAACCATAGCTAGGTCTTCTCTTTTGATAGCTATGTATTTTTTCTCTGCCTTAGATAGTTTTCTACTTGCAAAGTATATGGGGTGATATTTATTTCCTTTGGGTTGAGCTAATGTTGCTCCTATAGAAACTTCGGATGCATCTACATGTACATGGAATGGTGTATTCCAATTTTGGACTTGATTAGTGTGGGTGCCTCTATAATGTTGTTCTTCAATATGGCAAATGCTTGTTGTAATTCCTTAGTCCATTCAATTCTTCTACTAGATTTATTTTTTAATAGTTCTTCCATTGGTATAGCTATTCTGACATAACATTTTATGAATTTGCAATGGTATCTAGTATATCCTAAGAAAAATTTTACTTTTGAAGGTGTCTTAGGTGGTGATAGTGTAATGATTAAAGTAATCTTTATAGGGTATACCATCAAACCTTCTTTGCAGATGATATATGTCCTAATAATGTCCCATAGGGTATCACAAACATACATTTCTTCAAATTTAGTGCAATTTGCATGCTTCAACACCTATTTAGCATCATTCTTGATGATTGTATGTGGTATTTTACCAAGTCATATACCATCCAATCATCTAAATATACCTCCAAAAAAGTCATGTATAAAGTCTTTAAAAGAATTTATCATTATCCTGTTGAATATTGCGAGTGCATTCTTTAGGCCGAATAACATCACTATGTACATGTAAGAGCCTCATTATATCACAAATTTCATTTCTGGCTAGTCTTCCTCACTTATTCTTACTTAATGATACCCTAAAAATCCATCAATGGAGTATATTTACCTTCCTACTATTGATTCCAAAATTTATTCAGTAAATGGTGTAGGAAAAGGGTCATGAATGTAGGCTTTATTCAGTTCCATAAAATCAACACAAATCCTTATTTCACCTATTATCTTATTTTGATTTACCATGCAACTAATCCACTCTGCATCTTCTATTGGTTTGATTATCCCTACTTCTATCATCTTTTCTAGTTCTTTTTTAACTTTTTTCTTCATATTTAGGTTTAGTTGGTGTGGTCTTTTCTATACCAGTTTAGCCCCTTCTTTCAATTGTATCTTCATGATTGCTAATTCCTCATTTATGCCCTTTAGATCTATAAATGTTTTGGGGAATAGTTCTTCAAATTATGATAAAACCTTTAAAACTTGTGCCACAAATCTATCATCCCAATAGTCTCCTATTTTAGCCAATTTAGGATCTCCTTAGCAATGTTTTCTTCTTTTAGTTAGTTTGGTTGGTTATAATAATTTTGTTTGTCTTATGTTGGAGATTCTAATTATCTTTCCCCTTGTTGTACTTCTATATCTAACTTGTAGGGATCCTCATCATCTTGTTTTGTTAGGTAACATGTTTTCTCTAGTAATGCAGATTCTTTATCAAGTCATTCTATGTATCTCCATATGCCTTATGATTGTGGAGGTGGTCTAAAGGTTTCTGGTACTACCATTTCTTGAGTTTCATCTAGTTTGAATATTATCTCCTTCATTTTGATCAATGCAGGGTATGTATGTGTGTGTTTTCATTGTAAAAAGAGAAGGTGTGGTTAAAGTCCTTTGTTAGTTTTGTCTAGTTGTTTGTTTCTCCTCCACTCTTGGTTTATGTATTAAGTATGTGCTACTGGTGTTTGTTTCCAATAGAATAATTTTATATATATGCATTCATCATATTACTCATTTCTTTCTTCCCACGTGGTAATAAAAGTAGTCAAATGATCCTCTGGTGAAATCTATCCATTATACTTTGGTATTCCCTTATATTCTCCTTCCTCTAGTAAGTATCTTATTTTAATTAAGATTTTAAATATTTTCCATTGTGTTAACTATTCCTTATGTGTATTCCTCCAACATGCGGCATTACAAATGAGTGTATGGTTTAATATGTCAAGTCTCTTTTCTTTAGTTTGAATGTTTTTCTCTATGTGTGATAAATGATAGTAAGTTGCCAACTCCTAAGTATTTGGGCAGTTTGATGTGTGAATTCCCTCATGAAATGTGATTTATATGGAAATATTTCTCATATGTAGCTTCTCTCATGTCTCCTATCTTATCACAACTATTTTTTGGATCATTATTTGTAAGTACGATATAATGCAAAGCATTCTCTAGTGTCTTCCTAATTATGAATATCCTATGTAATCTGGTAATTCTCTAGGAATGGAATTTTGGTTCCTCTTTCCTCCATGCATCTAACACATCCTCACTATTTGTGTTATATATAGTGCTTTTGATTTCAACTTCTCCTTTTGAGTTTGGTTCTTCTAGGTTGTTAGTTGGTGGTAATCGTGAGATTGTGTATAGGTTTTTATTTGTAGATTCATTACAATCCGTTGGGTTTACTTATTTTATATATGATTCATTTGGATTTTTTCCTAAGGGGATATGAGCTATTCTATCTTCATTGAAAATGTCATCTCTTCCTTTTTGGATTCTACAATTCTATTGGTGTTTACAAACCACCTTAGTCCTAGTAGGGAATTGAATGAATCAAAGGTCTCCTTTATTGCTACTATGTCAAAGTCTATTATATGTTTTACTCCTTTAGCATTGACTTCTACCTATTTCCATGTTCCCAAGGTTTTCATTCATGTGCCATATGCTAGGTTGATATTGTAGGGTGTTTTTTCTAGTTGTGGCTTTCCTATTTGTTCCCACGCCCATTTTGGGAGCATATTTATATCGGCTCCTAAGTCCACCATGACATTGGTTATCTTTTTGTGATCTATACTTATTCTAATCATAACTAGTCGTGTTTTCCATTGTATGTCATCTTTATTTATATTTCTAATTTGTGGTATTTTGTTTTTTTTATTCCAATACTTGAAAAATTGTTGTAGTTTATCTAATAGGTTGGATTGTTTAGACATTTTGATTAATTGTTTAAGTATTCCAACTTCTTGTTTAGAAAAATATTGTTTTGTTTCTTGATCTTGTTTTCTAGTGATAGTTTTCTTTGTTTCTTCTACTATGTGATCATGTTGTCTCTTAGTTGGGTAGAATATTTCCTCATTTGAGGTAGTTTCTTCTTCTATTGTGTCTTATCTTCCATTTGTGGTATTGGTCCCTTTGTCTTCTTATTACCATTTCTTTGTTGTAGATATGGTTTTCTCTTTTAGAGTTACTAGTCTCCTGAGGTTATTCTTTTTAGCCTAATTCGTCTATCTCCTTAGGCTCCTTTGGTATTTTTTCAATAATCTCACCCCTCTAAATGAGTTTAGATTTTGGAGTTCATCACTTTTTGATTGTGGTGCCACATTCCTATAATAGGTTTGAGCTTTGTTACAATTAAATATGTCATATTTTGTACTCCCGTAAAATCCATAGGGTTTCTTCCTATCTCCCCAACATTCTATCATAAACTAGCATGGTTTACTGCATTTAAAACATGTGGCATTTGTTTGTCTCCTCCTTCCTTAGCCTCAACCTCTATCTCCTTGAAATTAGCCTCTTTTAATGTATGAGTTCCGATTTGGTTGATTTTTAATAGAATTAATATTTATATTATTTTAGCATTATGGTAATTTATATCCATGGTTTTTTTTTATGGAGTGGTCATTCTATAAGGCCTTTAACATATACCATTTTTTTATGGTCACTATTTTTTTTGTGGTTGGGTCTTCTCTCAATTGAAATAATTGTGAGGGACAATACTATGTTTCATTATCATCCCATTCTCTAAAAGTGTTGCAGTAGACCAAGTTTAACTTCTTGGGTAGTTCTTGCAAATCTACTCTTAGTACATTAGCTTTCTTTTCTCCAATTTCCTTCAGGCATTCATTTCTTATGTGTCCTCTTCCATAATAAGTACACCAAATATTAGGCCTTAGTGCAAACATCTCTTGCTTCACCATAAGGTCTTGTTAGAGTCCTAATTGTTCTATTCCTAGTTTTAATTTATCCATTTCCTTATTCTCCTTTTCTCTTTCTTGTTTCCGCCAGTATTGGTTTTCACTCCAGCATGCCAAAGTAACAAGTTATGAATAGGTATCAAAATGTCTCTCATTTAGGACTATCCTGATTTCTAGTATTACTCCAAAGATGAACCATTTATTTTTTTTGTTTTTCAGTCAATGGTTCTTCTAGTCTCTTAGTAATTTCTTTAAATCTCTTATCGAAATCTTTTATGGTTTCATCCTCATTTTTTGTAAGTTCCCAAAAAAAATTGACTCCTTTTGTAGGTAGTTTCAGAGTATCAAAGTTGGCTAATAAATCTTGTTTCACTATTTCCCATTCTTTGTCACTGCTAGGGTAGTTTTTCGATACCATTTAAGGGTGTCTCTACGGATTGATCCAATGAAATCGAATAGGTTTGTATTGTCTCTTGTTATGTTCTATCATTGCCACGTAGATTTTAAGATGAATACATGTTATGTTGCTTCTTTGGTATCTTTTCCAAAAAGAGGTAACTTTCTAGGAGTATTCATGTCTATCTCTTCTTCACTATTTTTATATCCTATGTCAAAATTATATGTCCCTAGCTCACCTATGTTATTTTCCTCTCCTTCCTATTCTCATATAGCTTGCTTGCTTAAGGTGTTTTCTAATTCTTTTACTAAGATTCTTCTTGATTTTAATGATATTAAGGTTGACTCTTGGTTAGGGGGTTGTAACTTTCTAAAGTGCCTTTTCATCCTTGGATATATTCATTTATTAGTAAGTATCATTTAACTAGCTGATGGTGTTACTTTATTAGAAGTTGCTAAACTCATGAGATTGGGTCTTTATTTTCTATCTCATCTTCTCAGGACTCTTATTCTCAAAACACTTTTGGTTACTAACTCATCCAAGTAATTGACATCAAATATTATATTATGAATATTATGTAAGGGGGTTCCTACTTGTAACCAATCCTCATTTATACTTAATTGAGTATTTTCTAATTCAGATAACCAATCGGTGTTCTAGCGAGGGGTGGTGTCATAATTATTACCACTGCTTGTTCTAAATCATTTCTATTATTTCCATAGTTTTCAATCTCTCCTATGTTTTGTATAATTTAGTTTGTTTTATCCATGCTAGTGGTATCCTTTCTCTACTTTCTTTGGCTACACCCATAATGGCGTGCTCAAAAACACCCTCAATGGTGCACTCTTCTTCTTTGGTTGCACCTATAATGGTGCACTCATCTTCTTTGTTTGTATTTTCTTCTGATAACTTTAAGTCATGTTCTCTTTTCCTCTTTTCTACTTCTTCCATTCTTCTATGGTATCTTTCTTGTCATTCTTGAGTTTGTTTAAACCTCATTTCTTCCACGTTCATCTCTATTTCCAACTTAATACTTGCAACAATCTCCACTTTTCTTTTGTTGTCTCCTTTTGTCATGGGTTTGTTTGGTCTAGACTTTCATTAATCTTTATATTTCTCATGGGTAGTTTAAAATTTTGAACAGTTACATCTTTTTAGAAATATTTTTAGATTCCTCCTCCCTTTCCATTTATCATCCCTTAAGTGCCTACCCCCCTCTCACAGAGGTAGTACCTAAGAGTGGTGTTTGCAGAATTTTTTCCCTTTGTTATTGTTATCTTCTTTTCTACCATTAATGTTATATTCCTTTACTTTGTATTTTCTTCAGTATCCTCTCTAGGGTCTCAATAATGGAACCAAATGTTAGCAAGAAGATTTAGGGGATTATAGTCTAGATATTCATACCTTGGTATCCCTTATGTAGTCAGGTTATACACCAAAGGGTATAGTGATAAAAGAGAGTAAGTGTGGTAGGAATCTATATGTAACAACAAATCATATATATCTTAAACAAGAGTAGCAATCATCCATAGCACATATTTCCATTGAATCCTTATAACTCCTTATATATATTGAGATAACCATTAGATTAGCAGGTCTTAGTCTCTGCATTGTATTACAATCTCTTTCTCTATTTCTATCTTATCTAATATCCTCCTAAATCTTCCATCTATTACATACATATATTAATTCTTAGTCTCATAGATACATGACCCTTAGAGGGTACTCCTTAGTCTATCTTCCTTGTCATCCTAATATTTCACATGTCATTTGTAGTGAGTTGTGATAGCTTTTACTCTCTACCCTGTACCCTGCTAACAACATATATATCTAGAACATATATAAATTTAAATATAATTTTTAATTTGATTTGATTTTGAAATTTTAAAATAATAGTACTTCTAGTGAAAACACACACCAAAAATGGCTCATGCATAATAGTTAATGATGGAGGAGCACTCACCACACCTTGCGGTTGTTCAATCATGGATATTGCATGACCTCCCTATATCTACAATATTGTTTCACACATGTATAGTTGAATTCAATTATAGATGTAAATTAAAATATATAAATAAGTGTAGTGTCAAAAATTGTCACCCTTGACAATTTCACACTAGGTTTTTGCTCCCCCTATGTGATTGGACCTAATTATGCATTAATTAAACATTTTATAAACAATCCTCAAAATATCAAACAAAGGTAAATATGAACAAGCATTCAATATTTGTCCCCAACACTTTGGGCCTCAAAAAGAATGGATTTGGTCTAGGGCACACCACGCCCTATACCACTTATTTTTGGATCCAATTTAAATATATCGATATCAATATTTTATTATTTGAATTTCTAATTTCAATTGTCAGCTATCAACATTTGATTTTTGGAAAATTAGAAGACTTGAAATACTAGTTATTTTAAATATAAGAAGCACACATAAGGAAATTCATTGAGAAAATTGAGTATTCAAGAGTAGTCAAAAGTAGAATTATCAACATTTTAGCAACATTCATTCATGTCAAGCATCAATCTTGTTTTTATCTAAGTTTCATGTTTTGTGATCATTTGTTTGTGAGCACTAACACTTGCAAGACTTTAATCAATCAAATCAAATTCTCCTTGAAGGTGACATGAGTATATGACTTCAGCCCATCAAGGAATTCATATCTGAGAGGTGATTTATAGCAATTTATCAATTCATCACTTATTATCATTTAGCCTTTGCTTGATCAAGGGTAAGATCTCTTTTATACATTATCAGAGTTGTTATGGAGGTATAAATACCAAAACAGGGTTTGACTTAGGCAAGCCCCTATACAACACAACCTTTCCCCCTATTTCATGTTTGCAAGTTTTCAAATCAAAATATATTTGGAGGAAGATAAAGAAATAATTTCTCATTCATGTATTCAAGCCTACAAATTGCCAAGACATAGAAACTAGATTTTGTCATCAAAAGATGAAGTTCCAATAGTGACCCCGAAAGAAAAAGAGTTAAAGACCAGGGACCTCAGGCCCGTGAAATCAAATGTTAGAAAGTAGGAGGATAGTCTAGGGTGAACCACACCCTAGACCATCTAATTCAACTTCAAATTTACATACCAAGTTCCTTTGTGTCTACCTTTTGTATTTCTGGATTTTGTTTATGTCTTGTTGCATTTAATTGGTTAGAAATCATAAAACATTGTTGCATTTTCATAGTTTACCTAGGAAAATCATTGCATATTCAAAATTTGTCAATTTTTCAATCATCACACCCCCCAATCAAATCATCACAAATATTAGAACCGTGATCCACCCTTCGGACTCTTCCTACCAGTTTTGTAGTCAAGTGGATTTGAGATCATTTATAATCCTCATTAAAAATTGGGATAAGTGTGATTTAGGACCTAGATCCCTTTTCCCAATAAAATAATAAGAAATTAAATTATATAATTTTAAATAAAAACTATCTATACATATGTAGTTTTAGGGTCAATATATATATTGGTTTACCTGAGTGTAACGTGTGTCGACTTGTACAACTATTGATGCAAAACAAAGATGATCTAATCGAGATGATGTCCTAAGGCCACT
Source organism: Sequoiadendron giganteum (assembly GCA_007115665.2). Taxonomy (NCBI): domain Eukaryota; kingdom Viridiplantae; phylum Streptophyta; class Pinopsida; order Cupressales; family Cupressaceae; genus Sequoiadendron; species Sequoiadendron giganteum. The sequence continues at coordinate 956,335,757 of CM021100.1, forward strand.
CATCTACACCAAATACTTAAAATTAATATAAATATATATATATATTAATATATATATATATATTAATATAAATATATATATTCATGTTATTAAACATAAATTTTGATACATGTACATGTTACACACTTGAAAAGAAATAAAATGTGATATATTATGTACCTGTGTAGGATGATCATTGGAACATAGTAAATCCATATATGATTGTTGGAAAATTGTCGGTTTGTCATTGATGTCAACCCATAATATGTGAAGATTGTTGGAGTTGTTGATGAGTGTTTCTTAAGAAAGAGTTATGGTTCAACCCCTAGTGTGGATGTGTTGTGGTTTGATGTCACATTGATTTAAACCTTTAATATGGTCAGGAAGATTGTTACAACGTTGTCATTGTTGTCAACAGTGAGTGTGTTGCACTATGTTGCCTTTAGTATTGTCACTGATGTCAACCTCTAATATGGTTTTGAGCGGGTATTGTAGATGGGGAGTTTTTTGGTGTTGAAAATATTGTAGATATGTTGAGCAGGTGTTTATGGTGTTGTTGATGCAGCTGGTTGAATTGGTTTACAAGTGCTTTTGAGAAAATTTGAATAAAAGAGTGTGTAGTGTGACAGAGGTGTGTTCAATGTTGTGCTTCACATTTCTTCATGGTTGAAGATATTCTTGTACGATTTGTATGTGATGATCATAGGAGTTTAGATGTTCTATATCCAAATTTTCAGGTTCTAGATCGTGCGGCAATGGAAGATATGTTTGATAGTTTGTTTGCTTGTGTAGAAGATTATCTAAGAGAAATGAGATTGCTTTGCATTTCATTGTGTTGTTGGTTCTTGTCTTACAGATTTGGGAACATGCTTATATTGTTTGTATATACTTTCCCTTTGTGTTTTGAGTGTTGAGTTGCTCCACAAGATTGGATTCTTAAGTTGTGTTATATGGGAGTGTGTTCGTTTGCATAGAATGAATGTGTTCTTTTGTTTTAGGTGGTTGTGGCAATGGTGTTGGATATTCTAGAATGTTGTGGAGTGTTTCTATGTGGTCCACATGATGTTTATGGACCTAGAGAGGCATGCATGTGGTTGTTTGTTAGTGTTAGTGTAGGCTTTGTTGACTTGGCATGTTAGGGCTAATTACGGAGGTTGTTTATTGTTCATGGACGTGTGGTGATGTGTGTTGGTGTAGATTTGTGTCCTAGTTAATACTTGGTGTGGTATGCCTTTACTCTTTTCCACTATGGAAGTGTTTGGTGCCAACCTATTTGGTGTTGCACGTTTGAGGTGCATATGTCTCTTTAAGGCCAACCTAATTAAGATTGTTTAGGTCATGGATGGTATAAATGCAAGGTGAATTTTTGGTGGAAAGTGTCGCAAGTGTGAGATGCGAATGTGATAAACTATGGTTATTTGAGTGTGAGATTAATTTTTATGACTCTCGATGCAGTAAGCAAAAGGTGTCTACATTTTTAGTGTGCTTGAAGTTGCTAGAGGTAGTGAGCCAAAGGTTGCAGATGGTGCAAAGTTGTAGAGGTGGATTTATCCTGTTGCTCTGAGATAGCGAATCTCTTGTAACAGTTTTCTTCTATTTTCTTTCTTTTGGACAATGAGTCCTTTGGGAAGTTAGCCCTTGGTAGTGATCCTTTCTTCTCTTTTGGGTAGTGAGCCCTTCGATAGTGAGCCTATTATATTTTATGTTTCTATTCATATGTATGTGAGATAATCCTTACCGTGGTTTTTCCCTACTTAGGTTCTTCCACATAAATTTGGTGTTCTATTATGTATGGTGGCATTTACATTATTGTTTCATATGTTTACTTTTTTTCTAATGCTTAATGAGGGTTTAAATATTGATAAGGGTTTGGAAGCTAATGAGGGATTGAATGTTTTAATCTACAATTGATTCACCCCCCTCTTAGTTGTCTTGTGCATCTAACAATTGGTATCAGATCTATGGTTCCTTGGAAGAATCTTAACCACTTGAGGTAGATCTGGATGACACATAAGAAGGGTGTCAAATCTCCTATGTTTTATGGAATAAATTATGCTTACTGGAAACCCAAGATAGAATCCTTTTTGGTCTCTCTTGGATTTGGAGTCTACAAATCAGTTGAGAAAGGATATACTATGCCTACTAATGGCTCAACGAGTGATGATGAGATCAAGGATTATGAGAACAATGGAAAACAAAGGAATACTATCCTAAGTGGTCTCTTTGATTCTGAACTTGGAAAGGTGATAAGCCTGAAAACTGCTAAAGAGATCCAGACAAAGTTGGCAAGTATTTATGAAGGAGATGACAAGGTCAAGCAAGCGAAGATGCAAAATTACAAAGCTAAATTTGAAACCTTGAGGATGTTTGAAGATGAAGACATTACAACCTACATGCTCAAAGTGGATGAAGTTGTTAATTCCATCAATGGTCTTGGTGGTAAGTTGGAAGAAAGTGAAGTTGTGAAAAAGGTATTAAGAACTCTTCCTAGATCTTATAGTTCTAAAGTTTATGCTATTGAGGAAGCTCAGAGTTTAGATCAATATTCTAGAGATCAAATGTTTAGTGCTTTAATTTCTTAGGAATTGAGAGAGTTTGGTCAAGATGTTACAAAGAAATAAAATGCCTTCTAATTTAGCAAAGCAGAGAAGGATGATGAATTTGATCCCAATGATCTTGATGAAGTGGAAGCAAATTTTGTAAGGAAATTGAAAAATGGAACTTGAAAATACAAAGGTAATTTAATACGTTTAAGTGTTTCAACTATCGAAAGATAGGTCATTATGCTTCTAAATGTCCAATCAAAGTTGCAAATGGAAAACATAAGGATCATAAAGGAAAATTTGACAATAAGAGTTATTATGTTGAAAAAGACAATGGTGTACCGAATGATGAGGAATCAAACTATACTAATGATGACAATGATGAATGCTTGTTCATGGCTCTAAATATTGGAACTAATTCTACTCATTCTAAAAGATGTATGAAGCAAAGTGCTCCAGAAACATGTCATAACATTGAAGGAACTTTGGTGACTAATTTTCATGCAAGAGAGGACAAGAACTACTAGATAATTGATAGTGGATGCTCAAATCAAATGACAAGTGATAAGAGTAAGTTTTTTAAAATTTAGAGGTATGATGGTGGTCTTGTAAAGTTTGGCGATGATACATTTGCTAAGATCTATGGAAAAGGTTCAATTAGTTTTGATAGAAAGCATACAACAAATGGAATTCTTTATGTCAAGGGTCTCTGGCATAAGTTTCTGAGTGTAGGACAGATTTGTAGCAGAGGATACAATTTGGTGTTTTAGGATGATGGTTGTGAAATCAAAAAAGGAAACTTTGGTACTTTGGTTGTTGTAGGATCAAGGACAAAAGTTAATGTTTATTAGCTCAAAGATGGTGGTATCAAGTGATTTATGTCTCAAATCAATTAAAGTTGTCTATGACATAGAAGAATGGGTCACATTAACTTTGATAACCTAGTGATGATCAGTTCTACTGATGTTGTGAGAGATCCACCAACAATTACAAATCCTATCAATGCATTTTGCAAGGAATGTTAGTTTGGAAAGAAGACAAAAAAGAGGTTCAAAACTAAAGAATATTCTATTGCAAGTCCTTTGGAATTGGTGCATACAGATATATGTGGACCTGCCAGAATAAGAGGCTCTCAAGGTGATAGGTATTTTTTGTTGTTGATTGATGATTATTCTAGAATGACTTGGGTGACATTTCTCAAAGAAAAATTAGAAGCTCTAGATAGGTTTAAAATTTTAAATCTATGGTTGAGAATTAAATGAATTTGAAAATAAAGTGCTTAAGGTTTGACAAAGGTGGTGAGTTCACCTCTAATGAGTTTAATAGTTTTTGTGAAGATCATGGGATAACGAGGCATCTGTCAGCCCCTACAACTCCTCAACAAAATGGAGTTGTGGAGAGGAAGAACATGACTATACAAGAAGCTACAAGAACCATGATGAATGAAGAAAAACTATCAAATGTCTATTGGAGAGAATCAATTCATACTATAGTCTACATTCATAACAAAGGTCAATCAAGAGTAAATAGTTCAAAGACTCCCTATGAGTTATGGTATGGAAAAGCTCCTACTATGAAATATTTTAGAGTTTTTGGAAGAAAATGTTATATCATGAGAGATGAAGAAAACTTAGAAAATTTTGATGCAAGATCTAATGAATGAATCTTCCTTGGATACTCTACAAAGAGCAAAGCTTACTGGTGCTATAATAAAAGGATAAAGAAGATTATTGAAAGTGCAAGTGTCAAATGGGATGAAGAACCAGATCAGAGTTTTGTGTTGATAGAAGCATATGAATCTGATGAACCCCCTTGTAGTGAAGGAGAAAGGGTTGAAGAGAAGGAAAAAGAGATGAAAATTGAAGAGGAAGAAGCTCTAGAAAAGATCCCTAAGACTCCTAAGTATGTGCAAAAGAATCACTCTGAAGATCAAATCAAGAAAAGCTACTTTGACAAAGGAATAGGTAAGCTATTTTTTTACTTTCTAAGATAGAACCTAAAATAGTAACTGAAGTATGCAAGGATGAGAACAGGATCAAAGTTATGGAAGAAGAGTTATGATAGATTGAGAAGAATCAGACTTGGGAATTGGTCCCAAGACCTACAAACAAGAATGTAATAGGAACTAAATGGGTTTTTAGGAACAAGTTGAATGAGGATGGAAAAGCAGTTAGAAATAAGGCTAGACTTGTGTGTAAGGGTTATTCACAAGTGGAAGGAATAGATTTTGAAGAGAATTTTTCTCTAGTGGCAAGGATGGAAGCTATTAGAATTTTTTTGCCTTTTGTAGAACATAAAAAATTCAAGGTATATTAGATGGATGTCAAGTTTACATTCTCGAATGGTGAATTAGAAGAAGAAACTTTCACATTGAACAATGAGAAGGTTTTTCAATTATCAAATGATGTTGCTATGGTCTATAGGTTAGAGAAGGCATTGTATGGACTCAAATAGGCTCCTAGATTTTGGTAAGCAAGGTTGGACATGTACTTGCTGCAATAAGGATTCAAAAAAGTTATTGCAAATAGCAACATGTACTTCAAGGTTGAGAGAGAACAAATTTTGATTATGGCAGTGTATGTTAATGACAAAATATTTGGAGGAAATGAAGGTATGTGTAAGAATTTTGCATAAGAGATGCAAAAAGAGTTCGATATGTCAATGTGTGGGGAAATGAATTTCTTCTATAGGCTACAAATCAATCAATCAAAAAAGGTATTTTTATTTCTTAGTCAAAGTATGTTAAGGAAATTTTGAAGAAGTTTGGAATGGAGGATTCTAAATCAATATGTACTCCTATGGTTACTAGATGTAAATTGAGCAAGAATGACGAATCTCCTAAGACATTAGAGAAAATATAGATCAATGATTGGTGGAATGCTATATCTAACTACTAGATCAGATATCATGCATGTAGTGTGTCTTGTGGCGAGATTTCAAGAAGATCCCAAAGAATCACAGGTGGCAGGAGTGAAGGGGATATTTAGATACTTGAAAGGAACTCCAGATTTTGATCTATGAAATCCCAGGTATATTGATTTCTCTGAGTGCATATACAAATGCAGATTGGGTAGGTTGTATAGATGATAGAAGAAGTACTTGAGTGGAGGTGCTTTCTTTCTTGGAAGTAGGTTGGTTTCTTGGTTGAGTAAGAAGTAGGATTTAGTGTCATTTTCTACTGCAGAGGCATAATATATTGCAGCAACATCATGCTATACATAGGTGTTACGAATGAAGCAAACATTGAGATTTCATATGATGAAACTATTTCTATCTTGTGTGATAATACAAGTGCTATCAATATTTCAAAGAACCAGGTAATGCATTCAAGAACAAAACATATATCTATCCTATATCACTTTCTAAGGGAGAAAGTTGTAGAGAATGAGGTAAAGATGGAGCATGTGCCTACAAAGGATCAAGTTGTAGATATTTTTACAAAATCTCTTTGAAAAGATACTTTTGAGTATCTCTGGCATAAGTTAGGGGTTATTGCCCCTCCTTTCAACTAGATGCATAATTTGGTGTATCTATCCATGAATCATTTCAAGATACATTCTTGGTCCTGGACTAATGATAAAATCTACCTCTCAGGGGGAGTAGGTAGTAGTGTTCTTGTTTGGTACAAGGGAGCATATCTTGTTCCCCTAAGGGGGGGAGAGTTGAAAAGTAAGATAAATGAAGAATGAGTTGTGCAGTGTGTGCAATAGTAGAGAGAGAGCAATTTCTTGCTGGTGTTGCCTAAAGAGAAGTGTGCAAGTGTTTTCAAAGGGAAATATGTTTCCATTTTCCATTGATGTCAAAGGGGGGGAGTGATGTTTCCATTTTCCATTTTCCATTCTTAGAGACATCCTTTACCATCACTCCTTTGATGGCACCCTCCTAAGATGTTTGGACTCAGAAGAAGCTCAAACTGCCCTAACTCAGGTACATCAAGGTATTTGTGGGGCCCATTCTAGTGGACCAACATTAGCCAAGAAGTTGTTGTGCATAGGATATTACTAGCGTACAATGGAACACGATGTTATCAATTTGGTAAAAGTGTGTAAACCTTGTCAACAACATGGTGACTTGATTCATGCGTCATCACAAGAATTACGACCTATTGTCATCACAAGAATTACGACCTATTGTTACCACATGGCCCTTCTCACAATGGGGGTTAGACCTCGTTGGCAAGATACATCCCACATCCTCAAATAGCCATAAGTTCATAATCACTGTAATTGAATATTTAACCAAATGGGTTGAAGCCATACCTATGACCTATGTTACAGGGAAACATATTTTTAAATTCATACTCCATTATATTATTTTTTCGCTTCAACATTCTCGCTTCCATAATCATAGACAATGGACATCCCTTCAAAAACCAAAAAATTTGTAACATGTGACAAAAATTCCACATCTAACATCATTTCTCCACTCCATATTACCCACAAGGAAGCAACCAATTTGAGGTTTCAAATAAAATCATCCTACGAATCCTGAAGAAAATAGTCAATGAAACTGGTCGTGATTGGCACCTGCAACTTAACCCCACCCTATGGGCATACTGTACTAGCATCTGCACACCTACTGGAGTCACTCCCTATTCCTTGGTATATGGTGCTAAAGCTATCATTCCAATAGAGGTCGATCTCCCATCATTGAGAATCTCTTTACAACATCTTATTGATGACAAAGAATACTATGTAGCGTGCCTTCAACAGTTTGAGCTCCTAGATGAAAAACATGTAAACATCCTCAATCATCTCATATCATATCATAATAGGCTTCGTAGATCATATAACAAGAAGATCAATCCTAGAGAATTTTCTATTGGAGATTTGATCCTTAAGGAAAATCAATGCAACCTACAAGAACGAGAAAAGAAGGGCAAGTTCAAACCCAATTGGCTAGACCCTTTCATTATTACAAAAAAATATGGATCTGGGGCATATCATATCACTACCATGGAAGGAGATCCCCTTGAAGAGCCCATGAATATCATCCATCTCAAAAAATTCTTTGCATGAGAAAAAAAAAAAAAAACTAGAAAATACAAAAAAAAAATCAAAAAAGCAAAAAATAGTAACTTACAGAAATAATTCATCCAAAGGTGAAAACCACTTCGTGGTGCCTTGGACAAGTACCATGGTGAAAAACTGGAAAATAGGCACCATGTGTAGAGACATTTCCACCATCTATTAGGTCACTTTTTCCCCATCCATAAGTCCATCCACAATAATTTTATTTTTACACCCCACCAACTATAGCTTGGAATACACCCATCTACCCACCCCTGAATTCTATACCATCATATTGAACCCATCACACATTTATCCACCCCCTTGATGTCACTTGTCCCACCCACACAATATAGATCTCACATGGTTATTTTACTGTTGGATAACTTTTGGTTGAAAATTAACCACCCTAGTACCATGCAATCAACCCTTCTTTATAGTTGGTATGAAGGAATTGCACTGTCAAGCCTACCATACCCATCACACACCTATTTCATCCTCCTTTGCATCACTCGGCTACACATTTTCATAATAAGTAGATAACTTGCATACCCTCTCCTGCTCATGACAATGGTGGGTAAGTTGTGGGCAAAGAATATTGACATTCCAACAAGATATAAAAGAATCAGAAACCATAAGAATAGATGGATAGTAATATGAAATTTGAAAGAGAATAAAGCTTTGATTTAGAAAGCATCAATTCAACACGAACCTGTATCTTTCTAAATCTATCTATTGATAAATACTTGAAAATAATATTCATTGTTCCCCCAACTTGTACCACGCCACCCATCATACACATGAATTTATACGATGGTGTTTATAGAAGACGTGAATTGGCCATAAATACTTCCATCTCATTATCTTCATCACCCCACCCCATCATATGTAGTGGGAAGTGTTCTTCAATAAGCCTAGTTTCTCATCCACCCATAACATAATAAAAATCCCATTCACTAATAAAATCCACCCATAATAAGTACTTCACCATCCCACACATACCACTCACCTCATCCCGAGACAAACAATGCAAAAGCAAACAACATACATGCCTACAATGACCTTTAGAACTAAACCATCCACATAATCCTCAAAACCATTTTTTTGTTTCACTTGCTGCCCATCGCAATCTACCCCATCTTTGCCTGATAGGATGCATCCTTCCTTGGTCTGGAAGCCTCTATTAGTCCCACTTCTTTGGCAAGAGTTTTGGCTTTTTCTTTTTTGATTTATTGTTGTGATCTACAAAGTCACCAATTTGAGGCCACCTATATCTTTAATATCTTGGTGTGTCAACAACGAGGTACAAAGTAGAATTGGGTCACCTTGTATGATGTGTTTGTGATTAGCCTAATTTACTAATGGTTTCTTACTCCTTAGCTAGAGGGGTTCAAAAATATGGTCCACTATATATAATCCCCTATATGATCCACTATGGTGTCATGAATCATTTAGTGAAAAGTTTTAATATTTTTTTTTGCATTTGTTTGTGAGTCTCAATTTCCATACAAGACACATGGTTGCACCTTTGGTCATTTATAGCATTAGGGCATAATGCTTCTTTCTATATCAAATTAAGGATTGCTCACCACATTTTCCCAACACAATATATCCTCCACCTGCCCACATTTTCTTCTCTAACATTAACCATCCCCCTATCCTCTCTAACTTACTAACCCCCCATCCTCCCCTACACACCTAGACTAGAATACATGATGTATCATGACACAAAAACAACACCCTCACTTGCATCACACATGATTTTAATAAGGGAATTTTGAGTACAAAACTGACAAAAGGCCATTGAAATGATGTCGGATTCATGGATGCACTAATGACTAAGAGAGAGAAAACTATCACAAGGTATGAGTAGCCATCTCGAGTCCTCCTAATTATTTTTCTGTGATGCAAATCAATCATTGCCAATTAGCTGCAAAAACCACCATCAAAAACAAAGTAAATGTAAATAGGTTGACAAATAAGAATTATCAATGGCATGAAGTTCATACACATCCCATAAAAAACATCATATAGGCAAATTAGTATGACATACATACATAAACATTAGCATTAAACACATTCATCCATCATATGCATAAAATCCATTACCACAAAGGCATTTACCATGAATTTTATAACATTTATGATTGCATACTCTATAAATAAGCATCTCTCTCACAAAAAGGTGCACTTCACCCTGTGGAACTATTGTTCTCCTAGCTTCTTTTATTAATTTCCATATTTTAAATCACTACAATAAAATGCCATCATTAAGTTCTTGATTCTAGTTTTATAATCGAGAGGTATGGAAGACGACATCTGAAAGAAAATAGGACACAAGGTCCATTGGTTGAATCACCTTTATGTGAAAGATACCAATTGCATATAGCTATCATATGGCACACATATCATAATAAAACATTATAACATCCATATAAATTCCATTATCACTATTATCCATCAATAACATGTAGCATAAAAGGCCCATACAAATAAAATACATCACATACATAATTAATCACCATCACATAGTAAAGGCCATATAGAATCAAATCCATCATATCATGTATATCAAAATATAATGTCATGATACAATATGTATAACAATCTCTTATGTGTACAAAAATTTGAACCCATCTTGGGGAAAAATTCAAAAAGTCATGATCAACACACACACTAGCCTATGCTCCCTACATCTGACTATCTTTCAAGGGACCTCGATGGATCTCTCTCTGGTGCTCATGGAGGACCCATAGTAATTGATGGTCCTAAATGAGTTGGCCCATGTGACCTGGTACTCACTGAGACACTGCCTCCTCATAAGCCCTCCTCCACTGCTCTACCTCATGGGTGGCCCAACCAAACTTTGTGAACTTTTTTCCGCTCCACCCCCAAACATATCATGGGATACATCTCACTCTCTCCACAATCTATTTTCCTCCCATCATAACTGATCCCACTCTACTATGATCTCTGCTAGTTTCCCACCATCATTGAGCCCTCCATATAACAAACCCTACAACCTGGCTACCTCTGCTCTGGTTGCATCCCTCTCACTATCCAGTATGACCACCTCAACCCTAGTTGCATCCCTCACACTAGCCAATACCTATGGAATTACCTTACCTGCATCTATCTTTGTAGTAAGTGTGGCAGCCTGCTCATCCATCTGACCTTGTAAATGGACTACATTGACCTATGCCATGTCCCTCTCACCCACAACCTATAAGTTAGCCTGTTGTACCTAATCATGCTCCTGACGGTTTTGGTCTCTCTCCAATGTTAATGCATCCACCTAGGCCTGTAAATCCCCTCCTCTCTATTGAATGTGGTGACCCTCCTCATCTCCCTCCCCTCCAATATCCTCTCCACCAATGTCCTCTCCTCCAATCCTATGATCTCCATAATCCCCATCATCATCATTATCACTCTCATAACTATTAGAGTTGTTGTTACTCCCTAAATTGTTGTTGTTGTTGCTCTCATTCCCGCTGCCCTATGCTACCGTTGGATGATCATGGGGCATCATCAACCAAATAGGTCTATGCCTCTCCCACTAGGTTTCGTACTCTATTGTGGTATCAACATCTGTAACCCCTCGCCTAGGATCCCAAGCCACCATAGGTGTATCTCTCCAGCTCTAAAATATTGTGTCATACGCAATAAAGCCATCCCGCTGCGACCTCTCTCGGGCCACCCTGCCAAACACTGCCTCTACCTAGGGTACTCCTTGTCACTGCCCAAACTGTTGCAATACCTACACTGGAAAATATCTCTCAATGATATCTGGAGTCTTCCCTATCAAATAATGCATTCTTTGAATGAATGACATATAGAGATGGTCATCCTCCTAGTCCTCACAATCAATATATGATCATCAGATAAATGAATCCATCTCATCAATGACCCTGCGCCAGTGATCCAACTCCCCCAGATGGTGCTACCATTAGAATCCCACATACATAAAATCATAAGGCATATCTGTCCCCCGTCATCTATCACACACCAGACATAGTACAAAAATACGCTCAAATGCCCATATGTGTAGTAGACTCACCCCCGTAGCCAAGCTTCGCCCATCCCTACACACTACATAATGAATCTCCTTGCATAAATCCCCTAACATCGCTGCCCCCATACATACATTGTACCCTCCTCAAACATACACTCCATCACTCCCACCCAACCTATTGCAAATCCTTGCAACCTCCAATCTGGCATCAATGTACCAGTAATCAATGCAGCCACAAAAAGATAGAGATTTGGCCATTGACCCAATCCTACATCCAAATCAAACTCCACACCTCTAATGGGTAAATCTCGACAAGAAAATATGCTTTGTAGTGCAGCCCTCGCCCCCTTGAGCTAGTATACTACTAGCTCCTCACAAATCGACAATCATAGGATCCACCACACATCCTCCAACATGACTGTCACCTCACCGATGGGCAAGTGAAAACTACTCGTCTCACAGTGCCAGCACTCTACCAATGTTGTCATCAATGACTTGTGTGCTCAAATCTGAGGCATGCGGGAAATAAAGTACAATCTCGTCAAGTGTAACTAGTCATTGTCATCCAATGTTAGCCTCTCTCACAACGTCCCCATAGTTGCCATCTTTCGCTCTCATTAATACAAGGCATTCAGGTTCTCCTACATCATTCCACACACTAACATCAGCCTTTCCATCCAAAATATGAACCTATATCTATCCTATCTAAACCACCCTCCTAGTTTCTATAAAATTGTGCCTCTATTTTGGCACAATCACCGTTTCACAAAATGTAACCACTCCAATTTTTCACCCAAGCGCCACTTTATGCAAGTGTAACAATTTCCCACCCAGGCACTTCAAATTTCGACATAGGTGTCACATTATGCATGCGTCGTTTCCTAAATCCCCCCTGTGCATATGAAACACATGCACGCCAAACACATGCACCATGATTTTTAACACATGCATTGAAATCGACCACAGGTGTTGCAAAAATGTAAGCCTGATTTATTTGCATGCAGGCACCGCAATCATGTCCTTAGGCATCGTTTCATGAAACAACACATTCATTTTCTCCAATTCATCTCCTAATTCGACCTACCCAAACCCTACCTAATCTAACCTAAACCTAAGGGATATATGACATACTGGCTCCCCTACGTCCTCTTCTCACTGATACTCCTAAACCCGCTCCGCATGATGCATATGCCGAGGAATCTTTGTCATTTCTCCGCTCTTCCAACTTAGCTTCACTCCTCTAATCAAAAGTTGAAAATGGCCTTTTAGGGCCCCTCCAAGCCTATTTACAGGCTATTTAACCCTAATTAACCTTTAATCACCTCCCCAACCCTAATTTATTCTCTATGAGACAATTCAAATATTTCATCCTCCTTCCCCATTCCGCATAATTCCTCTGCTTCTCTTGATTTCTACTAATTTTTTCTTCTACACCACTCCCCACCATTTTAGCCCACCTTTTTTAGGACATTGGCCAACAATATTTTTTCTAATTTTTTCTAGTCAATCTCTCGAGGGGGCATCACCTCCTAATTGACCCGTCATTTTACTGTGGCAAAATTTTGAACTTCTTTGACGCAATATAACTTCAAACACTACATCAAAGAGGGGGGAAATGTAGTCACCCTAAATCCAACATCACTTCCTCTTAATTAATTAAGTATTTTTATTTAATTAATTTACTCATTCTTCCCCTTTAATTAATTAAATACATTTATTTAATTAATTAATCCATTTTTCTCTTATAATTAATTAAATATTTCATTTAATTAATTATATCACCTTCTAAAAATATAGTTCTTCAAATCAATTAAATAATTCTTAATTATTTAATTGATCCCATTAAAATCCCCTAACAATCTAATTCTAATTGTGTTAATTAATCCTTGATTAATTAACCTACTAACCTCTATTAGCCCATTCTCCAACTTTTAACTCCACCTAGGTTAATAAACTCGCGGTTTATTAACTCCACTCACCTAATTAACCTAATTAATTACTAATTAGTCAACGTAACCCCCATCATTACCATTATTTTCTAATTTTAAACTCACCCTCAACCCCCTAATCTTGTCTCATTAATGCCACAAATCTCACCTACCTCCACTATCTTACACCTAGCCTCCAAAATTAAATGATGTGTCATTCCAATGTGTGCTCACACATGTGTGGGAACACCTCACTCTTCTCCATGCACCTAATTGTGACACTTATCACAATGCTAACAAGCCACATCTATTGATCCATGCATCATCCTCACATTCAATCCTAGCCCTCCATCAACTTTCAATCCTAGCCCTCCATTTTACCTTCCAATTTTCTATAAATTGGGCCTTCATCTCCTCATTTGGACATATTGAATTGTGCTAATATTATGCTAGTGCAATTGTAAGCAATCCACATTCAACCATTGGGGAAAATCAAACAAGACTTGGGTGCATCTTGAGCTCAATCAAGGAGGATATCAAAGGTATAAAATTGTTTATTCTTATATGCTTATTCCTTCATGTTTTTATGCTTTTGATACTGATTTCTAATCCCTCCATATTTGGTAGGCCTGGTGGGATCCACGTCCCTTCTAACACTTTGGTCAAAGTTGTGTTATTTTGAAGATTTGTAGTTTTGGACTTTGTTAAACCGCACCTTCGTCACAACTTTCAACACCTCCTTCACGACCTGTGGCACCTTCGTTCCAATTTTGTGTGCCTATGTTCAATCCCATGGCGCTTGTGAGTTGACTTATGGTGCCTGCATTTCTCGAATCAACACCCACATTCTTAGAGTTTCACCTACTTGTACTAACAATCTTCGGTTTTGCAGGGGTTTCCTTGGTGTCATAGGATTGTGTTTGGCTTTCTAATAGGGTTTTCAATCTTTTTTTGTGGTTGTTGCAAGTTATTATAGTTAAATCTCTTTTTTTTTTCCCTACAACTACAACTCACACTAAGAGGCCAAGATAAAAAGAACACCTATCTAAAATCTATCTAGGCTAAGCAAGATCTCTAGATATCACTTCACATTTCATTTTGGGTTTTTAAAATTTACCTAAAGGTCAAAGAACTCATATCTTTTCTCATTTTTTGCACTTGTTGGGTTGGAGTTGTTTTTCACTTCCTCTGCTAAAAAATTTTGTGCCTACGTCGCGACTTGTGGTGCCTGTGTTGCTATGCCTACACAGTGACTTTCTGAGCCTCGGCCCCAGGAAATGGTGCCTCTATGCTTAGCTATATTAGGATAGTTTAAGTATCATTAAATCAATTTTTATCATTTTAGCATCATTATCTATTCAAAGAGATCTTGGTATTTTGCATCTTCTGGTTAGACTAAAGTAGTGCTCTTGTCATTTTTGTCTAAAATTGAGTTAGCTAGGTCTCTGAGCGCAGGCACAGTTCTGGTCATAGTTCGGCGCCTCTATTCAGGATAATTAGTTTAATCCTTTTTGTGATATTTTGGCACATCTTATTATTTTTGGTAATTAATCATTTGAGAATATATCAATAGGTACCATAAATTTCATCATATATAGTTAGCATTATTAATGTTTAATCTTAAGGGAAATTATTTCACTTAGTTTTATGGAAGCGTCGTTTTGTGCATGTTGTTGCGCTTTTGTTCTCTATTTTAGATCCTGAATTTCTAGTTTTCGGCACTTGCATTTTTGTTCTATGTGAACTGTGCCTAAGTTTTAATTTGCATTTTTTGAGCTAACGCTTGGACTAACGAGTGGTGCAACTGTTTGATCATCAAAGTCTAATACTATAAACTACTAATTTATGGTTTTGTAGGATGTTTGACCAAGACTTTTTATTTTTCCACTAATTAACTTGTTTGACGTGTTTGAAAGGGTGCAATAAATGTATGCTCTCCTCTTGCACCTAGTGTTATCTTGGGGATCAAAAATGTTTGCATCTCTTCATTTTGTTTAGATCAATTTTTTAGGTAAACATAAGGTTGTAGCTTGTGTGTATGCTCTCCCCTCATGCTTTGTGTGATCTTGGGTATCAAAAAACCCTAGTGTGCCTTTCCCTTTAGTAGACATGCCTAGGGATTTCATCACCCTAGGGGACGATCTCAACCACGTGTACCAGCAGGTTATATAAAGGGGGAGAACTAAATTTGTACCCCAATCTATTTGCATCATAATTGGTAGAGCTTTGATTACCTAGGGTGATTCTAGGCTAGGAGTGAAGGGTTGGTCTGAGCTCTCAATACCTCGCTGAAGCTCCCGATCCACACTTGTGACTGACTAGTGTTCACGGTTTGGACCTCACATACCTTACGTATATCAAGGACTCCCTAGAAAAACATTATGAACCTAGAAATATATTTGAATGTAGGTTAGTGTGTGCAAGGGATGTGGATCATACCCTGAAGTTACTCACCATGTACTCCCTTAGGTTGAGATGGAAATCCTTGTGGTGAACTTCAATAATTCCCAAGGAGAGAGAGAAGGTGAGCCCGTTGGCATCCGTTGATAGCCCTATGCCACTGGATCTCTAGCTATCCACCTTAATAAATAATCCTACTTGAGCTTAGTGTTTATAATTAAGTGATTTGAGTGTCTTTTTGTGTAAAACCTATGAAGACGAATCAACCAAAGGGCCAAGGATTTGGCCATACCCTTCAAAAACATCAGAAAACATCCAAATTTAGCCAATGTGTTTTATTGTTTGCTAAATATCTTTCCAAAAACACCTAGACTGTAGAACTACGCCTAAGACCAAATCTACTACACCTCTATTAAAACTTGTTATGCCTATGATTTTGTGCCTCTATCAAATCCTACTTTGCCTAAATTTTCCTAAAACTACGCCTACACCCTATCACAAAATTTGAGTCTTTAATTTTAAGCTCCTAGGGCTCCCCGGTTTAGTTTTACATGATCTACAACTATGTCATCTTCTGATCATCAATCCCTCCATCTTCATATCTAAAATTTGTCCTTATCAACCCCCACCCTCCCCATCATTCAAATCTACCCCCCTTTTGGACTTAGAACAACTTTAGAATCACTCATCTTTTTGAACACTTTGGACTTGGTATCCTTCCCTCCCTTCCACATCATCATCCTTTCCATCCCCTTAATCACCATCATCTAAATCTAACCTTAGAATACATCCTTTAAATCTTCCAAAAATCACCACTTATCATCATCCTTTTAAATCAAAATTTTCATCAATCTAGATCCTTCATCATCTTTGCTAATCTAAGGGTAACTTGACACCAATCCGCATCCAAGAAAGAATGCACCACCATCTGTACTTTTTCTATCATCAACACACCCTACCCAATCTACATCTGTATAAGCACTTAGTATAAATTCAGTATCCCTAGGATACCATAAGTAAAGATCTAGAGTGCCTTTTAAATATCTGAATATCCTCTTGATAGCTGCAACATGTGTTTCTTTAGGATCCTCTTGAAATCTAGCCACAAGACAAACTACATGCATGATATTCGGTCTAGTAGCAGTTAGATATAATAGTCCACCAATCATGGATTTGTAATTGCTTTGATCAACCTTAGGTGAATCATCATCCTTACTCAATTTGCATCTAGTCACCATAGGAGTGCATACTGGTTTGGAACCATCCATCCCAAACTTCTTCAATATTTCTCTTGCATACTTAGATTGTGAAGTGGAAATCTCTTTGTTATTTTGATTGATTTAGAGTCCAAGGAAGAAATTCATCTCACCAAACATAGACATCTCAAACTCTTTTTGCATTTCTTTAGCAAATATCTTACACATAGTTTCATTTCCTCTAAAGATAATATCATCAACATATACAACTACTATCAATATCTTGTCATCTTCAATTTTGAAATAGAGATTGCTATCTGCAGTACCTTTGCTAAAACCTTTTTGAATCAAATATCTATCCAACCTTGCATACCAAGCTTTGGGAGCTTGCTTCAAGCCATATAAATCCTTTTTCAATCTATAGACCATATCTCATTAATCTGATAACTGGAATCCCTCTAATTGTTCCATGCAAACTTCTTCTTCCAACTCCCCATTTAGGAAAGCAAAATTCACATCCATCTAATAAACCTTGAAATATTTATGTGATAGAAATGCCAAAAACATTCTGATAGCTTCCATTCTAGCCACTAGGGAAAATGTCTCCTATAATTCTATACCTTCCACTTGTGAGTAATCCTTATACACAAGCCTTGCCTTGTTTCTTATCACTTCTTCATTCTCATTCAGTTTGTTTCTAAAAACCCACTTGCTTCCAATTATGTTCTTGTTTGTTGGTCTAGGAACTAATTCCCAAGTTTTCTTTTTCTCAATTTGCATAAGTTCTTCTTCCATTGCTTTCATCCAATGTTCATCCTTACATGCCTCACTCACTATCTTAGGTTCAACTTTAGAAAATAAGCAATAATTTACTCAACTTCAGCGACTTTTCTTCTTGTCAATACACCTTTCCTCTTGTGTCCAATGATGTGATCTTCAAAATGATTCTTTTTCACATAATTAGGGGTTTTAGGAGATTTTTTTAGAGCTTCTTCCTCTTCATTATACATTTCTTGTTCTCCAACCTTTTCTTCTTCCCTGCCATCAAGTTCATCTAACAGATATCCATAAAATTCAATTGGATTCTCCAATGCTTCATCAACCTTGACATGTGTGCTTTCTACAACCTTTCCCAGCCTTGTATTATATCATCTCTAATCTTTACTTCTTGTAGAGTATCCAAGGAACGTACCCTCATCACATCTTGCATCAAACTTTCCTAGATTTTCTTTATCTCTCTTGATTTAACATTTTCTTTCAAATACCTTGAAATACTTAACAGTAGCAATCTTTCCATACCATAGCTCATAGGGAGTCTTAGTGATGTTAGTTTTTTATTGAACTCGGTTGAGCACATAAATAGTAGTGTGAATTGCTTCTCTCCAATAGAATTTTGGTAGACCTTCCTCTATCATCATTATTCTAGCAGCTTCTTGAATTGTCATGTTCTTCCTTTTAGCAACTCCATTTTGTTGAGGAGTTCTATAGGTAGACAATTGTCTTCTTATTCCATGAACTTGACAAAACATCTTAAACTCATTGGAGGCGAACTCACCACCTCTGTTAGACCTCAAGCATTTTATTTTCAAATCCATTTCATTTTCAACCATAGCTTTGAATGCCTTGAATTTGTCTAATGCATCAAATTTCTCTCTAAGAAAAGTAAACCATGTCATTCTAGAATAATTATCAATCAAAAGCATAAAATACCTATCACCTTGTAGACTTCTCACCCTTTTAGGACCACAAAGATCTATATCAATCAATTCTAGTAGTCCGGTAGTATATTATTCCTTTGTTTTGAAAGTGTTTCTAGTATGCTTTCCAAACTAACAATTCTTGCAAACAACATTGATTCTTGGTAAATCTCTCACAGCTTGCACTACACTAATTCTCATCATGTTTTCAAAATTCATATGACACATCCTCTGGTGCCATAACCAACTGGAATTAATCTAAGACAAAAAGTAATGTCCATAAGCACTTTTAAGTTGATAGATGTTTCCTTCAGTCCTCTTGCCAACAACAATCACAGTTCCAAACCCTTTTCTAATTTCACATTTTTCATCCTTGAACACAATATTATATCCCTTTCTACACATCTATCCAACACTAAAGAGATTATGTCTCAAACCCTTAACATAGTAGACATCATCAGTATTATGCTTGCCATCAAAACTGATTGAACCTATCCCACATATCTTAGTACCAGAATCATCTCCAAGTTTAATTAATCCTCCATCATATTTTTCAAGTTTAACAAAATTAATTTTGTCACTGGTCATGTGATATAAGCAACCACTATCAACAACTGATTAGTTATTCTCTTGTTTAGCATGAAAATAAGATACCATAGTACCTTCAAGTTTCTCCGGAGTACATTCCTCCACACATTTTAGGAGTAGATTCATCTTTTAAAGCCAAGAACAAGCATTCATTATCATCAAAATCTCCATAATCAGATTCATCATCAAAAATTTTTACTTCTTCATTGACATAATATGCTCTTTTGATCATCTTTCCTTTATTTTCCTTGCCTTCTTTATGTTTACTTTTTTTAGCTCTTTTTGGACATCTTGAAGCATAATGACCTATATCACCACAACTAAAAAAATTGAAAGTTACTTTACCCTTGTACTAATCGATGCCCTTCTTGATTCTTCTCACAAAGTTAGCTTCCACTTCATCTAGATCTTCCTTCTCAGGTTCTTCAATCTTTTCTGATGTACTGGCTTTAAAGGAAACTTCTACATTTATGTTATTTTTCAATCCATTTTTCCTCATGTCAAAATAATTTAGTGTACCAATCATCTGATCTCTGGAATAATTATCAAGATTTACAACTTCCTCAATGGTAGAAACTTTTTCACTATAACAATCAGGAAGAGATCTAAGAAATTTCTTTACCACTTTAGATTCTTTGACTTGTGCACCAAGACCTCTCATTCCACTTACCAGATCATCAATTTTCTACATGTACATTGCAATTGTTTCATCTTCAAACATCTGTATACCATTCAATTTTTCTTTCAAGATCTGCAACCTTGCTTGTTTAACTTTGGCATATCCTTCATAGATGCTTTCAAGCTTATCTCAAACTTCTTTAGCAGTCTTCAAACTCATAACTTTAACTAATTTAGTTTTTGAAAGACTATTTGTAATAAGAAATCTTGCCTTAGCAATTTCCTCATGTGCCTTGATCTTCACACTTGTACTTGGACCATTTTGAGGTGGAACATATGCAATCTTATATGTTTTTTTAACTTCAAATCTATGTGATGACAAATAACTTCCCATCGAGTTGTTTTCCAGAATGCATAATCTGTGCCATCGAACTTAGGGAAATCCAAAGTAATCTTTCTCGCCATCTTGGATCTACCTTAAGCAATTAAGATCCTCTTCCAAGGAACCTCGCTTTGATACAAATTGTTGAAATGAACAAGACAGCTGAGAGGGGGGGTGAATTAGTTGTAGCAATTTTTATTCCTTCAAAACCTTCAATAGTAATTAGATCCACAACCATTCATTAAACCCTTAGTATGTTAGTTAGATTAAACATGAAGTGAAGATAATAGAAACTAAAATCACAACACCATGTACATACGAACACCAGATCTATGTGGAAAACCCAATGAGGGAAAAACCACATTGAGGATTAGCTCACAATATAAATAATTCCAAAACCGAATACAAAGGCTCACTATTAGAATAGGACACACTGTCCAAAATGGATCACAGCTAGGGCTCATTGCTACAAAAAGAATACAAGGAGATAGAAGAAGAATGTTACACAAATAAATAATTCTCAATGCAACAAGGAGTCCACCACAATTGCTCACACACTTTCACAGTCTCACATAAAAGATATTAGATGCCTTCAACTCATTGCCTTCAGAACCTTAACATGAAATTCGCACTACTTCTACTCAAGATCGCATCTCATTACACTTAACTTGCAACAATCTCACATCTATATTTCTTCTTACTCTTTTGTCATCCCTCTTGCATCAACACCATACATATGTATATCAACCTCTTCAAAAACTTTCTCCAATGTCGGTCACTTGTCGTTATATATTCAAATTTAAAATAGGTTGGCACCCAAAAATTCCCACCGTGGATAGGAATGAAAGGTTTCCTACATAAATCCTTAATTAGCACCCAAATAGATCCCAATGCACTTCAACATGATTCTACAAGTTTCACATGTAGTGTTAAACACAAGGTCGGCCAAAACCCATGCAAAACAGCATAGACATTAAGTGCACGCTTCCTTAGATCAAGCCGAAAGTTATGAAAAGCATAATTTACTTGAAATCAATATAGAACAATCCATGAATTACTTAAGATTCATTAGCCACTTCAACCAAGCTTCACATCAACAACTAGTTCAATTCAAGACAACTGATACCCTTATTTTCATACTGATAAATGAAACTTGCATTGTGCTACACCAAATCAAGTAGAACTTTGAACACATAAAGATAAAATAATTATCAGAAACTTTTCAAATCTGCACAACTTGAATCCAAATAGCGGAGAAATGTAGAGAAAATATAAAATATGAATTCTACAATGCAAGGCATACATTTTATAGAGAATACAAGCCAATAGATGCTTCTAGAAGAGGATGGGCATCCAAATACACATGGCACAATATCCCACATCATAGACATGCATTTGGAAACTTGTACTTGATTCCCTTACACCTCTTACAATTGTCATACATGCAAATATTATCTCTCCTAGCTTGGGTGCTAAAAATGTGCTTATGATTGCTTATGACAATTTCCTTACAACTATCATAGAATATGTCATAGCTCTTCCACAAGAGTTGTCATAGAATCCATAAGAGAATCTGTCATAACTGAATAAAAATAGCCAATTCTCTTACATCTTGTCATAACCCAACTTGGGCACCAACTTTCTCCATGCAACAAGATGCCTTATGACACGTCATAGAATCTATCATAGATCAAAGATTATGAATTGGGATGCCTATGTCCACTTGGGATGATTATGTGTCATCCAATCACTTCCAACGGGTATGTCACCTAGCCAATGGGTCCCAATTTGTGACACAACAACATAGGCAATTAAATAATACAAATAAATACATTAATTGCATTAATTTAAATAAATATTAGGACTCTAAGGTTGAGACACGTTAATCCAAACAACAATGTCTGTAACATTTTCCTTACAATACTGTATAATGAAATGAATGTTTGTCATTTTTATTTTCTTGTACTAAATCGATCACTATTTTGGTTTTAGGATGATAAAGGAAGCATGAAACTATTTGGTGAAATGCGGCAAAAAGGAAGCATACCCGAAGTAGTTGTATATACAACCATATTGGAAGGGTTTTGTAGGTGTTGAAGCTCCACGATGCCAAGAGGATTTTCAGAAAAATTGAGGACAACATCATGCCTAATGCTTTTAGCTACACTATATTGACTTAGGGTTACCCTCAAATTTACACTTGAGATGCTTGACAAGGGTTGGAAACCTAATGTTTCCACTTATGTAGCCTTCATGGATGGGTTTTGTAAGGAGCAGAGGTTGGGAGAGGCCAAGATGACCATTTATAATTTCAAGGCCAAGGGATTTCTCACAGTACGAGAGAGTTGTTATGGATTACATGGATAAGAAAGGCCCCTTTTTTCCTATAGTTTGGGAAGTTATGTTTGGGAAAAGCGGATAACACCTGCACCAAAACTAAGACTAGGAATACTTTGAATACCATCTCTGCATGGTCTATTTGACAAACATATCCCTAATAGACACAATATCAAATTAAAATGGTCCAAGAAAATTGGAAGCATAGTAGGTTCAAACCATGGCAAGCAATTTTGACCTAAGGCATGACAAATGTATTAATGTTTTCCTTTCCTTTCTCATTCACTAATAAAAATGAATAAATATTAGATACTGTGTTGCCCAAACATTCTTAAACATGAATTTTGAACAAGACATTGAGACCCATGTTGAAGCAGTTTTAGTTGATTTTGTTCTGAAAATTAATTGATGAATTCAAGATCATGTTCATTTTTTTTTAGATTTTTGATTGTTCAATTATTTTTATTTGCCCCATATTGCAAACATACAAGACAATCAAAGAGAAAATCTACAAATGTAGCTTGTATAACAAGCTTATATCATAGGTAGTTGTTATTGTTTGTGTTTTGTCTTATGATAGGGTTGTTTTGGGTTAATTCAAGGTTTTCATAACCTAGCTAAAATTGAGGAAGAAGTTGATGTAGGTGATAGGAAAATAATATAAGGGTAGAAATGGGTTTGGTAACTTTGTCATCTACACTGTTGGGGATTTTGTTTAGCACCACTACATTTCCTTTGTAATCTTTGTTACTTTTGATAAAAAGAGAAATTTAGATAGGGCAGATTCTAACTATTGAAATGCTTATTAGATTCTAGGATCCACAAGGCATAAGAAAACCTAAAATCAACAAAGAATTTGCAAACATTTTTTCTCGTGTCTTATCTACCATCTAGAAATATTGTTTGGGTTGCAATTAAGTTCTATTTATATTCTTTTTTTAGAATTTGTTGTTGGTATCCTTTGTTGTCCAAATATTGTGAATCATTTTATGAAATATTAGATTTCAATCCTAAAAATTAAAACTCATTTTTTAGATTTTTGTTCAATCTATTTGTTGTAGTTATGTTTAGTGTCAATTCCTAATCTAGTTCATGGAAAAGTATGTAATTTAATCATGAAGCGTAAGTTTGACATCATATTTGAAAAATATAGAGACAAAGACTTCGATTTAGATTTTTCAGATTGAATAGTACATAGGATCTCATTTTTCAGATTTGGCTTATCATATAGGAACCTCATTAGCTTATTTCTAAAAATAATAATATAAAAAATGTTTTCTTTTAATTTTTGAATAATAATTACTTCAAAAAATTCAAATGCTCCACTAAGATATCTCTTGGTATTATTTAGATATATTATTGAATAAGATAACTAAGCTAGTTAGTAATGATAGATCTGAAATGGCATACCATTAGTTAGAGTTTCTAAGTCACTAGTGGAAAACCCACCATATGTAGAAGATTTATCAAAAGTAACAAGCACCAAAGGAATTTTGTGATCATCGTTTCCTCTCAAGGAGCAAGCCACATATAAGGATCTTGTAGGTTTCAAATTTTATAATTTTTGACAACCCCAAATTATTGTTATATTATCTCAACTAATGCTAAGTTGTATGTGGCATGCCCTAGTTTTTTAAAAATAGCCAAGGCATAAGCAAAGTAATTATGACTATAAAAAAATGATAAGTACTTATTGGTGCACACATGAGATTGAATGTTTTAATTTTGACGATATAAAATTAATGTGCCATTGGTCAAAGGATCTAAGTCAACTCTCAAGAAGACCTACCATAACTATTAATAACAATATCAACTAGTTCCATGCGATAGCATTACACTCATCAAAGAAAGTACCAAAGTCTAATTTTTTTCATTTACATCATTGATTGATGAGGAGTCAAGTATAGTCTATGCGGAATCCTATAGATTCAATGGATTTTTATTGGTAAATATCATCTAATCTTCATAATTATTTTTTATTAGACATCTAATAAATATCATGATGAATAACAACATGCCAAAAAATGAGAGGATATTTGTAGTGATTTAGTCACCACAATAATTAAATTAGAGCATCGATCAAAATTCAAGAGGTGGGAAAGGAATTTAATGGAGGAGACCAAAGTGAGAAAAATATACAAAAATGAAAGAAATATTTTTCTAGTGATAGCATTTTGTAGCAATCTTATAAGAGTGAATCCACAATAGTGGTTTACAATTCAAGTGAGGAAGGAAAACTCACAAAAATGACCCCAAGGCAAAAAATGTGATTTTAGGGGTTTGTACGAACCTACTGGTTCGACTGAAACCATAAGGGGTTGGCTCAAACTAGGGTTCGAGCGAACCTCTTTGAATCTTGGCCGCCAAAAAACAAAAAAAAATGCATGGGAAAGGGGTTCGTACGAACCCCCCTTATCCCTCATCCCCCCCTTGAGACATAAAAAACACCTAAATTTTGGCACTTCGGAGCTCGGGTTGAGGATGAAAATGGAGGAATCTTCACAAACCCAACTAGAATCAAGTAGTCCTCAGAATGAGCTATCAAACGAATATAATTTTAATATGTTTTGGTTTTATTATGTATTTATTTTTTTAGTTTTATTAAACATAGGTTTTTCATCGAAAATGAAGGTCTTTGTTCTACACATGTGGAAAAATAGCAAATTATTAAAAAAGAAAAATGAAAAATATGAGTGCACCAGATATTGAAGTCCTTGATCCAACAAAAAAAATTCGAATTTCGATATATACAAAAAAATTTACGCGTTATATGGTCGCGCTATGTTTGAATTGTAATTGGTTTGACTTCGAAACTTGATTAAAGAAAAAATATTCAATAAAAAACTATCTAACCAAGTGGAAGCACTAGATATCGGAGTTACAAATCTAAATTCGAAAGAATTAGAATTTTATCATTCATGGAAAAAAAATTATGCGTTATACAGTGTGCGTCACTTTTTAAAAATGTTGTTTTTTGAAAAAAACCAGTTTTCATGGGAGATGGAAAAAGTAGTGCAATCTGATTCCAAAAAATTTGAAAAAAAAAAATTTAGAATCTACAGACAAAATGTGATGAGACTCTAGTTTACATCATCTTCAAATTCCTCATGGTTTAGCTGCTATAGGTTCCCGAATGTGAAGATTTAGTTAAAAATAATAATTTTAGTGTCCAGTTTAGCCAAAAATTGTAAACCACTATTGTGGGATCACCCATAAGAATATTTGTTTTGCTTAATTATGCCATCTTGGTCTTTTATGTAAAATCATATGAAGCTTATAATGAAAGTGGAATATTTTATCCTGTACTAAATATCATCTTTATTGAATATTTATTTTGATTATCTATTTGAGTAAGTCAATTCTTTGATGATTTGAATCTCATGCATTGTGCTAAAGTTCTATATTTAGATAAATAAATTTATCAACACATATCTTTAAAAGTATATTTTCATCCCCAAATAGATTAAAATTTCACCTATTGCATATCAAATGAAAAACCAACTTCTCAATCTTATATTTTGTCTAATTCTTCATGTCCCACACCTTGATATTTCCCATGTTTGTGCAAGTTTGTACGGAAGTGTAAATTTGAATATATTTTTTTTGGCACACTTGGTGGGATCTAAAATAAAGTCTTGGATATCTATAATAGGTCTTTGATATAGGAATAACTAATTTTTATGAGAAAAAGAATTGTGAGTAATCTCAGTTCCACCATTGATTCTAAGCCCTAGAAGGAGGAATACACAACCACCCTCACCAATAGCTTTTCAAATGGTAGCACAAAGAGTCCCTAGGAATTTTGTCCACTAGAAAAATGGTAGTCCTATAGTAGGTATGAAACCTCCAAATAAATGGGATCTTATCCTTGCTAATGCTTTAAAAGAACTAACTAATTTCGTTAGAAAGGATTTCAAGACTCGTGAAGAGCACTTTAAAGATGTTGTAGACATCTATACAATTCATTCAATAACTAAATAAAATGTAGATTTGAGATTACTTGTAGCTTCCTTTAAAGGATAAGTATTTGATTGGTATCAATCATTGACTTCCAACTCAATAAATTCAAGTAATTAGTTGGGAGATGGATTTTTTGAAAATTTTAAAGAGAAGGGATATTATTCTTCCTTATTGCACAACAAGTTACTACAAAAAGAGAGCTTTACACATGACTATTATTGATTTTAATTCAAGGTTTTAAAAAAATGGGATAAAATACCTATTCCTACACACCTACAAACACAAATAGCATTTGTATTCTATTTTAAATCTTTCAATTCAAATATATCAGTAATGATTCAATCTCTAGGTAGCGAGAGTCTTCTTTCAACTTATGATCTCACAGTAAGAGAAAAAAATAGTCTTATTGATGCCAAGAGGATACCTCCTAGACCCCCTATGCGCATGTTCCTATGATTTTCATTTTCACCACCTAAAGAAAAATCAAAATAAATCCATTCAATGTAAAGTGCACAAATAATTCTACCATCCATGTATATCTATCCTCATAATTTGCTACCTATTTCACAAATGAGTCTTGAGATAGATAATATCAAGCACTTGTTACACAATATTTTGAATGATATCATTAATATTAAAAGTAAATAGGCAACCTATCCTCAACCAAAATTTTTATGAAATTAATGTCAATACCCTCTATTCTAGCCTAATAGGTTCCATAATTAGCAAAACTAGGGGCAGAGTTATGCACATGTTAATCAAATCATACATGTATCCACTCCAATATATAAGATCGCTCCTCATCCTATTAGAGATTTGGTCCCTTGCAAAATAACTATGTAAAAGACCTAGTTATGTGGTGTTTCCCTTGCAATGATGTACATGAAATCTATATTAGAGATTTATCATGCAAATGCAAGTTACTGTAAGGACAGGAATGGTGTTACCTAAATCATTGTATTAGTCCCTAGGGGTGAAAAATGTTACTCTAACAATCCTAATACAATGCATGTCTCTATAAAAAGAGAAATAAATCCCTTCTAAATAAGTATTATTCCCATAGATAGAAGATGAAGTATTTTTTGCAAATGACTCCAATGCTTTGAGAACTCAAAAAGTGCAATCAAATCACTTCACAATATCCAAAAGGAGGATGGTAGAGGATCCGAAAAAATAAGCATAAATTGGACTAGTGATCTAAAAATTACTAGCTATCTAAAACTTCAATCCTAGATGACAAAGAAAGAATGAAAAACCCATCCAAGAATAGCCTTTTGGGATATCTAATTAGGTTACCAGGAGACGAAGGTATCAAAATAATCCTATATATGTCAAAAAATATTAATTTATAGGACCATTTAATATGGTTGATCAATTGAAGAAAATTATAGTGCATGTCTCGTTATGGGATGTCGTAGTGATTTGTAAGAAAAGAGTTTGCTACTGGAATATTTGAAAAAGAAAGAAGATTTTATTAAGGTTGTTCACAAAGCTACTAATGCTAGAGGGAAGTTAGAAAAACATAAAAAGGGTTTCATAGGTTAATCAATCCATGGACCTTCATAATGTTGGCACAATTATATGTGAGAAAAAAAACATGCTATTCTTCTCAATAATAATTTTTGGCAATAAATTATTTTATAATTCCATAATAGACTTTGGTGCAAGAACCATAAGAATAACTAAGAAAATAATAGATTATTTGGGTCTAAAGTAAGAATCAATGGAAAATTTGGTCATGCAATTAGACAAAAATATATATATATATTAGGGATCATAAAATATCTCCAATTCACATTGTACACATGCCCAAACATCACTATGCACCATAAAGTGGTAGTGATTGATATATCACTTGTCTATGGGCTATATTTATCCATATTTATAGTAAAGATAAGGGGTACCTATTGTTGTATTGGACACACCTGATCCTTGAGACCAAGTATGGATCTAAAATGAAAGAATTACTAAAATACAATAGAAAGAACATGTGTGCAAGAAAATCATGCTCAACACAAATGGACATTGCAATAAAAACCAAACAAACACAATTTCAAGAAAAACACTCAAGATAGGAAAAAAAAGGTCAAACCATGACCAAATCAAATGAAATTGAAGTATGTTGGTCCTCTCATTGTGTAGATGTGCCCACGATAATTGATTGGATGTGTGCTCATGAAAATATGGTAGCATAGCAACACTCAAGTGGTCAAAGTTGCATGATATCTCAAAAATGGCTAAGTTTTGGATATATGAATGAGAGGAGAAAGGAATGGAGGGTTAGGATTGCTTGATGGAGATCAAAGGCTAGGAGTGCATATGATCTCTCAAGCCATGAGATCATGCTAATTGACATAATGTGAGGGCTTGAGAGGGAGGTTAGTACTTGGGAGGTACCTTGGGGGATGGGGAAGATATTTTTCATAAAAGTCTTCTTGGTCCTTGAATTTCCATGGCATGGGATGGAAGGGAATAAAGGAATTATAAATTCCTTAAGTGTACTTTCGAGACAGGAACCCATGTGGGGTTCCTTTCCCCAAAGGGGAAATCCTTTGTCGTAGAGGACAAGGTGGATGGGGAATAAATGGAAAGGGGATTATCCTTTCCAAACCACAATATTAAGAATGTGAAAATTATTAGAGGAGGATAAGGATTAGATCAGTGAATGGGTTAGGACAAGTGGGATAATTGGAAGATGTGACACCTCTTAATCAAGGATTAAGTGTGTACACATGATTATAGGGTGATTAGGATTAAATTGGGGGATAATAAGAAAATTTGGAGGATGTGACATGAGGTGAGAGGAAAATAGGAATTAAATGATTAAATTTAATACATACCAAGAGGAAAAGGGGAAAAAGGAGGTTTAAGAATTAAATTAAATAAATAGGATATTTATTTAATTTATTGGATGAATTAAATACTATAGTCTATGATAATATAGTAATAAGATTTCTAGATTAAAACTATGTGTCAATTTTTGCATCAATGTTTCAGATCATACTCCATGATCCATCATCAAGATGCAATGAAGATAGAAAGAAGAGTGAAAAATGCATAAGAAAACTTGGGTAGATAAAAGTTTGAGGGGAGGGGAAGGGATAGAAGGATCGAAAATAAAAAAATTGCAATCCTAAAGATCAAGCAAGACATTAGAAGGAAAATAAAAAAGATGGGAGGAATGGGCGAATGCACCCCAACGAGGTGAATGCACTCCTGAGAGGTGAATGCACCATTTTTGGGGTGAATCCACCGACAAATGGGTGAATATGTTGAAAATGAGCCAAATTCACTTGAGATGGGCAAATACACCAAAATGAGCATGAATCCACCAAAAAGGGGGAGAATATGTCAAGGATGGCAGAATCTTCCCCAAGCAAGTGAATTTTTTGATGAAGGGATGAATGTGCCCAAAATGTCTGAATGTGTTGGAGGGGGATGGGAATTAGCTAAAAGGTGAATGTGTCCTATACATGGGAAAATAAGAAATACAAATGTGAATGAGAATAGAAGGGTGAATGTGCCTTGTTGAGGGGAAAATCCATCGAGGATATGCAAAGAAACAAAAATTAGTAAGAAGACAATATTTTTAGCTATAATAGAAAGATTGATATGTGTTGTGGGAATGAATGTAGAGATTCACAACTGTGAAGATGCATCAGAGGAGATTCGTCATTCTATAATTGGTGATACAGTTCTAGGACATCGATTGGGCCCTACTAGACATGTGCATCCTATTGTGTGTGGCTCAGATGCCCATGATTCAATCACATCAGCCACTATTGACAACCCTAGCAAAGTGGTGGAGATCTAAGACTAGGACATTCCATCTCCCCACGAGGAGATGAAAATTATCTTGGAGGATTTGTGGAGGATCTTATGGCCACCTATCAAGGGTCTACAAGTGTAGAGCATGAGCATGTAAATTATAACCATACTATAGTGGCTATCTCAAAGGATAGACGTCCCAATTAGAGGATGCTAGCTATATATAGATCAGTTTGTGTAACTAGTGCTAGCGATGGCACTATACTTGTGTGGGTTGGTGAATGAGGTTTCGGTGTTTGATTGGAGTGATTAGTTCTTCATGTTGACATTGGGAGATTGTGTCACATCCATGGTGGAGCACCAACTAGGATTTTCTTGGTGGTTATGTATCCTTGCACATTTATACAGGGATCTACTTATGATATGCTATCATGATAGGCAAATCATGACACACATCACACTGCTATAGATATGGGTGTGGGAGCACATAAATTTTACACAACCTATGGGAGTGAGGATGGATTGGGATGCAAATGAGCCCATGGTATTCAATTGGAGAGGAGGGTTGGGTACCGAGAGGTATGAGGGATGACACATTGGAGGAGGATTTTGGATGACTTGGAGGAAGGGTACATGGTCTGGAGACCATTCTAAGGGGAGGGAGGATGGTAGGAGGATTGGAGATATGAATAGTATATATTTATCACCTGGTACATTACTAATCGATATTTATATTTGTTCAAGTGATACTAGCACAAAAGGGTTGCATGGTTGTTCAAGGCGTGTTAGGATGTGACCGATGGGCCACATGTGTTGGATATGCATAGATGGTTTGATGACCCCAAATTTATAGAAAGATACAAATCCTGGTGGAATAGGCATGGGTTGGCATGAATAAAATAGGTTACAAGTGGAACATTAGTTAGGAGGATATAGATAATGGTGGAGGAGGCCCAAAGGATCAAGTGGGTTGTAGACCAATGAGTAAGGTGAGAGAGAGATGCAAGGAGGGGGGGGTGGAGGAGGAGATAAAGGACTTGAAGGGGAGGAAATTGTAGAGAAGGAGCTAGTGGAGGAGGAGGTTACAACCAATAATAGCCTGGGTTCATCAAGCTCAGAGGAGATGTAGGTTGGGGGGGGAAGGTCTTGAGATCTCATGAAATTCCAACACTAGAGGATATGCTAATTGAGGCACCCTCACCACAATAAAAGGGAGGAAAAGGGGAGATGAGTGGCCTAGAGACTAGGGTGGTCACTATAGAGAGCTATGTGATGGCACAACAATAGTGAATAACACATGTAGGGTGACTTGGCCTTCATGATGATAGAGAGGGATAGTTTGTAGACATCCCTAATGGTAGTCATAGAAGAGAGACAAATTATGGTTGGCCCAAGGGGCATGGGATTTACAGAGGGGGTGACTATAGGATAACAAGGATAAATGTCAATAGGAGAGGGATGTTGTCCAAACAAAAATTTTAGGCTAGAGCATCACAAATTTGGCACTATATCTAACAAATGTGAGTTGTGAGGTTTGATATTATAGGGTATTATAAGATAAATCTATTACAACCAAGGTTGAGGTGCCTAGCTACTTAGAGCGAAGTAGATAACATAGGAGTGGGTCCCAATCGACATGATCAATATCTTGAAGAGTCACTAGATGGGACCACCACCATCACTAGGGCCAAGAGGAGGAGGGTTGATAGTATTAGGGGGAGTACCGATCTCCCTAACATATTCAAATGGGTTTATTAGTGGCTAACCACATTATAGGCTAGATTTTGACACATTTTTTATTGATGTATAAATGTATCGATGATGTACATGTGTTGAGCACATTGATTTTGTTGGAAGTTTGGGGAGATTTTTGGAAGAATGTAATTGATGATGTTGTCGAGATATGGATACGTAGTTGAAGGATTTTGTTATTAGGTCTTATGTGGTGCCAACCTAATATGTTTGAAGGTATGTGAAAGTTAAATAAGTATTGCGGTCCTATGTGGGATTATTTATAGGTCCATGTTGACCTATTTCAAGTTGTTTTGAGTTTTGAATCTTGGTGTGATATTTTATTTAAGTTTTGAAGCCAACAAGTTATATTTTGGGTGTTACATCCAATTGGGTTGACCTAATAGACATTGTACTTGATGCAAATATATGTGTTGAATATTTTCGGTGTTTTGATGGATGATATGAATATAGGCTATGTAATGCAAAGATTCTACATGCAAATATAATGTAGAGTAGTATGAATTTAAGTTGTGAATGTTGAGTTGAAGAATAAAGTGATGCAAATGCAAAGAAAGTTAGAGTGTTAAATCTGAATTAGATGAATTTTATAAAATCGGTTTATTGAGCTTCATTGGAACTATATTTCATGCATATGATATATACAATTGTAACAGTTCAAAATAGGTTGTGAGTCACCATCTCTCTTCTATCTTTTTTCTCTGCGAACAGTGAGTCCACCTATAGTGAGCACTTCTGTAAATATATTATAACCAATTATCATACATTGTGAGCTAACCCTCACCATGGTTTTTCCCATTTTGGGTTTTCCATGTTAAAATCTTGGTGTTCATGTGTTATGTGATGTTTTTAATGTTTCATGTTTTATTTCCTTACTACAATTGAATATGTTTTGATGATTGGATGTTTAATGCTTGAATGGTTTAAGGGAATACTAATTCACCCCCACCCCCTCAGTATTCTGGATGTTCAAAAATTGGTATTAGAGCTTGGTTCCTTGGAAGGATCTTAATGACTTTGGGAAGGTTTTGGAAGTTGAACACATGGTTGATAGAAATTTTTCTATTCCTCCAAAAGAGATTCCAACAGTTGGATTCATGGGAGAAGATTGCATGCTTGATAAAGATGGAGAACTCAGTGTCCCTTGAAGACCTTGAAAAGACCGAAGATGAAAACAAAGACCTAAAAGAAAATATAGAAGAAGCAAATGAATGTATCAAAAAATTGAGAGAGAAAATCAAGAAGTTCAAATAAAGGCATAAGGAAGTCAATGAGCAATTGAAGAAAGCAAATGAAACCATCACTGGTCTAAAAGTGCAAGTTGAAGAAAAGAAAAGAATTGAAGAATGCTTGAATGCAATGGTGAAAAGAAAATCAGAGGAATGTATGAGGCTTGAACAAGAAATGGTAAATATGAGATCAGATTTGGAGAAACAAGAAGTCACGAAGACAAATTCAAAATGAGTGCTACAAATATTGATGAAATGATTACAAACTAGAAAGGCTCTAAAGACAAAAAAAAAAAAAGGTTTGGGATTTGAGATAGAAGAAAGTTCAAAGTCAGATTAGACATAAAATACTGAAAGGAAGATTGAAGATAAGAAGAACAATGGAAAGATCTAAAATCAAAGAAATGAAGCTAGAAGGGCACCGGTAAGATAACCAAATGCACAAAGGTACCCATATTTCAATGGTTTTTGTTATTCTTGCAATAAATTTGGACACAAGGCAATGGAATGTAGAAAAAAAATGAATTAGAATGTCCTATCCTTTTCTGGGCAATGTTTTACATGCAAAAGATTTGTTGATAGAGCTAGTGAATGCATAAATCAAATGATGAATGACTATAACAATGGTAGAATGATTCAATCTTTCAATGGCTACTGTTATACATGCTATGGATTTGGACACAAAAATTATCAATGTAGATCTAGAATGAATGAAAGGAATATTGTTCAGAAGAATGTTGTGTGCTAAAATTGCAGTAGACCTAGACATATTGCTAAGTTTTGTAGAAGCAAAAATAAAAGGAAAGATAATCCGGTAAAGAGGAATGAACCACTTAAAAAGGTTGATAGAATAAAAACAAAGAAGGAAATGGAAAAGATATGGAGAAAGAAGGAAGAGACAGAAGTCAAGGAAGAATCTGTACCATCCTTCGATGCAAATTTTTCCTCCAAAAATTAAGCCAAGAGCTATGGCTTAGGGGGAGATTTAATGGAAACCTTTTGTCCCCTACCAAAGAAGAGATGTTGATGCCTTAACATGAAGATATGTGATTTATATCAGCATGATTGATCTATTGGTGAAGATTATGGAAGAAAATATGATGATGCATAATTTTTTGGAGCTTTAGAAGTTGTATGTGCATACAAATAAAGGGTTGCTAGCTTTATGGTTTGAAGAATTCAATGCAAAATTAGGTCAAATAGATGGATTATAAGTTATTCCAATAATGAAAATTCATTTCACAAAAGAATTCAAGAAGGAGCAGAGCAATGAGGAAAGAATTCAAAGTATTCAAGGTGATTTGTGACTCAAATTGTTCAAACCCTAGTTCAGCGAGCGAAGACAAAGGTATTTACAAATTTATTTACCCTACTTTTCAAAGAACTTTATTGGAAAAGCATTTTAAATCTATTTCACAATGGCTACACCGAGGGTTATAGAGATAATAGAGGAACCACAACCAAAATTCAAGAAGTATCTTGTGAAATCTATAGAAGATGACTTGTTAGGCACATTTTCACATATTCCTTATGGGGTTTTACCAATTAAGGATATTAGGATCTAAATTTGAATGGTAAGATAGAATAATTTAAACATTCTAAGTTAGGGGAATTGTGGGTTAATGAATTTACTACAGAAGACTTTGCCTTGAAGCCAAAATTTTAAAACCTAGTCATGAAGAAACTGGATGTATGGCAAAGGTTCCCTAATTTCTATTTTGATAGCAAGTGGGTTAGAATGGAATTTAGAAAAATACATGATCAATTTCTCTAGACTAATATGCCTGGGTTGATAACTAAGGAAGTGATAAGAGATGTTACTGGTCTATGCTCCACTATACTAGTACCTATGTTGAAATCTACTAAGAATGAAGTGGTTATGGAGAAGACAAGTGTTACATATGACAAAAGAGCTCTAGCAGTGAACCCCATTAGAAATCCAACTATGAGATACAAAACAATGACGATTGGCTATAATATTTACTTCACAAATAGGAACAATTCAATATTCACCACCGCAATCAATGTGGCATATGAGATGGTTGAAAATGATGTAAACTATGATCTTTGTGAGTTTCTTAGGAAAAACTTGATGGAGAAATTAAATCAAACTATGGAAAATAAATATGTATTCAAGTATGAGACTTTGGTGGTATTTTTACTTTTCTATTTTTTAAAGCAACTAGCTAGAACTCTGAATGTGACATGGCTCAGAGGTAGACCCATTTCCCATCAAATCAGAGACCATATGACTAGACTTGGAGATGGGAAGGCACAAGAGAAGCACTTATTGATTTCATTTTCATTTTCCAAAAGAGAATGCATGAAAGGGACAAGATACCTAGAAAAATGGTTGAGAAATATCAAATGGCATCACTTTCTTGGTGTCAATAGATGAGTGTATGATGGAAGCAGTGGAACCAAGGACAATATGGATCCCTGCACTAAGTTATGAGATCAATGAACAATAAATAATTGGCTATGCTGATATTTTTTTGAAGAGTCTGAAGGATGAAACTAAAGCAAGGCATGACACATATGAAGAAAAGTATATAGAAGTACACATGGAACAAAGAAAACCAATAATAAAAAATAATGTTGATAAGATGGTTGATGTGTATGCAAAGGAAATGGGCATTTCAAAGGAACAAGTACAGTATGCAAGAGAAAGAGCTAAGGCTGATTTAAGTGTTGCAAAAGGATCTAAAAACATAAGAAGATCTCGTAGGATAGTTACCACTCCTCCTTCTATCCAAAATTCCTTCGGGACTATGCCAACTATTAGAGAAAAGAGAAAGACAACTTCCAGCCCTCTAGTAAAGGAGAAATCTCATCTTGTTGTACAGACCACAAGGGTTGAAAAGAAGAAAAGTATTGCTACTACACCACCTACTACCCCTACCAAAAGAAGAGTAAAATAAAAGGAAATAGGAAAGAAGGGTATAAGCATGAATGTAGTAGTAGAAGAAGAAGAATTGGAAGAAGAAGGACCATAGCTAGTGTAGAGAAGAAGAAGTGATGCTTCACAAGGTGAAGCAAGTGCCAAAAGAAAAAGATATGACATTATTGATATTGAAAGTGAAGAGGAGATGGAGGAAGAAAAGAATTTTTTTGTTTTGCATATGAGGAAAGATGTTGCTAAGAAAGGATCACCAGAGAAGAAGAAGGGAAAAGAAACAAGTTAAAAGAAGAAGAATCTAGGTGAAAGAAAAGGAAAAGAATAAGCTGAACTGGTAATTCCTCATTCGCCTATGAAATTAGATGCATTGTTCAATAGTATTTCACAAAATGATATGTTAGGGGAGACCACAACTTTATACAAAGATGCCAATGAGGTGGATAGGGCCACCATCATTGAAAATATTATCAAGCATATTGTTGTTCTTGAGGTGGATATGAGGAACATAAAGAAACAAATTCTTGAGGAATTATGGAACATTTTGTTGGAAAGAAGAAAATAAGTTGTAGAAGAAGAAGAAAGGTTAAAAGAAGAAGCATTAGAAAGAATAAGTGTTCCTCTCTTTGAGGATGACAAATCCACATTGGCTAAAATATTTAGCAAGGAGCTAAGGACTAAGGAAAGGGTGATAACCCTTATGGGAAAAGATAAAAGTGATATTGAAAGAATTAGAAAGCAAAGCGATACCAAAGTAGAAGAGATAGCACAAAAACTGGGGATGATACCAGATAATAAGGAAGAAGTGAATATGGAAGCCCCTTCTTCAGAACCAAACATTGAAGAGGTGAAGATAGATGATGCTCAACATGAGCATGATACAAATTAAGAAGCTACATAGTACAACATGCCTCCAAAATTGGAGGATATGACAGAAATAAATATTGGGGATGCAATGATTGGAGAAGACATTGCGAAGGAAAATTTCATCACTCCTTTGGTAAACACTAAAAACATTGCAGAGGAAGATAAGGAAGAGAATGTTGAAGAACATGAAGAAGAATATGATGACAAGAATAAGAATACATCCAAAGATGCACAAAATGAAACAAAAAAAGGATCCATTGTCATGTCTAGAAAATCCCCTAGACCCTTGGTCCAACAAGACTTTTGAGGTGAATAAACAAGGAAATAATTTCCTAGTTTCATGCATATAGACATTCCCTTATTTCATGGATTTCCCCTAATAGAATTCAAACTATTATCTTAATATATTTTAATTTTCCTTGTGGTACATGATATTGGTTAGGCCTGAGAAGTTACTCAAGATTTCCTTTGATATTGGAGAGATAAAGATAAATTTGGGTAAGGCTTTAGCATCCAAGGTAAGGGATGAATAGGTGGTACATGAACTTTCACTCCCTATGTGTCTTCTTCTGATTATCCATGCACCTTGCACTTAAATCAACATATATTCTTGGTTTTTTGAGAATTCTTGCATTAAGTCATAGGATAAAAAATTGAAGCCTTATTGCCAAATCTTAGAGTAAAAAAATAATCAAAAATTAAAAATTGAGAAGATTATAACATCCCTTGCTATAAGGTTGAAACCAATCCCTAGTCCATTATCAAAATTTATATTGTCATAATTCACCTTAGCTTACATATTTCAAAGGCTTTTCCAACTCATACCCATATCATCCTAGTTTCTTCAACTTAAAATCAAGAATGAAATTAAGACCTATATCCTATTATCATCCCCTTATCATAGCTTTCTTAATAACCTAGCCTATCTTAATTCTAGGCTATCAATCTTGTATTGCTTAAGAACTTTCCTATCTTAAGTATAGATACCCTATTTTATCCATCAAATCAACCAAGGTCTTAAAATCTAGTTTTATTTTATTCCTTCATAATCAAAATTAAGCATTTCATCTTTCATCAAGTCACCTAATCTATTTAAATAAAACACCCCTTTCAACCTTAGCATTCAATAAAATATTTTCAAGGTCATCCTTTTGTCACATCAAATTTATTTTTTCCTTTTCCAATCAAATAATTTCACCTCCATCCAATTTGATCTCTTTAAGCCTCCCATATTGAAATCCCAAGAAAAAAAAATCATGAATCTATACCCTACCCCAAAAAGGCCAAAAGTCATAAGAAAAGGTAAACAAAACACTATTTACCCTTAAATAAAAATACTTTCTTGAATCAAATTAATCACAAATATGATGATAATGAAGTTAAAATAATATCATAAACCAATACCCTACCACAACAAGGTCAAAAATCATAATCAAGGGTGAACCAAATACTATGAGCCCCTTAAACAAAAATATTTTCTTAAATAAAGCCAATGAAAATTAAGATGATGATGGTAGCTTTGATGATAAGGAATACTATGATACCATTTAACCTAATGATGTTGATAGTATTGTAGACTAGTATGATCTCCCATAATCTTTAGATAACATTATTTTAAGAAAAATTGCAACAAACCTTTCATCCTCCCACCCATATTCTACTTATCATTCTAGTGTCAACAATGACAATGGAAACACTATTCTAGGACAAGACCCTCAATACCAATTTATGTCTAAATACTAAATCCTTGAAAATAAATACCAATCCTTATCCTCAAATGAAATTCATTCATCTAATTATTCACAAGCCTATCACCATTCTAATAAACAATCCACTATAATTTCCACCATGGATCCTTAGTTTGAGAACCTAATTATTTAAGGTAGAATCCCTAGTCCTCCTACTATCAGTGAAGCTAATGTGAAACCCAAAATCACCATCAAAGCAAGATCCTAGAACATATAAATCCACTAGAGAAAAGTTTCTATATCCAAACCAAATAAAAAATACCTTTATCTATAATTATGATGATAGTCTTATAGATCAAGATGAATAATGAGATTATTACAAATAAACTAAACATGAACTTTCATCCCTCATCCTATGATTTTGTTGACAAGGGAATCCCTATCTTAGATCAAGGTCCTTATGTCTAGAATCCATTTTTTCCAACCCAATTTCATGTGAACACTCCATATCCTCCACAACTCATTTATATACTTCATATTATTCCTTACACTCCAACATATCCTATCCATCCACACAAAACATCAATCCACATTCCAAACCCACCAAATACAAATTATC
The DNA here is from genome assembly GCA_007115665.2 of Sequoiadendron giganteum. Classification (NCBI taxonomy): domain Eukaryota; kingdom Viridiplantae; phylum Streptophyta; class Pinopsida; order Cupressales; family Cupressaceae; genus Sequoiadendron; species Sequoiadendron giganteum. The sequence continues at coordinate 956,375,225 of CM021100.1, forward strand.
ATTTTTGAGTTTCCTTCAAGGAATATTAACAAATGAAGAATATTCATCACACAAATTCAATGAGTGTTCTTCTCCAAATCCTCTCCAAGAGTCATATGGTACCATTCCTATCCAACAAATATCACCATACAATCAAAATCCTAGCAGTGGGCCCAAGCAAGATCAATTCTCATCATGTAAGGATCTTTTCAATCCCAAGTATATTGAGCATGAACAAGAAAATTATAGTACCATGGATCCACATCAAATAACATCATGCAATTAAATATCTATTCAATCCATAAAATATTCTACTATTCTCATTGTAGTGTAAATCCAAACACTATGATATAAATCAATACCCACTAAGCCTATTAATGAGACTCATATTCCAAGCTCAAGTCAAATTCCATTATGCAATCATGTTGTTAATGATCCAAAGCCTATCAATCCTATCCAAAAAATTTATATGTTCATCCTAAATCAAGATCCATGTCAATACAAATATAATTTAGGTTCAAACATGTCATCAACCAATTCAAGGTTAAATTATCCAAACTCAAGATAAAAATGTTCAAGAGAAATCCATCCAAGCTACTCCAATTTATGATCATGATCCTAGATATGATTAAGAGAGACAAGTATCCCTATCATCTAACTTTATGCTATTCATAATTAAGAGATAAAAAATAATCATATCCATCATCCAACATATACCTCCTATGATGAGACACTTGGGCCTTAAGAAATAATAAAAAATTAAAAAAATGACTCTAATTATATCACATAGGATTCCAATGAGTAGAGTTGTCATTAGGACCTTAATCATATCAAACAAGAGGACAAAAAATTCACAATGGATACTATTAAACATTAAGATGATCACAATATAATTATACATGGTAATAAAGCATTGACATCATATTATCATATATGATCAACTACCTTTATCAAGGAAAAATTTATCATAGATGGGACAATAAAAAGTTCTATTTTTCCTCAATAGAACACTCATGGGCTAGCATCATTCTTTGAAAATAAATTTATCCTATAAAAATAAGATATATAAAAGCATAAGTTATCAAGGAAAAGGATTAGGTCTTCATGAGGAAGGAATCATCAAACCTATCCTAATATTTATTATCTATGACCAATAAATTAGGTATGTCTTCTACCAAACAATCTAATGATGTTAGTGGTAGTTCAATGATTACTGATGTAACTTCCTGTAATAAACAAATTGAGATAGATACCTTTCATAGCCCTTACAATAATCTTGCTACAAACAATCCTTCCACTTCTACAATCCCCACCAACAAATGTTATCCTCCACATCTTCTACCCCTCAATCAGGACCAAAAAAAACATAGATCATGTGGAGAAAATGCTCCAAATAATACTTCTAAAGCATATGAGTCTAAAAATCAAGAAAATAATATAAAAGCAATATAGGTCCCAAAAAAACTCATCCATTCAGATAAAATGAAATAAAATTTCTAAATCAAAATATGGAGGTACATCAAAAGATTCAACCACATATAATTTAGGTATCCATGGCATTCTAACTTATACAATAATATTCATCTTAATCACTATCTTTATCTCACATTCAAACATTATAATGCCAAATTCAAATTCTATAATCTACCATCCCAAGTTTCATGAGTAAAAAATGTGTCAGGCCAATATACATTGCCTATTTATCCATACAAAATCAATACATAACGATAACCTAATTTCACATCTAATATTCCCCATCTAAATTCAGATTCATGTTTAAAATCCAAAAAATCTAATACCCAAATCCATCATGTTATAGTAGCAATTGTTGGGAAGATGTGTGTCAACCTTGCAACTATATACGATTTATTGATAGGATGTATGTTGGTATGTGGTGACTGATCATGAAAATATTGTACACTCGTAACAAGATGTGGGGTTTGGGGCAACACCCCAATTTTTTTTTTTCGTTAACATGTCAAGGTTTTTTTCTGTTGACATGTCAAGGTTTTTTCTCGCTGACATGTCAAGGTTTTTTTCCGGCTAACACATCAAGATTTTTTCGTTAACATGTCAAATGAAAAATGACCTTGTAAAACCCTAATTCTAGAAGGTTCCAAAAATCTTGTCATAAGTGGGTGGGATGTATGTAGATGTGGGTATATTATGAGAGTCTGATAGAATTCGTGGTGTCTCTTGATCTCCGGTGGTGATACTCGTGTGAGAAGCTTGCTCTGCAAGTACATTGTAATCTTTTGGTTTCTGAATAATATATTGGGCGAATTTTGGAGTGTGGGGTTTTTCTCCCAAAAGGGTTTTCCCCACGTAAATCATTGTGTTGTGGTATGCATGATACTTGTGTTTATTTATGTTTAAGTTTTGTAATTGTTAAAGATCTATAACTTGTTTGCATTATTCTCCTCTCAAGGTTAGTGTAGGAAGTTGTTCTGCTACCTTACAAGTGGTATCAGAGCTTGATCACCTTTGGTTCCAGTTGTGGATTGTTGGGTTCTTTGAACTAATCTAGATTTGAATGGGAGCTTGTGAAAAAGACACTTTGTGATCTTGTTGTAGGAATTTTTTAGATGGCAAGTTCATCAGGGAGAATAGAGGTGGAGAAATTATTGGGAAATAATTTTGAGGTGTGGAAGCTAAAGACGGAGGATCTTTTGATAGATTGAGATCTGTGGGATGTTGTTGATGAGAATGTTTCAAGGCCTGTAGATCCTACTCAAGTTGCTCCATATGATGTTATGGATTGTAAAGCCAAAGGTCTAATTAGATTGTGCTTGGCAGACTCTATTTTAATTAATGTCCATGAAGAGACTTTTGCACATAAACTATGGAAGAAGCTTGGTGAGATGTATCAGGCCAAATCTTTAGTGAACAAGATTTTCTTGAGGAAGAATTTGTATTCCTTGAGAATGGAAGAGGGTGGATGAATCAAAAACCACCTAGAATCATTCAATATGTTGGTGGATCATTGGCATCAATTGGTATAAAAATGGATGAGGAGAAATGTTAGATCTTGCTTTGTTATTTTCCTAATTCATGAGATTCTCTTGTTATGGCTATTGGGAGTACTTATATTATATTGAAGACTGAAGATGTGGTGGGCTCTTTTCTTTTTGAAGAGATGAGGAGGAAGGTATCCATCACTGCCAAGGAGGCCCTAAATATTCATGGAAGACCTGAGGAAAAAGGCAAGAAGAATGAGAACCGTGACAAATCCAAGTCTAAGGGGAGATCTAAATCTCTTGGAAAGTTCAAAGTTATTTGTTGGAACTATGGTAAGCCTAGACATGTTCGTAATGAATGCAAAGAACAAAAGAAGAAGAAATTTGATTTTGATTCTGATTTCGAGAAGAAAGATGGTGACACATTCATTACAACTTTGGAAACCCATCAAGGTAATGATGCATGGTTAATTGACTCGGGTACATCTTTTCATATGACCTTTAATAGAGATTGGTTTTGTGAATATGAAGAATTTGATGGAGGTAAGGTGTACTTGGGTGATGATTCTCATTTAGACATTGTTGGTCATGGTAAAGTTAAAATCAATTTTCTTGATGGTAGAATAAAAAGGATTAATGATTCATTGCATATCCCTATATTAGCACAAAATTTGTTATTTGTGAGAAAACTAATAGATGTAGGTGTGCAGGTAGTATTTTCTGATGCGAGATGCAATATGGTTAGAGGTGTTATGGTGATTGCTAGAGGTGTCAGATATGGGACATTATATAAGATTGATGCATGCACTGTTGAGTGCAATATTACTTCTATAAAAAGAAAGTTTGTAGAAGAAGTGAGGGTTTCACCTTCAACAGATGGTCATGGCTTTTTGGTACCCAAGGGTGCTCTTTCTTCTGAGACAAAGTTACCTACAAAGAAAACTATGTTATGGCACCAGAGACTTGGCCACATTGGAGAAAAGGGTATAAGGACCTTGAAATATAAAAACTTTGTTGAGGGTTTGTCTGATTGTAATCTTGAATTCGATTTCTATGAGTATTTCATTTATGGAAAACAAAACCGCATTCAGTTTTACTCGAGGTCACATATATCTTGTGGTGTATTGGATCTTATTCATTTTGATGTAATTGGTAAATTCGCATATTATGTTTAATTTATTGATGATTATAGTAGGGCATGGGTATATTTTGTAAAGAGTAAATTTGAAGTTTTCGGTCGATTTAAAGAATTTAAAGTAATGGTTGAGTTGTAGACTGGAAAGAAAATAAAATGTTTAAGGACTGATAATGGTAGTGAATTTTTCTCTAATGATTTTGATGGATTCTATAAAGATTGTGGTATTCATAGATAGAAGACAACTTTGTATTCTCCACAACATAATGGAGTTGTAGAAAGAATGTCTAGGAGTAAGTTGAGTGGTGTTGGCCTAGAACAAAGATTTTGGGCTGAATATTTTTCCACTACCTATTACCTCATCGACAGGTCTCCTACATCAACTCTTGTGGATAAGACACCTATAGATGCATGGTCAGGTCGCAAGACTTCATTAAGACATCTTAGAATTTTTGGTTGTGAGGCATGTACATGTGCCAAAGGAGAAGCAAACAAAGTTGGAGAACATGGTTGTGAAATGTATCTTCATTAGATATAGTTATGGTGTGAAAGGATACAAGCTTTGGGATCTTGTTGCACAAAAATTAATACATAGTAGAAGTGTTATTTTGAGAGAAACTAAGCCTTCTTCTATTACATTGCAGCTAGAACAAAGTAAACAGGAAGATGCAATTCAATTTCCTTCTACACCTGAGAAATTTGAATCAAGGCCCAAGGATAGACAAGATATTGAGGAGAGCTCATCTAGCTCTTGGTCTTCAGAAGAGGAGGAAGAACCTCAAACTCAGCTTGTTTGTGGGTCTACAATTCATAGACAACCACCTGAAAGGTATTCACCTAATGATTGGAGATGTATTTTTCTTTGAATACTAACATTGATGAACTCAGATCTATAGAAGAGGAACTAGGTATAAATGATGTAGAATCCTGAAAGATTTCTATGGATGAAGAAATGAAATCTTTGAAAAAGAATGATACATGGGATCTTGTACCATTTCCTGAAGGAAAAAAACCTGTTTGTTGTAAATGGGTGTTCAAGAAAAAGATTGGTTCAGATGGAGGTATTAAGAAGTACAAAGCAAGGTTGGTTTCAAAAGGTTACTCTCAATTTAAGGGTGTTGATTATGGTGAGATATTTTCTCCTATTGAAAAAATGAAAACCATTAGATTTTTAATTTCTATTACTGCTACTTATGATTTAGAGGTTGAGCAAATGGATGTGAAAACTGCTTTCCTTCATGGTGATTTGGAGGAGGATATTTATATGACATAGCCAGAGAACTACATGGTGAAAGGTAAAAGTAAGTTGGTTTTCAAATTGAAGAAATATTTGTATGGCTTAAAATAGAGTCCTAGGATGTGGTACCAGAAATTTGATACATATGTGTTGAGTTTAGGGTTTGAGAATTCTAAATCAAATCATTGTATTTATTATAAAACTAATGGTGATCATTTCCTATTTATTGCATTATACGTTGATGATTTGTTATTTATTGGTAGAGGGAAAGGTATGATTTCAGATCTAAAATCTCAACTTGATGCTAAATTTAAAATGAAATATCTTGGTGCAGTTAAACACATTCTTGGGATGGAAATTAAAAGATATAGAGTGAACAGAAAGCTATGGCTTGGACAAAGCAAGTATGTCAACTCAATTTTACAGAGGTTTGATATGCAGGATTGTAGATCATTGTGTGTTCCTGTTTCAGTTGGAACAAAGTTATCTATTTCAGATTTTCCAACATCTCCATCAGAGATGGAAGACATGAGCAGAGTGTCTTACCAAAGTGTAGTTGGAAGTTTGATGTATGCTATGGTTTGTACTAGACCAGACAATTCTCAAGCAGTGAGATTTCTTTCTAGATATATGTCTAATCCTAGTAGAGTTCATTGGGATGCAATTAAAAGAGTCTTCATATATTTATGTGGTACCTCAAATTATTCCTTATGTTATCATAGTAATATGACTGAAGATGAGATTTCCCTTGATATTCATGGTTATGTGGATTCAGACTGGGCAGGTGATGTTGATAGAAGAAGATCCACTAGTGCTTATGTGTTTACTTTATTTGGTGATGCAATTAGTTGGATGAGTAAGCGATAGGTTATGGTTGCTTTTTCCACTACTGAAGAAAAGTATATGGCAGCTAATCATGCTTGTAAAGAAGCCATTTGGCTTAAGAGATTATTCAGTTATTGGAATAAAACAGGATGCAGTGACAATCAGAGTGCAATATGTCTAGCCAAGAACCCAACGTTTCATGCTAGGACCAAGCACATTGATGTATAATATCATTTTTTTAGAGATATGGTCAAAGATGGCAGGGTGAAGCCAGTTAAGGTAGAGACTTTGATGAATGTTGTTGATTATTTAACTAAGTATGTGAGCACATAGAAGTTTAGATGGTGTTTAGAGACTATGGGCCTTTCGACCCCTAGCAATTAGAGATGATGATGACACCCTTCCATTGTCCTTGCAAGGTGTTCGACAAGTGGGAGATTTGTTGGGAAAATGTGTCTCAACCTTGCAATTATATACGATTTATTAATAGGATGTATGTTGGTATGTGACGACTAATCATGCAAATATTGTACACTCATAGAAAGAAGTGGGGTTCGGGGCAATGCCTTGAATTTTTTTTTGTTAACTCGTCAAGGTTTTTTTCACTGACACATCAAGGTTTTTTCTTGCTGACACATCAAGGGTTTTTCCCCCTGACACGTCAAGGTTTTTCGTTAACATGTCAAATGAAAATCGACCTTGTAAAACCCTAATTCTAGAAGGTTCCAAAAAGCTTGTTATAACTAGGTGGGATGTATGTAGACATGGGTGTATTCTAAAATTCTGATAGCAGTCGAGGTGTCTCTTGATCGCTGGTGGTGATACTCCTATGAGAAGCTTGCTCTGCAAGTATATTGTAATCTTTTGATTTTTGAATAATATATTGGGAAAATTTTGGAGTGTGGGGTTTTTCTCCTGAAAGGGTTTTCCCCACGTAAATCATTGTGTTGTGGTATGCATGATACTTGTGTTTATTTTCATTTAAGTTTTTATAAATGTTAATGATCTATAAACATTTTGCATTATTCTCCTCTCAAGGTTACTGTAGGAATTTTTTCCACTACCTTAGCTTCCTTATAACAATGCTTCACCATAAGTGCTATGATGGAACCCTATCTACATGTACAAATATTGATAAGGATAATGTTGGTAGTTTTTCTCATTGATGTCAACACTAAGGAGATTGTTGGTAGTTGTTGTCATGGTTGTCAATACTGATTATTAGTTGTCATTGATGTTAGCACTTGAGTAGTAAGTTGTTAGTCCTTGGTATTGGTTATCATTGTTATATTCATTTTGGGCTAACATTGGTGATGAAGTTCATGGTTGGATGCCGTGCCTTATCAAAGAAGTATTGTTGATATTCATATAATGCATTAATACCATCAGTAGAGTTGATTTCATAATGATATATTAAGATGAGGATTAGGAGCATGAATAATGGTGGAGAGATATTACTAAAGGTCTATAGTATGTCTTATGCTCTCTTCCGATGTTCCTAATGAAGTATGTTTTGCTAAAAGGAAGTTATAGCCTCTACAAATTGCTTTTAAGTATTTTTGTGTTTGAATGTTGCATTGAAGTTTGTCTAGTAGAATGATTTGCATTACTCCATTGTTGTAGTTCTAGTCTTGTGGTTTGGTATTCAATGTTAGTGTTCTATGGACATTGCACTCCTATCTTTTCAAGTCACCTATGTTGCCGAGGAGAGTTTTGTGAATCACAAAAGGTTGGCAGTGTTGATGGTTGTCTGGACTAGTCTGAGAAATGTTATACATTTCTTTGCAATATTGTCTCTACTCTTGTGGCTTGGTGAATGTGATCTCAACATTCATGCAATGTCTCAGTTCCAATATCATGTGTTGAAGTGGTCCATAAGTTGATATATTAATGTTACATCGCATGCCTATGCATTTTGTGCTTTCTAGATAAAGTATTTTGTGCCTCTAAAGTGGTTGTAGATGGCATGACAATATGAAATAAATGTATGAAGGTGTTTTTGGATGTTCAAGGAACATCCCCATGTTATCCACACATTTCCAATTATCTACTTTGGTGTCGCATTGCATTTTGAGTTGGCTTTCTTGGCCTTTTGTGGATATTTGGCTGACAAAGCTTATTCCTTTGCTTGTGTCGTGTGCTTGGGGGGCTATGCCAACAATGTAAGATGTGTTATGATAGATTTGGGTCCTGACCTATCTTGCTTGGGACCACATCATGTTAATTCAAGGAGAAGTATGTTTATGGGTTGACCGGTTATGTGCTTCAACATTTCATTCACACGTTTCCTTAATGTTGACTTAGATTGATGTGCAATTTCTTGTAACTTGTTTTGGATCACATTGAAGAAGTGCTAAAAAAAATTGTGTTTCTCTCTATCTTTGGGATATGACTACATTATGTTTTTGATGGCCGACTAGTTGAATTCACTATTTGTTTTTTTCCTAGCCAATCAAATTAAAGAATTGAAGTGTTGTGGTGGATATAAATGCAAGATCATTTCAGATGCAACAAGAGCAGAGAAGTGTACAAGTGTGAAGAAGTGTGTGTGCGAATTTTGTTGAATATCCAATAGAGATATTGCTAAAAGTTTGTGAAAGGAAAGATCAATTGTGTTGTAATGCCTCAGTCAACAAAGTGTTGTGTTGACAAATATTTTCAATTATCTCTATATCATATTGTATCTTGTTTTGCGATAGTGAATCTCATTAGGTCCTTGGGTGATCCCACAATACTGGTTTACAATTTTTGGCCAAACTGGACACTCAATTGATTTTTTTAAGTAAATTTTCACTTCTTGGAGCCTATAGTGGCTAAACCGTGAGGAATTTGAAGATGATGCAAACTAGTGATTTGTGAAATTTTGTCTCTAGATTCTAAATATATTTTTTTCAAAAAAAATCAAAATATATTGCACTTCTTTTTCCATCTCCTTCAAACTAGTTTTTAACAATAAAAACCATTTTTAAAGAGTGACGTCACTGGCTAACACACAACTTTTTTTCTATGAAGGATAAAATTCTAATCTTTTTGAGTTTATATTTTTAACTATGATATCTAGTGCATGGAATTGGTTTCATAGCATTTTGTTGAATATTTTTTCCTAATTAAGTTTCAAAGTCAAACCTTTTACAATTTAGACATGATTCATTGGCTAAAGCATAACTTTTTTTATGTGTATCAAAATTCAATTTTTTTTGTTGGATCAAGGACATCAATATCTAGTGCATTGATATTTTTAATGTTTTTTTTGATATTCTGCTATTTTTCCACATGTTCAGAACAAAGAACTCGATTTTCGTTGAAAACCCTTTGTTTAATCAAACTAAAAAATAAAATACATAATAAAACCAAAACATATTAAAATTATATTCGATGGATAGCTCGTTCTGAGGACTACCATCATCTAGTTGGGTCTATGAAGTCTCCTCCATTTTCATCCTCAACCTGAGCTTTGAAGAGAAATTTTTTGTAGAAATTTGGTGCAAGAGGGGGAGAAGGGGGAAAAAGGGGGTTCAAATGAACCCAAGTTCGAGCGAACCCCCCCTTGTATTCACTTTTCCATTGTTTTCATTATAAAAAAATGCAAAAAAAGTGGGTCCCAACATTTAATAGGGTTCACTTGAACCAAGGTCCATTCGAACACCCTAGTTCGTGTGAACCCCTAAAAAGAAAAAAAAATCATAGGAGCATTTTTGCAATTTTCCTTCCTCACTGGAATTGTAAACCAGTATTGTGGGATCACCCCCTTGTATCTTGCTCCTAAAGTCATGGTGTCTTCAATTTAGCATGTCCTTTGTATCTTTCTTTAAGACAATGAGCCTTCTTGCAAGTCTTTTTAGTTGTGATCCTTATATTGTGAGTTAACTCTCATCATGGTTTTTCCCTCATTGGGTTTTCCATGTAAATGTGGTGTTCTCCTTATGCATGTGTGTCTTCTTAGTTTCATTTCCTTAGATACAGTTATGATTATTGTTATATCTTTCATTGGTAAAGTTTTTTGAAGTTGTTAAAGATTCAAATTACTATATTCTTCTTTGTTACTACTCTACTTGAATTTTTATCTTTATCTTCTAAAGGAGTTTAATTTGTGTTGATAGTTTCAAGCTCTGGAAGGGATCAAGTTTTTTTTTAGACTGATTCACCCCCCCTCAGTATCTAGAAGTGTTCAACATATAACTTAATCATCAATGAGGACCACTTCAACATTAAAGGATTACACAAGAATTCTTTAATATTGAAAAAGAAACTAATTTAGGAAGGATATTATTGGCATGTAACGACTAGCATATTGTCATCAACTATCTAAAATAAATGAGGACTTATGAAGAAATTAAGTATAATGATGCAGCTAGTGATGTCAAAGAATTTTAAAAAAATAGAAAAATAAAAAAGCTAAAATATTAAAGAGAAATCATTCATCAAATGGTGAAAACCACTTTCATGGCACCTTGGTAAGTACCATAATGAAAGCCCATTTTAGGGTTTTGTGTAAATTAGGGGAAATTTATCTCATCTATCCCATATTATCTTCTTTCTCACCCTAATCCATCATCTCCATGTCTCCTTTCTATCATCCCCCATCATCAACCATGTTTAATATTGATATTGATAAGGAATTTGATCTTGATAAGGATTGAGGTATGATTTTGCTACATGATTTGATTAATTCTTGACATAACACATTTTTTTGTAAAAAATCCTCTACCCACATTATTATCACTTATTCCATACCTTGTATCCCATTATTCCAACATCCTAAAAATATTTGCAAAGTAGGGGCATGCTTTCCTTTGTGATATATTCCTTGGAGGTCACATCCTTTTGTTTCTACCCACTATTGTTAATCTTTTAACCCATCCACTTTCCTATCCATTATTTTTAATCCCTTAACCCATAAATATTCCTTTCCATCCACTATCAAGAATCATTTAGTCCATCCATATAAATCATTAAGATACTTATCCTAAATCAAACTATCTCACATCCTCATTTGTAGACTTGGAACTTCCTTGTTATTTATTATCACATGGAGATAATACTCCCATTTAAAAGCAACCCAACTCCATAATCCAACAAAAATAATGTAATAACCCCAAGAAATCCAACCCAATCCTAAATAAATTAATCTTCTGCAAGAAATACTTATCCACATAGCTTTCCAAGCATTATAGCCAATCATCCTAAAGCATCCAATGGTTATGTTTCCATCCTTGCTGCAAAATATTAATCAGCTTAATCAACTTAATCCAATCAACCATCATCATTGGGATATATCATTCTCAGTCCTCATGTTATTATCTAAATATATTATTCTCATATTAACCACACCATCCTCATATATTATTATTAGGATATATTCTTCCCACATCAACAATGTTATCATCACCATCATCATCAATCAATTATAAATTTTCAACTTGACCAATGACAACATTATGTTTTTCTTTGTATCATTTCATGCACACTTGCATTATTTTCTTGTGTGTGTGTGTTATCATTTTTTCTTACATCTACATTAGTCCTTGAAATATTCCTACCACAATGGCATCATTTTCTTTCATATCATGGTGTCATCAACATATGTTTTCTTGCAACCTTCTTGATCCTTTATGTATTTTACACATTGTCACTATGGTCTTTATATCATAATGAATAACATTTAGTGCTATATCAAACATCATATTTCTCATATCAATTAAATATGGCTATCCTTTTATCTCTTATTTGCATCTAATATCATTTTATCATCCTTCCTTTCCATCCATTTTCAAAAGGGCATCATCCCATTCTTCTTTTATAAGCCCCATTATTTTTTCCATCCCATTCCACATCTATATTTTCATTCTTCTTTTAAATGACATTTCATCTTTCAATTATAATATATCATCTCAAAGAGGGGAAAAATGTAGACACCTAAAAATCACTCAATTCTTGATTATATCCTAAATTTGATTAATTCATTATTAGTCTCAATCCTATTCTATATCCTAATTACTCCTAATTTTCCCTAAGTCCTAATACATTTTCCCCTAGGTCCTAACCCACTTTCCTAAGTCCTAATTACTATTCCAACTATTTAAAATCCCCAACATTACCACTCAAAAATTAAAAGAATAGAATTAAAATATTTATTTTATTCCTCACCCCTCATCTCATAACTATCTCCTAAATATAAAATTTCAAATTAACTAATTCTCAATTATTCTCTTCTCTCCATCCTTAAAATACCCAACCAACTCAATCCTAACCATCGATCTCCTATTAGATCTCCACCATTGATCATTCATCTTCTAATTCAATGGACCTTTTGATGCAGGAGCATCCATGACAAATTGGCAATCCTGTGTCAATTAAAAAGAGGTTAATTTTGTGGAAGTATTTTTGAATTTTGGAATAAGTTAATTTTATTTGAATTTCATGTTGAGGGGTGGCAAATTATTTATTTTTGAATAACTAAATTTTCCAAATAAAATCTCGTTTGTACATTGACAAGTTGTCTAGTGGGGTGAAAAAGAAAGAAAAAGCAGTTTTAAAACATTTTATTGCAAAACATTTGAAAATAATTATGAGGTGTTGGGATTGATTTATGGAGCTTTAAAAACACTCAAAAGAATGATTCCTAAATAATAGGGACTGTGAAAATGGGACCCAGGCCTGATTTTTGTGTTTTATTTTTTCGGGAGTCAAAAAGAGAAGAATTTAAAATTGTTTTTTTCTTATCTTTAGAGGGCTACTAGGAATGGATTTTAAATGAGTTTTAATTATTTTTTTGAGGGATTTAATGTGCAGAAATAGAAAAGGGTCGTGACATATTGGAGAGGCCCAAATAAATCATGAAAAATTAATTTCATGACAGGGTGTGAGTAGAATCTGGAAAACCACTTTCATGGAAGAATTGTTGAAAAAGAATTTTGAAGGAAATTTTTGAGAGACAGGTCAGAGGGCATAGTTTTTATCTGGGGGAAATTTTGTAAATTTTTATTACAAGTTTGGTCTAATAAACAAAATTCCACGAGGATTCCAGAACAACAAGTTTGAAGTTGCAAGTGTTGTAGGTGGTTTAGAAAAGTTGGGAGATGGTTTTGTTTGTGAAAGCCCATATGTTGAGCATAGTTTATTTGAGATTAATTTCTAGTTGCATATGTGATGCCTATAGGAGAATAATTTTCTGCATATCAATCCATATATGACTGAAATTTTTTGTATCCAAATTATTTTAATGAAGTAAATCAATGGTTTCCTGTGCAAGTCAAATTTTTGTGTGTTAATTTATAATTCCTCATTTTATTTGAGCATTTTTTGTGAGAGTTTGGAGAGGGTTTTGTATGTGTAAATCCATCTCTACATTAATGGCATCAGAGTTTGAAGATTATGAGTGTGTGAACAAACCACCGAAGAGAGGTAGTTTGCACCAGGATTGAGCTTGTGGGTATTGGAGAAAATGGATGGGAGAGGAGCCCTTTGTGGTAGAGGTAGAGGAAGAGGAAGAGTGGACAAATTTTTCCATGATAATGATTCTAGAGCTTTGAGAAGACAATTGGAAGCACTTCAATTAGAGATAAGAAGAGGGTTTTCTCAAAGAAGGGAACCAGATAGTGTTGAAGAAGAAGAAGCTCCAGAGAATGCTAGCCTAAATATTGAGCAAAGAGGGGAAATTGCAACAGTTGCAAATGACTCATTGTTGAGAGCTTTGAAAAAAATGGAAAGAGACCAAAAATTGATGTTCCTACCTTCAATGGAAGCTTGAATCCAGAAGAACTCATCAACTAGATAAATGATATGGAAGATTATTTTGAGTTTGAAGAAATTGGAGACTCAGATAGAATCATATTTGCCAAGACAAGATTGAAGGGTCATGCTTCAATTTGGTGGAGATAAATTCAGTTGGAAATAGGAAGAAAAAAAGAAGATAAAATTACAAGATGACATAAAATGGTAGAGAATATGAAAAGTAAATTTATTCTAGTAGATTATGAGTTAGACTTACTCAAGAAGATGCAAGGCATGAGACAAGGAACAAAAACAATGAAGGAGTATACTAAAGAGTTACATAGGATTCTTATCCAAACTAAGCATTTAGAAGCCACAAAGGAGAATTTGAAAGATATATTAATGGTTTGAGACCAAGAATACAAGAGGAGATGGCATTGTTGAGAGTTATAACTATGGAAGATTCATACCAAGTTGCCTTGAAAATTGAAGAAAGAGTGAATAAAAAGTTTGAAAATAAACAAAGAGGAAAAGGCCGTGAAGAGGAGGTTGAAGGAAGATCATATGGGGTAGATAATAATGAAAAAAATCAGAAAAAAGAAGACCAAGGAAGCAGAAAAAATAAGAGGTATGATGGTCCATATGGTCCTAGGGATCAAAATTCAAGAGGAAGGGGAAGATCGGGTAGAGTTTTTGGAAGAGAAACCTTTTGAGGAACTTGTTTTAAGTGTGGAGAAGAAGGCCATAGGGAATATGACTGTCCTCATGAAGAGGAAAGACCAAGAAGAAGGACTAAAAATCAGAATAGAGTAGAAAATGTGAATAGAGAAGATGTAGGATCAACACATTTCGAAGAGACATGAGAAGATGGTGAAACTTTAATGGCAAGGAGAACCCTATTAAATGAAGATGATATATCAATTCAAATAAAAAGCTTGTTTAGAACAAGATACAAGTGTTAGAAAAAGGTATGTAATATCATTATAGACGGAGGTAGCACAACCAATCTTGTTTATAAGGAGATGGTGAGAAAATTGCAGCTAGAGACAAGGCATCTGCATCCGTATAGGATAGAATGGCTACAAGATGATAGGAAAGTTTTGATCAGCGAACAAAGCTTGGTAAATATTAATATAGGAGGTTATAGAGATGAAATTTTATATGATATTATTCCTATGAATGTGTGTCATATTTTTTTAGGGAGGCCTTGGCAATTTGACAAGAAGGCAATGCACAATGGTTATACCAACACATACACATTGATGAAGGATGGAGTGAAATACAAATTGAAGCCATTGAAAGAAGAAATGGGTAAGGTTTGCAGAAATGCTAGGTCTTTTTTGGTTGATGAAATCAGACTTTTAAATGGTATGAATCATGAATATGTTAGCTTTGTTGACACTAACCATGAAGAAGATGAGAAAAGTGAATTTTTGACTCGGATTGAAGAAGATATCTCAAGTGGAAAGAAGGTAGCAGAAGAGGGTAAGGTAAAATATGATTTTATTGTTTCCCTTGATGAGAAAGAGAGTGAAAGAGTAGATAAGTTTGTTGCAACAAAATTTTATTTTGATAGATTTGAACTGGAAGAGTTGAGTGTGAAGGTTAATGAAGAGTTTTTTGAAGAATACTTGTTTGAGAACAATGGAGGTGAAAATGTTTTGATTATTGGTCATGATTCCTTGTCATATAATGAGGAAATTAAGTATTTTTATGATATTAATAATGTTTTTTTGAGTGAAGGAAAACAAGTTGCAACAATATCATGCCTTTCATAAGACATTGGAATAGTGGAATTTCATGAAGGAGAGATAGTGGAAAGAGGTGGAAAAGGTGGAATAGAAAATGAGGCAAAAAAATACATTTTTTTTGATGAAGGAGAAGGTATAATTTTAATTGTTAGTTATGATTTTGATGAATTATATTGGTGGGACAATAGATTTGATGCTTTGAATTACATGATGGGTAGTAGAAGAAGGATGAAGCATGGTAATGTTGCAAGTTTGTAGAAAGTGGTGCATAGAAATATTTCAGTGGACAAGGAAATGAGGTGGATCCAAGATAGACATAAGGTCTACAATTTTTTCTAAATGCAAATCACAAAACATTCCTTTCTACTGTGGGTGTCTGATGCAGAAGCATCCTTGGCAAATTGGCAATCCCGTGTCAATTAAAAAGAGGTTAATTTTGTGGAAGTATTTTTGAATTTTGGAATAAGTTAATTTTGTTTGAGTTTCATGTTGAGGGGTGGAAAATGATTTATTTTTGAATAATTAAATTTTCCAAATAAAATCTCCTTTGCACATTGACAAGTTGTCTAGTGGGGTGAAAAAGCAAGAAAAAATAGTTTTAAAATATTTTATTGTAAAACATTTGAAAATCATTATGAGGTGTTGGGATTGATTTATGGAGCTTTAAAAACACTCAAAAGCATGATTCCTAAATAATAGGTACTATGAAAGTGGGTACCCAAGCCCGCTTTTTGTGTTTTGCTTTTTCGGGAGTAAAAAAGAGAAGAATTTAAAACAATTTTTTTCCTATCTTTAGAGGGCTAGTGGGAATGGATTTTAAATGAGTTTTAATTATTTTTTTGAGGGATTTAATGTGCAGAAATAGAAAAGGGCCGTAACATATTGGAGAGGCCCAAATAAAGCATGAAAAATTAATTTCATGACAGGGTGTGAGTAAAATTTGGAAAACCACTTTCATGGAAGAATTGTTGAAGAAGAATTTTGAAGGCAATTTTTGAGAGATGGGTTAGAGGGCATAGTTTTTCTCTGGGGGAAAGTTTGGACATGTTTATTGTAGGTTTGTTTTGATAAACAACAAACCATGAGGATGCCAAAACAACAAGTTTGAAGTTGCAAGTGTTGCAAGTGGTTTAGAAGAGTTGGGAGATGGTTTTGTTTGTGAAAGCTCATATGTTGAGCATAGTTTGTTTGAGATTAATTTATAGTTGCATATATGATGCATCTAGGAGAATAATTTTCTGCATATCAGTCCATATATGACTGAAATTTTTTGTATCCAGATTATTTTAATGAAGAAAATCAATGGTTTTCTATGCAAGTCAATTTTTGTGTGTTAATTTACAATTCCTCCATTTTGTTTGAGCATTTTTTGTGAGAGTTTGGAGAGGGTTTTGTGTGTGTAAATCCCTCTCTACATTACCCTTTAGGAGGCCTTTTTTTATGATCAATCACTCTCATTACAATTTCATGCTATTGGTTCATGTAACCACATTCATCATTTTGAAAAAATCCACCCTCATGGTGCAAAAAAGGTTAATTGAGTAAAATGCATTATTTATATTCATTATTTGTTTTTTTTTTTATAATTAAATGGAGGTTGTGTTAGCTGTTGAATAGGATTTTGATGTTTATTACTTGAAGCTTATTGTTTTCACATATTTATGTACACATTGGGACTTATCTTTTTAGTGATTAGCTTAAACCCTAAGTATCACTTAAGAGAGGGTGATAATGTGAAAAGTTACCTTAGAAAACTACTTAGATTTTACCCAATTGAACTATTCATACTACACTTAAGCTTACTTAGACATTATTTTTTTTTTTTCACTTTATATGCACACGCCATGTATCCTCACACTTTTCTCAAGTGAGTCCATATGTTTCACATCATGGAGGGGTAATCAGATTTTCAATCCTACCATATCACCTCCTCATTCTTGCACTTATAGGAAAGGTCTCTATAGGTAAGTGCAAGAAGTTGGGTCCACTTGTAGGGGAAGTATCAGTTTTTAGCTTTAAAATAGGTATTAGAAAAGACACCCATTTTAAAGTGGGTACTTGTTCCAAAAAGTTTTAAACTCACAATACGTGTTTTTAATTTGGATTTAGGCTTAGAAAAGGCATGGTAACCCAATCCTTAGCCTTGGATCTACAAGTACAAGATCATGTCAATCTAGAGAGAAAAAAATGACTTTGGCAATATGGTTGACAAATTTTTTTTTAGAACTTTTTTGTGAAATTAAAATCCATTATAGATGACGATGTCTTGTTTTCAAATATATAATTTTTTATGATTGAAATATTTTTTATATTTTTAATTAATTTCTGAGGAAAATAGTGCATAAACTTGAAATGTCAAGTTTTCATTTTTTTTAATAACTTCTAATTTGTTAAAAAATAATGATATGGCATCAACCTACAGACAATTCTTTACACAATGAAAAATAATAATTCAACAAATGATTAGTTTAGGTCAACTTATGGTGTCTATACACGAGGGTTTTAAAAAGCAGTAATTAGGGCCAATAAAATAATAATAATAAAACATATTTAGAAAACAATTATAAAAAATATCCTCATCAATATTCAGTATACTACACATCTTTCCCCAAAAGAAGTTAGGAAAATACTTTTATTTAGGTCAAATTATGGTGTCCGTACACATGCATGGTATGGTCCTTAAAAAGTGACTTTTAAAAAGTGGTTTTTATACATGCCTATTAAAAACTATTTTCTATTATATAGGTATTAGAATAAATTACATATTTGAAAACTAGACTCAAAATACTAAATTTCATATTACTGAACTTTTTTAAGATTCAATGTGTAAGTGCTTGAAACTTTTAGTCCAACTATGAAAAATTATGAAAATTGTTGAATGCACAAGACAACTGAGAGGGGGGTGAATCGGATGTACATTAAAACATCAAAACCCTCATTAACATTCAAATCCACGTTAGTCCTTAAAGTGTTAACATGCACTAGAAAAATGTAAACATGAGAACCGGTAATGCAAAGACATCCAAACAAATGAGAACACCAGGTGGAAAACCCAAGAAGAGAAAAACCACGGTGAGGATTAGCTCACAATATAAAGTAATTGCAACATTGAATACAATAGGCTCAATTTCCAAAAGAAAATATGGGCTCACTACCAATGTCTCACTACCAGATTAGAAAGAAGAAGAAAGAATATTTTTACAATCAGAAATCCATCTCAGAGCAACAAAAAAATTCTACTACTGATTCACCAAAACATTCACATTCTCTCTGTAGAATGTAGACACCTTCTGCTCACTGCTTCTAGTAGTCTTAGGCATTAAATCTCACATTAATTTCTCATTTTCACAATTCACATTTCAACACTTCACATTACACATATCTCTCATTCATCCTCCATCAGCTCAACACTCATATATACCATCTTCAACATTGAAAAAAATCATAAGGTCAACTATGCACCTCAAACATACAAATTCAAATAAGGTCAGCACCAAAACATTCCCGCAGTGGAAAGGAATGAAAGCTAACCACATCACACCTTAACTTGGACCCAATTGCACACATACATGCCACACCACGATTTCACAAACATCGAAGCATATCCACAATTAGTGTAAACATCCAAGCTCGGTCGAACCATGTTAACACCATTAAACAATTAAGTACACACTTCCTTTGATCCAAAGATGATTCATAGACCACACAAAACACAAACACAATTTGAAATATTCCATCAACACCCAGAAATCCAACAATTTTTTTGTAACATCATACACCAGAAGAACATATTCATTCTAAACAACCAACTATCCTTCCACACATTGCAACATCTCAATCCAACCTCATGGGGCACCAAAATAAAAACAACTTAGACTGAAGATAAATACTAGCAATATAAGCACGCTTCTAGATTTGTAAGACCAGAAACCAAACTATGAAGAAACATAGAGCAAAACCATTTCTCCCAGACAACACTGCTTTCAGAGTTCAAACATTGGTGAACACAAATTTCTTTGCACAATGATCTAGAACCTGAAACCATAGATATAAAACCTATGAACACCTCTGATAAATATATTTGAACTGTACAAGTAGATCTTTATCCATGAAGAAATTTGGAGCAAAACACATAACACCACTATGTCACATTCAACACTCTTCACCACACTATTTCTTCTATTCAAATTTTCTCAAAATCACTTGGAAACCAAGCACCCTAAACTCAAACTCAACATTTGGAAAACCTTCTTAGCAACTCAACCACACAAGAGGTTGAACATCACCAACACATTCTCATCAAAGAAACAATAGAGGTTGACATCAATAATACTACTAATGACAACATAATGCAACCAATCAAAGCATCTTCACAGACTTCCAACAATCTCCCCATAGACCTGTTGACATCAATACAACAAAAAATATCTATTGACATCAATGACAAAAAAAACTTCCAACAATCTCCCCCTTTTTCATTGATGGAAACACATGGAAAAACCATCAATAAAAAAACAAAACCTTTGATCACCAACTCATTTATTATACCATAGTGCACACTGCTCCCCCTTACACAAGCTTATATTTTCTCTTTCTCAAAACTCCTCTCCCCCTTACTTCATATGTTTTTTCAGTCAACTCTCTCCCCCTTTGACATCAATGGCAAAGGGAAACATCCCCTTTAACATCAATCACACATGTATCTTCTTTGTGACTTCATTTTCTTCTATTGCACTCTATTTTCTTCACACCTTCTTTATACACTACACATATCCTTTGACATGGCTTCGAAGGAAAAAAACATGTATACCGCACAATGACAACACTTAATCCCACTGACTGCAACAACCAACAATGCTACTACCTATTCCCCCTGAGAGGTAGCCACCAACACCAGTCCAAAACAAGGAATGAATCTTGAGATCCACTAGAATAATGCATATCCTTATGCATCTAGTTGAAAGAAGGAGGGGAAACAACCCCCAAATTCTCTCGAAGATACTCAAAAGTATCCTTAGGAAGAGCCTTCATGAAAATATCTACAACTTAATCTTTAGTAGGAACATACTCCAAATTCACCTCATTATCTACAACTTCTCTCTCAAGAAGTGATATCAGATTGAAATATGTTTTGTCCTTGAATGTATTACCGGATTATTTGAAATATTAATAGCACTTGTATTAGCACAAAAGATAGAAATTGGTTCATCATATATCACTTTGATATCCTTCAAATTTTGCTTCATCCAAAACACCTGTGTGCAACATGATCCTACAACAATGTATTCTACCTTTGTAGTAGATAATGACACTAAATCCTACTTCTTGCTTAGCCAAGACACCAACCTACTTCCAAGAAGGAATGCACCACCACTTGTACATTTTTTTTCATCCTCACAACCTGCCTAATCTACATATGTATAAGCACTCAAAGTGAAATTAGTATCCTTTGGATACAACAAGCCATATTTTGGAGTGCCTTTAAAATATTTGAATATCCTCTTCATTGTTGCCACATGTGACTCTCTAGGATCTTCTTGAAATCTAGCCATAAGACAAATTGTATGTATGATATCTGGTCTAGTAGCAGTTAGATATAGCAATCCTCAAATCATTGCTTTGTACTCTCTCTAATTAGCCTTAGGATATTCTTCATTCTTACTCAATTTACAACCACTAAGCATGGGAGTACACATCAATTTAGAGTCTTCCATACCAAAATTATTCAACATTTCCTTGACATACTTTGACTATGATATGAATATCCCTTTCTTTGTTCGATTGATTTGAAGTCCAAGGAAGAAATTCATCTCCCCAAACATAGACATCTCAAACTCTTTTTGCATCTCTTATGCAAATATCTTGCACATACTTTCATTTCCTCCAAATATTATATCATCAACATACACAACCACAATCAAGATTTGATATTTTTAACTTTAAAATAAAGATTAATATTTGTGGTACCTTTAATGAATCCTTGCTGCAACAAGTACTTATCCAAACTTGCATACCAAGCTCTAGGAGATTGCTTGAGTCCATACAATGCCTTCTTCAATCTGTAGACCATATCAAGATTGTTTGATAATTGAAAGCATTCTGATTCTTCAATATAAACCTCTTCTTCCAACTCACCATTCAAAAATACAAACTTCACATCCATCTGATAGAATTTGAAATCCTTATGTGCTACAAAAAAACATCCTAATAGCTTCCATCCTTTCCACTAGAGAAAATGTCTCCTCAAAATCTATTCCTTCCACTTGTGAGTAACCTTTACACACAAGTCTTGCCTTGTTTCTTACCACTTCTCTACTCTCATTCAGCTTGTTCTAGAACACCCACTTAGTCCCAATCACATTCTTGTTTGTTGGTCTTGGGACAAGTTCCTAAGCCCGATTCTTCTCAATCTGCATAATTTCTTCTTCCATAGCCTTGATCCAATATTCATCTTTGCATGCCTCAATCACTATTTTAAGTTCAATTTTAGAAAGTAAACTTTTTTTTTGTCAAAACACCTCTACTCTTGTCACCATTGATTTGATCTACTGAATGATTTTTCTGCACATACTTAGGGGTCTTAGGGATTTTTCCAGAGCCTCTTCCTCTTCAACCTACACTTCTTTTTCCTTACCATCATCTTTCTCTTCTTCTCTGCAAGAGGACTCATCTGACTCATATCCATCTATCATCATTGAAGTTTTATGTAAGTCTTCATTCACTTTAACATTTGCACTTTCAAAAATCTTTTTCAGCCACTTGTTCTAGCATCGATAATCCTTTCTTCTTGTAGAGTATCTAAGAAAGATTCCTTCATCAGCTCTTGCATCAAACTTTCCTAAGTTTTCTTCATCTCTTTTGATATAGCATCTACATCCAAAAACTTTGAAATATTTCACAGTACGAGTTCTTCCATACCACAACTCATAGGGATTTTTTGAACATTTGTCCTTGCTTGTGCTCTGTTAAGTATGTAGACTATAATATGAATTGCTTCTGTCCAGTAGACATTCGATAGATTTTATTCCTTCATCTTGTCCTTGTTGCTTCCTGAACAATCCTGTTCATCCCTTCCACAACTCCATTCTACTAAGGAGTCCTAGGAGATGACAAATGCCTCTTTATTCAATGACCTTCACAAAAAGTGTTAAAATCATTAGAGGTGAATTCTCCACCTCTGTCAAATCTTAAATATTTTATCTTCATATCCATTTCATTCTCTACCATAGCTTTGAATGACTTAAAATTATCTAAAGCTTCTGATTTTTCTTTGAGAAAAGTAACCCGAGTCAATCTAAAATAATAATCAATTAATAGCATGAAACACCCGTCACCTTGAAAACTTTTGATTCTTGTAGGTCCACAAAAATCTATATGCACCAACTCCATTTTAGGACTAGTAATAGATTGTTCTTTGACTTTGAAACTCTTTCTAGCTTGCTTTCCCAATCTGACATTCCTTGTAAACAACATTGATTGGATTTGTAATATTCAACAAATCTCTTATAACTTGATTTGAATTGATCCTCACTAGGCTATCAAAATTGATGTGACACATTCTTCTATTCCATAGCCAACTTTCATTAATCTAAGTCATAAAGCATTGACCATTGTTGGCCTCCTCTAATGATTCAACAACTAAGCCCTTAAAGTTGTAACTCATAGATTGGACATCTATATTGAATAGCTATATTTCTCATCATGAAGGTTCATTTAAATGTCAACCTAGGGATGTGAACTTGAAATAGGTCAGTACTATATGTGCACTAGGTTTCTATTGTAGCCATATTCATTCTATAACTAGAAAAGACATGGTGTTGAAAGTAAATTGCTTGAAAGGAAGTAACATAAACACTAAGCATAAACCAACAACTATACTGAACTAAAGTGCATGATAGAAATAGAAATCTTATCAAATAGACAGTAAACTACTTTGTCTACTTTGGTTGTAGGAACAAACACATAATGGAATTCTAGTGGTTGTAGGAACAAACGGTTGCTAGAATTGTAACTATTGTTGAATAGAAAATTAATGATTGAGATGAAAGGATGGAATTATCACCAGGTGGCCCCCCTTGGGTGAGTTTCCCTAGAAACTAACTCAAATGAAACAAACTTATAATATCATTTTATTCATTGAAAGCATGATTACAATGGAACAACAACATAACTATATTTCTTAAAAACTAGGAATGCAAGTACAACATCAAAACATTCAACCTTCTGAGAAGGAGCATTTGATTATTATTTATAGGAAGAAATCTACTAAATAACTAACAAACAAGGTAGTCAACTCCAACAAGTTAGGAGGATGCCACTTATTGAAAGCATAGAAAGAGGAAAGAAGGTTATGCATGCGCAGGATTTGGTCAAGCCAGTCTTGCTTGAACACAAATTTAGCATAACTACACCTCATATATTCACTCAACTAACAAGTATGATAATTTAAAAAGCAGTTACAATCTTTCATTCGAGTTAGGAATTTCCCTCCATTGAGATTCTTCCCTCCATTGACCTTTTAATAATCACCTTTTTGACTTCTTTGGCAACCGACCAGCTGGCAGGAACTTCTTCTACTTTGTAGGCTACATTTATATTAGCATCTTAGTGTGAACTTGCATAATAACATTAGCACACACAAACAATTGCATATCCATAATTACCTTAAAGTAACATCCATTCAACCACATGTAAAATCAACATAGATAATCCACATAGCATGTTATTATCATCAAAAATCACAAGGATAAGTTTATGCCCAAGGTTCTCAAATCTAGGGAAATAACATAAAGGATTGCAATAACCAGAAGCCAAAGTCTATAGTATCAACAACAAATACATGATAAACCCTATCAAAACTAAGCCATTAATTGGACTCATCATTGCCCCCCAACTTAATGATTTTTTGGTCCTCCAGCAGATGAAGCTCTATTCCTTTGTCTTGCCAAAGTTCTAAAGTCACAACCTACCAATTGTCCTACATCAGACTCTGCAGAATCTGAATTGGGATCCTAGTAGAATCCTTGCTTCTTTTCCAACCTATCCCACCTTGCCCTTTCTACAGCTATGTCATACTAATAGTATCTATAATCTGGCACTGACCACAATAGAATAGGTGGCCAGAATGTCAATGGAAGCGAATAGCATTGTTTCATTCTTCCAATATGTATGTACCTAGGAATCCTACAATGAATGGGGTTCAGCTTGATGCAACTATTCTGTCAAACTATTACATCTTTGTGATAGATACCCTAGTACTGTTTTCCTTGTAGTATCAGCCATTTGTTCATATTCCTGGTATACTTCATCCCTAACAAGCATGATCCTACTTTTGTAGCCTAGATGCTAAAGAATTTTGTGCCATGTAAAGTAAATGTCTAAAGGATCACTAGATTTGGCTCTGAGAGACAAAGAGGTGTGGAGTTCTCTTTCCCTGTATGTTCTAAACTGCTACCCCCAACTAATTTCATTTCGGATCTAGGACATAAATTCCCTCAAATAGATATCTCCAATATACAGCAACAGGTTCCAATTATGATCATTAGGCACAACATAATTGTGCAAGTATAATTCACACAAAAAAAATTTAACTTCTTTGGAAGAAGATTGATAAGCTGAGAAAAACTCATGTGGAGTTTCAATAGAAGGACTCAAACCTGAAATAATCCTTGATAGTTTGAAAGAATGATAGCGCTCCTCCAAATGTAGTGTGTAGACTCTTGGAGGAGTTCTGCATGCCATCATTTGTGGCACTAAAGCTACCACATTATCTACCTTATCCTTCAATGCAACAATCTCTGCAATTTTCTCCTCAATCTCTGCATTCTTCTTTTTAACTGCTTCCTGTAACTTGTGTTTCTCTCTTCTCCATTCTCTTTATTTTTCTTGCATCTCTTTCCACAAATTTAGAGCTACATATGCCCATGAAGAAGTACACCTATGCATTCCTACTATGATTTTTCCCTTTGTTGGTTTCTCATATTCATCTAGCTCTGCATCAGTAGTGAGCAACAGTTCTTGTTGCTTATCAACTGAATATTCAGCCTGCCCTACAACTTGGTGTTCAACATCACCTAGCCCTATCACTAGTTCTTGATATTCGACTTGTTCTACAACAACAACAAGTTTTTCCAACCCAATATCTAATTGCTCCCTAGGTGTCTCTGTCAAATCTATACTTTCCTGCACTCTAGGAGTCTTTGCCTTCTTCTCAGGTACTTTATTGAGTCTTTGGCTCCTTCTTGGAGTCTCATCAGTAGTAGACCTGGTTAATCTTGATTTCTTGGGTGGAATTTTGTTTTTCCTTGCAGCTGCGGGAACTTTAGCTTCTACGACTACAGGAATTTCAGCTTCTACAATTTTTCGCTTCTTAGGACTAGGGTTTATTTTCACTAGCTCTTCCTTCTTAGCCTTTTCTTTGCTACTCTCTGCTTCACTCATTTTTTCTTTCTCTTTCCTAGCAGCAGCTCTAGTGTGTGGTGTACTTCTACGAGGAATATAAATGTCAAGGTTTGAAGATGGACTTCCCTCATTAGTATGTTTAGAGTCAGAAGAAATGGCTTCAGTTGTAGGAGGGTTTGCACTAGATGTTGCTCCTGTAGTTGAGGCTCCAGGAGTGGTTTTAATAACCCTCTCACCTTAACTAACCCTATGAGTTAAGGGTCAACCTCTAGGGTTTACATCTTCCAGTTTGAACTGATAAATTCTCACAAATTCTTCCCATGACATACCAAATACTGCTTGCAAAGATTTTTCAACTATATTTTTTATCAAACAGTGATGAGAAACATAATTGTCCCTACCTTTTTTTGTTTGAACTGTCATAATTGCAAGAAGGTTGTACAACACATTAGGCATATTCATCCTTCTTCCATGCCTCATATGGTTTAGGAGCTTAAAATGCACAGAATGGAGGCATGATTGGCGACCTTCACAGGTGATTTATTTGACAATGTGGACAACAACTTGTTTCCATGGTTTTGGTAGAGAAGTTCTCTTTGTTCCTTGCTTATCCACAACTAGCGGGGGATCACTAGGTTTAGTGAACTCTGCCCTAGTTGATCTCACATCCCTGGAAGCAGGGTATGGTGCTCCATTGGCATGCAATCTCGTTACCTCATCAATTCTCTCCTTAGTGGCTATAACTTCTAGCCCTTCTACCATTTCCTTTCCGCTAGAAAGTGTCTGGGAAAATTCTAGAGCAATACCCTCATTGAAACTGTCTAGTTTCATAAAATAGTCCAACCATCCACAATTTTTGAATTCAGCCAGAGAGAGTGCATCCTACAGTAACACATCATGAACTGTAGGTTCATTTCTAATCAGTTGGCTTCCCATTGTTTCTATCCACAATCAGACAAACACCTTTGTAAAATTTATTTTCCTGCAATCCCTCTCTAAAAATCTAATTTCTTCGGGTTCCTGCAACTCTTCTTCAGTGCTAATGCCAATGTCATGTGACTTTTCAATTTACCTTTGTGGTGCTATTAAAATTATGACTAAGGTAACAAAGAAACATAAATGAAGGGTATTATTAAGAAAAATGGCAGCAGTTCAGTGTCTTATCACACATGCAAGCAGTCATTCAAATTCAAATTTGCTGACATGTATGACATATGGACATGTGGGTTTGCACTTCCCCCCAACCTAAATTAGAACATGTGTCCTAATAGGCTAGGATATAATTGTGATTTTATAGGGCAGAGTATAGATATGTGCTATGTGAAAAATCAACATTAATATACAGTTATTTAAATAAATATATTTAAGATAATTAAAAGATAACAAATTGTAAAGCATGCACCTAAAAATTTGGAGTGCCAAAAATGTTGGCCTCCTCTAATGATTCAATAGCTAAGCCCTTAAATTTGTAACTCGAAGATCGGACATCTGTACTAAATAACTATCTTGCTCATCATGAAGGTTCATTTAATTTTCAACCCAGGGACGTGAACTTGAAATGGGTCAACACTATATGTGCACTAGGTTTCTATTGTAGCCATCTTCATTCTATAACTAGAAAGACGTGATGTTGAAAGTAAATTTCTTGAAAGGAAGTAACATAAACACTAAGCATAAACCAACAACTATATTGAACTGAAGTGTATGATAGAAATATAAATCTTAGAAAACGAACAAGAAACTACTATGTCTATTTTGGCTGCAGGAACAGTCATAGAATGGAATTCTAGTGGCTACAAGAACAAACAGTTGCCAGAATTGTAACTATTGTTGAACAAAAAATTAATGATTGAGTTGAAAGGATGGAATTCTCACCAAGTGGGCCCCCTTGGGTGAGTTTCGCTTGAAACTAACTCAAATGCAACAAACTTATAATATCATTTTATTCATTGAAAGTATGATTACAATGGAACAATAACATAACTGTATTTCTTAAAAAATAGGAATGCAAGTACAACATCAAAACATTCAACCTTCTGAGAAGGAGCATATGATTATTATTTATAGGAAGAAAGCTACTAACTAACTAACTAACAAGGTAGTCAACTCCAACAAGTTAGGAGGATGCCACTTATTGAAAGCACAGAAAGAGGAAAGGAACGAATGTGCAGGATTTGGTCAAGCTAGTCTTGCCTGAACATAGATTTAGCATAACATCACCTCCTATATTCGCTCAATTAACAAGTATGATTATTTAAAAGGCAGTTACAATCTTTCATTCGAGTTAGGACTTTCCCTCTGTAACGCTAGAATAAAAATAGCAAACAAGATTAATCTAATAAAAACATATACTAATCTAATCCTACACTAACAACAAAGAACAAGGAAAACTAAAACATAAATACAAGAACGATCTCACCGAACATCTGTATAATTCCTTGAATGACCTCGATTGCACTTCTCCATTTTTCTGTTGTATAATAATTGCCCTCATATTTTAACAAGTATGCAAGTATGGCCTATTGATTATTGACTTAGCAAAATATCAAAGATTATTGAATTTGCTTCTTAAAAGTATAAAGATTTTGGAAGGAGGAATAATGACGAAGGTTGGGTCAATTTATAAAAAATTGATTTTCAAATGATCGACTCAAATTCAAAAGACAGATTGACGATTGAGATTAATGAATGTCATGTGATAGAGATTCAGTGTCAGTAATAACGCGAGTTAGAAAGCCTGCATGATAGAGATTAAATTAAATAATAATTTAATCTGGTGTTGAGACTACTCGAAATTCAGAAGAATAAGAATTGCATGAAAAAAATAAAGAAGAAATGTTGTGTTCGAACGCACGAATGAATTATTTAATTAATAATAGTTTGCACGTAGAAGAATAAGACTGACTGATTAAACCAGAAAGTTTGCTCATCAGAAATAAGCAGATATTAATTTAGGAGATAACCAGCTGATTTAATTAGATCATGACTTAAGTGGTGAATGATTAATTAGATAACTAAGCAATTATCTAATCATAGAGGAATATGCCAGGAATAATTATTTTTATGAATTAAATGTTTATTTAATTCAACATTCGAAATTCACATATTAAATTAAATAAATAAAGATTTGTTGAATTAAATGTTGAAAAGGTTAAAGAATAATTAAATAATTTGAAACATGAATATTTAATTATAGTCAGAAATGTGATAAAGGGTAAATTAAATAATAATTTATTTAATTTAGAAAGGGGATCAATTAATTAGCGATGTAATTAAATAAATAACATTTATTTAATTAATCAAGATTGAAATAAAGGTATTTATGAATTAATTAAATAATTAAAGTTATTTAATTAATAGAGGATAGATGACTTTAGAAAATAATTAAATAATTAACATTATTTAATCATGACAATGAACATTAGAAATGTGTCGAAAATAGTGTCGCAGGCCTAGACCAATTTTTAGTGTCCACAGTTTGCCCCTCTTTGATACAATGTCGTTTCAACTTTGTGTCAAAGAAAAATAGTTAAAACATGCCCCAGTCGTGCCCCGGTGTGAAATAGGTTAGGGTATGCCCCCTCGGGAAAAATGACAATTTTTGAAAAAAAATTGAAAATTTTGGAAATTGTCCCGATTAGGTAATTTGATAGTTAGAAGTTCGATGGTGGTGAAAGAAATTGATTTTGAAGTGATTTGGCATGCAAAATGGATGTTAGAAGTTGGCAAATAGTGGGTCCAATACAAAAGGTTGGAGAAAAACCCTCCAAAACCTGAGGTATAAATAGGATTTGGGGTGGAAAATCAAATCATTTGCACCCTAGACATTTAGAAAACCTTGATTTTCCCCAGAGCTCACAACGAAGATGTCTCCAGTTCTGTACGCAAAGTATCGTGGTTACCTCATCCAGACCTTCAAATGCCCAACTGACGCAAGACCCCTGGTATGTACCCCTGAACCATCTTTTGAAGTTTTGTTTTTCAAACATTTTTAGGCATTTAATGTTTAAATTTCATATGTGTCACTTTTGATTCAATGCATATGTGCAAACAAGACTAGGTCCATTTAGGTCATTTAGGTAATCAACACATTTGAATTTATCTACACCGCATGTGTATGAGTGCATTGCATTTGTGAATGGTAGTGTCACATGTAGGTTAGTGCATCACATTTATATTAGAGCACCGCATTTGCATGATAGGAATGACAGTAATAGTGCACCGCATTTGTAAAAAAATGACGCATATGCATGCTAGGTAGGTTGATTGGTTGTGTGATGCATTTGTGTTAAAACAACGCATATGCATGTTTAAATGACACATTTGAGTTTTTGCAATGCATTTGCAAAATTTAAAGACGCATTTGAGATTGTGCACCGCATTCGATATTGAAACGGCGCATTTTCCTATCAAAGTTTTGAAATTTTTCTTTTTGTGATGTAAAAATGAATGTTCTATATTTTCTGATGCAAAGTATTTTGATGTATTTTCAAATTGTATTGGATCCGATATACACCCAGGAGTTGAGGCCGGCCACTTTTGAGTTGCGAGACCAGTTGGTGAGTGTGGAGACATGTTTGATTTAGAGTTTAGGACTACATCATGTTTGCACTATGCCCACTATTTGGGCTAACAAAGGTATGTTGACAACTCTCTATTAGGGATGGCATTTTGAGACCTCTTTTCATCTACCTACTGGAGAGGCAATAGTTACTTTAGAGGATGTATATAGGATTTTGAGATTGCCTATTAGGGGTGAGATAGTATTATATGATACCCAGAGAGGATATAGTGAGATTACCCGATTTTATGTTTATGATGACATTAGACAGCTCGATATCAAGCACTATGAGATTAGATGGCATGCATTAGCAGAGAGATATGAGAGGATTAATTGTATGTTATGTACATTGATTGTCGGGATTGTTCTTCCTAACCGTCGAGGTCATGGTTTTCTTGTTGGGTGGGGGGAGATGTTGGTTGGGATGTTAGAGCATCAGGTAGTATATGCATGGGGGCCATGTCTACTTGCCATGTTATATTTTTATTTGCATGACATAGCCTATAGAGATGCGCAGTCGATGAGTAATGGCACTACCTTGCTGATGATTTGGGTGTGGGAACACATTTATGTGTTCTAATCTATTCAAGCAATTCATTTGTTTTAAAAAAATTCCTTCGACTTCGGTCCTACAAATAATTTTTAGTGGTTTTTGTAAATGTCTTCAACAACGGTTCTTCAAGACAAATTGATTAGTAGTTTTATTTCTTTTTTGTCTTCGTCAATCGTCTTGCAAAAAAAAGTTTTGAATGATGTCTTCTATGAATCGTCCTACAAACACTACGTTAACTCCCCTAAAACACATGTTGCAAATGCAAAATTAGTTGTAAAAAATTAAAAACTAAAAATGAAAACATGAAAATTCGGATAATTTATTACCAGTCAGATACGTCGTAGAAAAGCACAGATGCATTGCAGAATAGCAGATGCATCACGTAATGTCATATGCAGATCAGGATTTCAATTGCGTCATTTCGTATTGTAAATGCGTCACTTCGTACCTGTACCTACAAAATAATAAATTTCTACGGATTTTGAAGACAGTGTCTTCACGTCGGGTTCACCAATGTAATGCTAGAATAAAAACAACAAACAAGATTAATCTAATAAAATCATATACTAATTTAATCCTACGCTAAAGTAACAAAGAACAAGGAAAACTAAAACATAAATACAAGAACGATCTCATCGAACATTTGTATAATTCCTTGAATGACCTCGATTGCACTTCTCCATTTTGTCATTGTTTAATAATTGCCCTCAAATTTTAACAAGTATGCAAGTATGGCCTATTGATTATTGACTTAGCAAAATATCAAAGATTATTGAATTTGCTTCCTAAAAGTATAAAGATTTTGGGAGGAGGAATAATGACGAAGGTCAGGTCAATTTATAGAAAATTAATTTTCGAATGATCGGCTCAAATTCAAAAGACAGATCGACGATTGAGATTAATGAATTCCATGTGATAGAGATTCAGTGTCAGTAATAACACGAGTTAGAAAGCCTGCATGATAGAGATTAAATTAAATAATAATTTAATTTGGTGTTGAGACTGCTCAAAATTTGAAAGAATAAGAATTTTATGAAAAAGATAAAAAAAGAAACATTGTGTTTGAATGCACAAATGAATTATTTAATTAATAATATTTTGCACATGCGCATAAGAATAAGACTGATTGATTAAACCGGAAATTTTGTTCATCACAAATAAGTAGATATTAAGTTAGGAGATAACTGATTGATTTAATTAAATCTCAACTTAAGTGGTGAATAATTAATTAGATAGCTAAGTGATTATCTAATCATAGAGGAATATCCCAGAAATAATTATTTTTATGAATTAAATGTTTATTTAATTCAACATTCAAAATTCTGAGATTAAATTAAATAAATAAAGATTTATTTAGTTGATTGTCGAAAAGGTTAAAGAATAATTAAATAATTTGAAATGAATATTTAATTATAGTAAAAAATGTGATAAAGGGTAAATTAAATAATAATTTATTTAATTTAGAAAGGGGATCAATTAATTAGCGATGTAATTAAATAAATAACATTTATTTAATTAATTAAGATTGAAACAAAGGTATTTATGAATTAATTAAATAATTAAAGTTATTTGATTAATAGAGGATAGATGACTTTAGAAAATAAATAAATAATTAACATTATTTAATCATGACCATGTACATTAGAAATGTGTCGAAAATGGTGTCGCAGACCTAGACCAATTTTCAGTGTTTACACCCTCCATAGAGAGTCTTCCCTCCATTGACCTTTTAATAATCACCTTTTTGACTTCTTTGGCAACCGACCAACTGGCAGGAACTTCTACTTTGTAGGCTTCATTTATATCATCATCTTAGTGTGAACCTGCATAATAATATTAGCATGCACAAACAATTTCATATCCATAATTACCTTAAAGTAACATCCATTCAACCACATATAAAATCAACATAGATAATCCACATAGCACGTTAATATTATCAAAAATCACAAGGATAAGTTTATGCCCAAAGTTCTCAAATCTAGGGAAATAACATAGAGGATGCCAATAACCAGGTGCCAAAGTCTATAGTATCAACAACAAATACATGATAAACCCTATCAAAATTGAGTCATTAATTAGACTCATCAACCATTTTCACCCTTGAGTTGATAAACATTTCCATTTGTCCTTCTTCTTATTGTAACCACAATTTTGGAGCCTTTTATGATCTCACAACCATTGTCCTAAAACACAAGATTATATCCTTTGCTACACATTTGTACTACACTCAAAAGGTTATGCCACAAACCCTTAACATAAAGAACATCATCTATATTATGCTTGCCATCAAAACTGATTAAGCCTTTTCCATATATCTTAGCAGATGTATCATCACCAAAATTAACTAAGCCGCCTTTAAAATTCTCAAACTTAACAAACTTACTCTTATCACCTGTCATGTGATTTGAGCATCCATTTTCAATGATCTCCAATTGTTCTTTTCCTCTCTAGTATAAAAATTAGTCAACATTGCTCCTTCAATGTTATGACCTATTTTCAAAGCACTTTCCTTCATACATCCCTCAAAGCTAGTAGAATTAGTTCCAACATTTAGAACCATGAACAAGAATTCATCATCTTCATCATCTGGATAATCAGATTCATCATTAGATATATTGGCATCTTCTTTAACATAATAACTTCTCTTAATTGATTTACCTTTATTTTCCTTAGGTCTATCTTTGAAGCTTTGACAGGATACCTTGAAGCATAATGACCAATATTTCCATAGTTAAAGCATTTGAAAGGTAACTTACCTTTGTATTTTCCAGTTCCCTTTTTCAATTTCCTCACAAATTTTGCTTCTAGCTCATCAAATTCATCCC
This sequence comes from Sequoiadendron giganteum, assembly GCA_007115665.2. Lineage (NCBI taxonomy): Eukaryota > Viridiplantae > Streptophyta > Pinopsida > Cupressales > Cupressaceae > Sequoiadendron > Sequoiadendron giganteum. The sequence goes on from CM021100.1 coordinate 956,409,165, forward strand.
AGTCAAATTCCTCATTCTTCTCTGCTTTTCCAACTTTAAAAGCAAACTCCTTTTTTTACTTCACTTGGACCAAACTCTCTCAATTCAAAAGAAGTTAATGCACCAAAAAATTGATCTCTAGAATAATTATTTAAATTCTGAACTTCCCCATTAGCAAACACTTTATGACTATAGGATTTAGTAAGAGTTCTTAGTACCTTCTTTACCACCTCATCTTCATCTACATTTCCACCAAGACCTTTGATGGAATTGACAACTTTTTCCACTCTATGCATATAACTTGTAATATATTCATCTTTTGTCATCCTTAGGTTTTCAAACTTGATCTTCAAATTTTGCATCTTCTTCATAGATACTTTCTAGCTTTTTCCATATTTCACTAGCACTTTTAAGACTCATAACTTTCATAAGTTTTGAATTAGAAAGACCACTCAAAAGAGCATACCTTGCTTTGCCATTTTTTCATATGCCTTGATTTCCTCATTAGTACTCAGACCATTTGTAGGAATTATATATCCAGTTTCAACAAATTCCAAACTCCAAACCCTAGAGAGATAAGGAATCCTTATATCTTGGTCTGTTGGAATGCATAATTAGATCCATCAAATAAAGGAGCCTCCTTGTGCGCCATCCCAGATCTACCTCAAGCAGTTAAGATTTCTTCCAAGGAACCTTGCTCTGATACCAATTGTTGAATGCACAAGACAACTAAGAGGGGGGATGAATTAGTTGTACATTAAAACATCAAAACCCTAATTAACATTCAGATCGACATTAGTCCTTAAACCCTTAACAACCATTTAAACCCTTAACATGCATTAGAAGAATGTAAACATGAGAACTAGTAATGCAAACACATCCAAACACATGAGAACACCATATTTACGTGGAAAAACCAAGAATGGAAAAACCACGATGAGTATTATCTCATAATATAAAGTAATTGCAACACCGAGTACAATAGGCTCACTACTGGAGGGCTCATTGCCCAAAATAAAAGAAGGTCTCACTGCCAAATTAGAAAGAAGAAGGAAGATTTTTATAATGAGAAAAAAATCTTAGAGCAATAGAAAAATTCCACCACTGCTTCACCAAAAAATTCACATTCTCTCTGTAGAATGTAGACACCTTTTGCTCATTGCTTCTAGTAGTCTCAGGCATTAAATCTCACACTATATTTCAAACTTTCACACTTCACATTACACACATCTCGCATTCATCCTCCATCAACTCAACACTCAAATATACCATCTTCAACCCTGAAAACAATTCACAAGGTTGGCCATGCACCTCAAATGTGCAAATTCAAATTAGGTCAACACCAAAACATTCCCACGGTAGAAAGGAATGAATGCAGACCACATCACACCTTAACTCGAACCCAAATACACACATACATGCCACACCATGCTTTCAAAAACATTGAAGCATATCTGTAATTAGTTTAAACACGCAAGGTTGGTCAAACCTATGTTAACACCATTATAAAATTAATTACACACTTGCTTTGATCCGAAGATGACTCACGAACCACACAAAACACTTAAACACAATCTGAAATATTCCATGAACACCCTAAAATCCAACAAATCCTTTGCAACATCATACACTAGAAGAACATATTCATTCTACACAACCAGCTATCCTTCCACACACTACAACACCTAAGTTCAACCTCGTGGAGCACCAAAACACAAAAAAATCAGACTAAGGATAGATACTATAAATATAAGCACACTTCTAGATCTGCAAGACCAAAAACCAAACTGTGGAGAAAAACCATTTCTCCCAAGCAACACTACCTTCATAGTTCATACACTGGTGAACACAAATTTCTCTACACAATGATCCAAAACCTGAAACCATAGATATAACACCTTTGATCAACATATCCAAACCACACAAGCAGATCTTCAGCCATGAAGAAATGTGAAGCAAAACATTGAACACCACTATGTCACACTGAACACTTTTCACCACACTATTCTTCTTTTATTCAAATTTTCTCTAAAGCAATTAGAAACGAAACACCATAAACTCAAACTCGACATCTAGAACACCTTCTCAACAGTTCAACCACACAAGAGGTTGAACATCACCAACACATACTCATCAAAGCAACACTAGAGGTTGACATCAGTGATACTACTAATGACAACATAATGCAACCAATCAAAAAATCTTCATGGACTTCCAAAAATCTCCCCATAGACCTTTCGACATCAATGCAACAAAAAGATATGTTGACATCAATGATAAAACAAAATTCTAACAAAAATTAGGGAAAACACTTCCACCTTTTGAACATTTTGTCGACCCAACTTCTTACACTTACCCCAATTGTAATTTTATATGCTCTACATTTTTATTATTGTATGATAGTTATTTGTCTCGTTATTTGTGCAGTTCAACTTTGTGGAAGTTATTAGCTTCTTGCGAGTGATCTTGGTTACTCTAATAGAACTTTATCTTCAATCCATTTCTATGAAGAAAAAAATTATCTTAATGACATCCTAGGATATAGTAAAACATGGGAGGAACACTTCAAACATGTAAATTAAATTATCACAATTCTTGAGTAGAATCATTTGTATGATAAGAAATCCAAGTGTGTGTTTGGATTCAAAGAAGCAGAGTACATGGGTCACATTATGGCATTTGTGAGGATTAAGGTGGAAACTTTAAGGTAAATAAAAATCATGATAGTCTCAAATATTTCTTATAATAGAGGTTATCATTTGAAGAAAAATAAAAATAGGTCATACAAATTTTGAGATATGACTTTGCGATCATATATAATAAAGGAAAGGAAAAGGTTATGGTTGATGTTTTATTGATGAGGGACAAACCCATGGATTCATTATTATATACCATTTCTATAATACAATTAGATTGGGTAAATAGGGTAAGAGGAGAGGGGGTGAAAAACATAGATACCTAAACTTCAAAAAATTCAAATATGTCAAAAAAAAAACATGAAAAGGTTTTTTTTATGATACAAGGATAATTTTTACATATGCAAAAACTCAACCCTTAAATTCTAAGATGTTAGTAGAACTAAATGATTCTCCTTTAGGTGGGAACTTTGGTTTCATGAAAAAAAATCACATAATCCATTGAAATTTCTTTTAGGAGGGGATAAAAGGGGATGCTCAGAATATGTAGCAAGGTGCATGGTATGTGAATAAAATAAATTAGAAAAAATTATGACTCTAGGTATTCTACAACCCTTATCTATACCAAGTTAGACGTGGGAGGATGCATCTATGAATTTCATTACTAATTTTCCTAAATCTAAATGAAAAAATGTCATTATCATTGCTATAGATCATCTCATCAAATATACACATTTTTTTGACACACCCAATGGTAGAAAGTACTATTGAAATAACCTTTATGGATACTATTCAAAAACTCAATATGACTGTAAAATTTATAGTAACTAGGCATGATCCTATATTTACAAGTAATTTTTGGAATAACTTATTTTCATGTTTGGATACTTAGCTTGTTTTTATCTCATCATATCATCCCCAATCTAATGCAAAAATTGAGGAATAACTTTTATGTTTTAATTTAGATAAACGAGAGAGATGGGTGCAATGGTTACCACTAGAAAAATGGTGGCATAACATTTATTTCCATACTTCTTCTAAGATGCCTCCATTTTTGTCTCTATCTGGGTATCAAATTCTACCAATTAATTCTTCATTGTGGGTACACCTAAAGGTTTTAATAGTTTAAGAGTTCACATTCAACATCAATAACTAGTACTTTATATTCTCTAAGAGAACCTAGCAATGGTAAAAAATAGAATAAATCATCAAGATGATCAACACCACACTAAAAGAAATTTTAAAGTGGAAGATTGATTCTTTGTGTGATTAGAACCATATGAGAAAATATTTATAAAATAACAAAAAATATATAACAATACTTCACCCAAGTATAATGGTCCTTATATGGTGTTGCAAAATATTGGTAGTGTAGCATATAAGTTTGTTTCTACCTAAGTTAATATATATAATTATATTTTTTTTCCATGTTTCATGATTGAAGGTTATTGGGAAAAGAGTTATAGTATACATTGATTTACTAGAGCTTGATGAGGACAAAAAAATTGTTTTGGATCCTAATGATATTATTCAAATAGACACCAAGAGGTTATGATCAAGTAAAATCATAGAGTATTTAATAAAGTGTAAGAACTCCCCAATCAAATATTTTTGTGGGAAAATAAGTATTTTATGTAAAATAATCCACAATTGACCAATGTTAAGGATAATGTTTCTTTGAAGAAGGGGCATGCTACACCCTTAATCACATGGTGTGTACAGGGTTAATTGTGGCTACCTCAACTCTTAATTAACTTATACAATCATTATTATAGCCATATATATGTATTTATATCATCCTAGGTGCTATATTTATGTATCTAAGTTAACTTGGGTGGTAGTCATGGAATAATTGGATATATATCGGAGATAGAGGTAAGTTTATTATAATCATAATGTGAATTATATTCTCATTGGAGATATTTGAAGGTTTTCCCACTTGAATGGTTGTCATTCTTAATTATTAATAATTATTAATGATTATTTATAACACATTTCTTATAAATTCCTCTCTTAGGTAAGTTGTTTCATTATATTTTTTCTAATTTGCTAAATCTTTTTAAGAAATAAATAATTTGTCCATCAATATAATTTTATTTTTTTTAATTTATCCCTTAGCCTAACATGAAACGTGAGAATAGACTCTTGAGTACAGACATAATGAATTAATTAAAAGGGGATAATATGAATCATGATCACATTCATTCCTATGTCCTTTACATCCTTTTGTTCATTTAACCAATATATTTAAATTACTACAAACATGTGAATTATTAATAAATTCATAGTAAAAATTTAAAGTAGTAAATTATTCTTACATGAGGTTACTTTGAACTATTAAGAGATGTGTAGAACAAGAATGATTATTGTGACTTAAACAAAAATTTAACCTAGTATAAAATGAAATAGTTATTTTATCATATGTTAGAAACCTATAAATAAATTAAGACAATAGTAGAAGTAATAACTTAAATGAAAGAAACATCATGAGAAGTTATTTATTCATAGATAAGCTTGATTTGAGAGAAAAATATAGTACATAATTCACTATAAATTATTTTCTATACTTTGATTTCTTCTAATATGAGGGCCACTAAGAACACCAAGAATAATTCATCTTATCACTTGAAGCTAGTGAAGTTAATTGATAGGAATGATAAAATTATAAATCAAAACATGGCTATGGACAACAACCTTTAATTTCCAAACATTGGTGATTAATCTTTAGAATAAATTAAAAATTATGAAATGATCTTCTTAGTACCCTTTTATCTTCTTTCAATTTATACCTCAATGGATATTCAATTACCAAGAATGGTTAAATGAGAAAACAAAATTAGCTTTTCTCCCATATAAAGAGATAGAAGATAAAACAAAGTTTATGAAACCTGCTGTTTTTTCACACATTCAAGGAAAAATCATCTAGTACTAGAATTTTTAACTAAAATTTTTTCATGCCATCATATTTTTCATCCTTATATGAAACTATAAGAATTTTTAAGTCTTAACCAAAATCGCAATTGATACAATGTCATAAAACATACAAAAGTCATATAATTCAAACATGAATTCAAAAAGAGGTGAACCTAGTTTCACGTTCAATAGTTTTAATAAAAAATCTAAAAAAATGCATGGAAATTCAAAAACATAAAAATAATGAATTTAAATGTACCATTTATTTCATTAATAATTCTTAAATATTTGAATTTATTTCTATATACAAAATCAATATTTTATCTTTATTATCTTCTATACACATAAATATATTCATTCACCTATATTCATCTTCCTCAAATGCTTGTGCACGTCATTAATCACTATGATAACACTTCAAAGATATTTTTGAAAAAAAGATGAGGAGGGCTTTTTTTAACATGATATAAAAAAAAAAAATTAGGATAAAATCCCTAAAAAATTTACAATTTAAACAACAATATATAAATATATTTTCATAACCAAGAACAAGAATCTACCATCTTAATAACCCAAAAATAATATTCAAATAGTAAAAAAATTATTTAGAGGTTCTAATTTATATTTTTTATTTATTTTAGCCTAGGAACTATAGGAAATATAACATTTTTATATCAATAGCTTAGTTGGTGTAGGCCTTCTTAATTATCTTTGACCTCCATTTTGTTCTTGCCCTAAGAATTTCTAATCCATTATCTTGCAATTGAAGCAAGTGTGTAAATTGTAATGTAGGATAGGATTTACATGTGACTAAAGGATCATTTACACATGTACATTGGGTAGAATCCATCACATTGCAAACTTGTGGACTTGATAATGACTGAAGAGTATATGATGGAATGCATTCACGCCTATACTCCAAAGTTATAGTAGAAAGTTCATTGTCTTGTAGGATATAAATAGGCATGCTCTATAAAATCCACAAAATAATAATATTAGAAAATATTGTTCTTGTGATCCAATGCATAATTTACGTTTCATAAAAATTAGAATAAAATCTATCATTATATTATTTAAACATATAATTATATAGGAAAAAACTTGCATCTATATTTGAGAGAAATAAATTAGTCCCTTGAAAAAAACATTACGAACAACCTTAAGCAATGCAATTAGAGAACTCAAATAAGCATGTTTCATCACAAGAAATATCCAATATTTACCTCCAAAATCCAACTAACATATTTGATGTTGTTGACATGTTGATTTGCATCTAAATCACTCCAACGTGGCTATAAATATAATAAAAAAATCATGTTAATAAAGGCTAAGGTAGACATTTTATTTCATATATTCTCTTTTTGTAAATTGTGTAACTTAAAATATTTTTTAATTTCTTGAAGTAGGTACATACCGTTAAATTTGAACATATGTATGGAGCAATGCTATGCTCAACCTTGTTTAGCTTTTGAGTCACTTCTTCCTCAATAATTCTTCTATTAGTTAGATAAGGTTGTATTTCTTCTCTCACAACATTTGGAATCTTTGAAAGTTTTCTTATATTTTTATTCATCATTGCCCAAATGCTATATGAAAAATATGATCAAATTAGAGTCAAAATTATTCTAATCTATTCACCAAAAAACTGCTTGTGTAAAAACAAAAAATCTATAGAACAACATATGAATAATTAAGTAATCTCACCTGGTTACTTGTGCTATGACAACATTTGTCTTTATATCACGAGCAATCCAATTCCTTTTCAAACTATTTTTAGCTATTGTATCCACCCATGTATCTACCTCCATAATATCACCCCTAGAAAACCAAAATATTAGTCTTGAGAAACTATGATAATCCAATGTTTATGAGATAAACCCTTCTTACAATTTTAATAAAATTTCAAACCATGACCATCTTGGATGATAAAATAGATATAAGGAAGTAATTAACATCAAACTTCTTTGAAATTTAAGACCAAAATTATAGACAAGAAAGTTTTATTAAAAATGAAAGAATCATAAATAATATTCATTTATGAAAATCCTACAATTAAGATGTTTGAAATTTAAAGTTCAACATATCATTCTCCAATCCTATCAATCAATCATATCCCTATAATAATTTGTTAATAGTCTTATATATCTAATAAGAATATATTTTTTTTATTATAAGCATTGCATAACATAACATACTAAAATCCAAACCAAAACATTGAATAGAAAGAAAGATAATCACACTAAAAAACAAATAATAAAATTGCATATAATAAAAAGTACGAGTAAAACTAAAATACTCATTATATTCATACACAATCTTCTCTAAATATAAAAAAATTAAATTATTAAATTTGTAATTATAAATAACAATAATAGATTCCCTATATTAATAATCTTAATTTATCTAAATATTTAATTATTAAATCATCCTTCAATCACCAAGCTTACATATTTTTTTATGAATTCTTATTTTCAAACAAGCTAAACATACTAATATCCCAACCAAAATATTAGATAGAAAAAATGATAATTATACCACCAAACAAAATATATATACAATTAAAAAAAAAAAAAAAACTACATATTTCAATGCATTCCAACATAGTCTTTTTTAGTTAAAAAAAATTAAAATTCTTAACTTCACAATTATAAATAACAAGATCGCATTTTCTACATTAGTAAGTCCAATAAATTCAAAATTTTAAGCATTAAACAATCTTTCAAACACTTTCTCCTAACATTCACCAAGTCTATAATTCCTTTTATGAATTTTTACTTTTAATCAGTTCATATATGACATAAAAGAATTAGATCTTACATACCAAAATACTTGACATTATAATTATAAATAACAATATTTATAAAAGAAATGATAAGCATTGCATAAATTTAGAAAATCCAAACATACTAATATCCAAATCAAAACATCTAATATAAAAAAGACAATTATAGTACTTAAACAAAATATTACATAAAAAAAAAATACAAGTAAATATAAACAACATATTCCAATATATTCAAACTTAATCTTTTCTAATCATAAAATTTTAAAATTCTTAAACTTATAACTATGAATAACAATATTTTATTCCCTATGAATCACACCTAACAATCAGATCTACAATGTTTTTTTATGAATTTTTACTTTCATTTTATCATAAATATTCATATGTGATTTAAAAGAACTAGATCTTAGAGAAGAGAATATTTGACATCATTTTATTTTTGTGTGTGGAAGAAAAAAAATCATATTAAACATAATAAAATCCAAATTAAACATAATAAAATCCAAATTAAAATATTGAATAAAAGGAAAGACAATCATATTATCAAACAAAAAAAGAATTACATAAAAGAAAAAGCACAAGTAAAAAAAACTATAAATTCCAATACATTCACACATAATCCTTTCTACTTGCCAATATTGGCCTGGTGTGATGGTTTAAAGATGGTGTCATTGTCCTTACCACCAAGGTTCAAACCCTATTGGGGTGGTATTGTTGAGTGGTTGTATTGGGATGAGGTCCCCCATTTGTGACCTCACTGGTTCATAGCTCCAGATCAAAAGCTTTTACCCCTTGAAGAAAAAAATAATAATAATCACCGCCGGCAATTCACCGCGGCGGAAAATTAACGGCATTAATTGCGGTTAATTTTCCGCCGCGGTGAATTGTCGACAGTGAATTGTTGGGGATGAATTTGTCGGATGCCAAATATTTGGCATTATAAATTATTTTGTGACAGAGCAAAGGTTCTCTCACTAATCTTTAGATCTATCACCTTTTATTTTTCCCTATACACACCAATCTGTAATTGTAGTCTAGAAAAAAATCCTTTAACTATTTACTCTCTAATTTAGCTGAGAGTGTCCAAGCTTTATTGATAAAGAATAAACAATTGTAGTCATGGAGTGTTAGGAAATCTTTTCATTGAACATAGAAAACAAGGAAAGAGTTTTTGTTATATGAGATGTATCTTCAAAACATTGTTAATTGAATTGTAAAAGAATTAAGGAGAGAAAGAAAACATGGAAAGAGTTTTTGTTATATGAGATCTATCTTCGAAACATTGTTAACTGACTTATAAAAGAACTAAGTAGAGAAAGAAAACATGGAAAGAGTTTTTGTTATATGAGTTGTATCTTCGAAACATTGTTAACTGCCTTATAAAAGAATTAAGTAGAGAAAGAAAACATGGAAAGAGTTTTTGTTATATGAGATGTATCTTCAAAACATTGTTAATTGATTTGTAAAAGAACTAAGCGGAAAAAGAAAACATGGAAAGAGTTTTTATTATATGAGATGTATCTTCAAAACATTGTTAACTGACTTGTAAAAGAATTAAATTGAGAAAGAAAAAATGGAAAGAGTTTTTGTTATATAAGATGTATCTTCAAAACATCGTTAACTGACTTGTAAAAAAATAAACGGAAAAAAAACAAAAAAAGATTTTTTTGTTATATATTGCTAACTGATTAGTAAAAAAAATAAACAGAGAAATACCATGAAGGATAACTTTCCACTTGCAATTGAGAACGAGAAACAACCCATATAAGATTGTTCCGACTCATCTCAAGGGTGGTACCAAACCCATCTCCTACTGACCCAGAAAGCCTAATGGAGTTCAGGGCCGTCTCCTGCTTGCCCGGAAAGACAAAATAATATATGATTAGTCGCACTCTTAATAGTATAAATCGGTTTCTTGATTAAAGAAATCTCTAAACCAGAAATTGTATTGGGTTATCTAAACTCACATGAAAAGGCCTTGAAACAATTCATAATGGCAAAGTATTTACCTACCTGAAGATGGCTCATCAAGGTTTCAATAGAGACTGTCTTATCAGGACCAATCTCATACGATCTTATCGCAAAACACTGCCTGAACACCAAACCGTCTTCCACAAACCTTCCCACCCAGTCCGGACTCAACTTTTTCCTGCTCTCTTCTTCAACAAAATCATTGAACCCCACATTAATATTATTCACGTTCAAGCCATCAGAAGCAGTTCCATTGATCTTCACACCAGCGGAAGAATTTGGGTTGAGTTGAACTCCCTTGTAGAGTGCTGATGATTTCTTCGGCTTCACGTCGAAAGCCCCATGAGAAGCATTCACCCTCACCATTCCATGCAGCCAAGGAGACGAAGAGATCTTATTTTGTATTGTGTATTGATGAATTGTAGAAGATATCATCATTGCTGCTGCACTTACTGCCATTTTGGCCCCTTCAAAAGTTCAGAGCTTTAGCAGACATAAAAGAACATTAACCGTGTTTATATCTCGTTCAGTATAAAAGAAAGGTATTGGCTTGGTATTGACCCAAGCTTAGCTTGTTCAGGAAGATATAACTAACTGATTAGACCAGGAAGATTCCTTTCACTTGTCATGTACTAAACAAACTTACAGAGTTGGGAAGTGAATGCTTCGAAGAAGAAAAAACTGGTACCAAATACTTTTCAGGCTATAAATGTAACAATTATTGAATGTGGTTGTAGAACTGTAGATCCTATCAAAGCTCTTTTTTTTCTTCTCGAAAATAAATGATGCATCAATAGAGAGAGTGATTGAAGTTGAATTTTAGAGCATGAATGAATGCACATACAATACCATGTTCGGTATAGAAGGTATCTATAAGAACAAATACTTGGTACTTGGTAGTGAAAACCCAAGCTTTCGATAATGATTGATTAGATCGGGAGAGCCCATTTCTCTGGCCATACGCTGGCCAAGTCTCAACTTATAGCTATTTCGCATGTCATAATTATCTTTAAACAAATATAAATAACACGGCTTTAAGAAAATTCATCGATGGAAAATTCACCGTCAGCGATTCACCGCCACGGGAAATTCACCGTCAAGTAAATTTCACGGCCAGCAATTCACCGCGGCGGAAAATTAACCGTTTTAATATTTTTTAATATATATTTTGATAAATTGCTGACGGTGAATTTTCCATCGATAGATTGCTGGAGATGAATTTGCCGTATGCCCTTATAAAGACATAAAATTCTTTGATAAATCTTCACAATCCTTAAAATAATATTTTAAAAACATGCATTTCATGAAAAATGCATGATTGAAGTTAAATTTCTAAATATGAAAACTTAAATTCAATCTCTTAGCTCTCTCAATCTGCCTTTAGACCTTCAAAACCACTTAAACTAATCCAAAAATCCTAAAACTTAAACCTGAGACATCTATTTTATCCATTTTAAGTTTTAATTTTGACTCCTTGCGACTGATCATAGGGTAAAATGCTTGACTTTTGGTGCTTTTTCATTCATTAACATGAGTTATTTTGGTTTGGTTTACCTTATGCATGGTGCTTCATAAGCTTACAGTTTTCTTTAATTTTTGTCATGAAAACCCAAGCTTAGCTTTTACAGGTCGATAATAACTGAGTAGACCAGGAAAATTCCTTTGTCTGGTCATATATTGGACAAGTCTCAGCTTATAGCAATTTCTATGCTTGAGAGCTCCCTCTAAACGACATTTGAAGAATTGGAAAGTTAGATCGAAAAAGTCGCTGATTGAATAGACAATACCATATTTATGGTCTGAGATTTATTTCTTCCATAATTGTTTTCAATTGGCTTCAACCAAGAAATACCTACCTTCTATTTATACACGTTTTTAAATAGCCTAAACAATGGGATTTATTAAATTTTGTTCATTGTTCTTAATTTAATGTGGTCACATCAATTCAATCACGAGCACATTAATAATTATCAAGCTAAATTTAGCTTAATTAAATTACTATAAATATTTAAAAAAATGGATTTAATTATTATTTGTTTGGATCATATTTAATGATATATTATCTCATGTCTCCATGCGGTTGCTTAACTTATTTTGGCTAGCAACCACTCCTCAACTTATTTAGAAATTATTTGTGGAGCTGATGGTCCATGAATGTTTAATTTTTATGCTTATTTTTTAGCAGCCAACTTAAATTTGTATTAACAGTATTAATAATAATTTGTAAAAAAACAAAATTAGAAAAAGAAAAAAGAAAGCAAAACTTAAAAAAGAGGGAAAGAAATTTGTGGAGCCACGTGGATTTTTAACAATATGCAGTTGCTGCTTATTTCTAGCCCCCCCTTTTTTCCCACAGCTTATTTTCAAGTAGAAAATGGAGTTAAGCAGCCGCATGGGGACATGAGGTTATAGGATAAAGATAAAATAGTGTATAGGATTACAAACAATTATGTAAATAGGAATAAAAGATAATAGAAAGGAAGAAAACATAAAATGAAGGTTAGAAGGAAGCAAAAGGAAGAGATAAGAATAAAATTTTGATCCATTAAATGTTAAATAGAAATTTTTCACATGGACTACAAATTATTAATAATTGATTCTCGTTGTTCTATATGAAAATGAAAAAAATGAAATATAAAAAAAATAATGTTTATCAACATAAGAAAATGGAGAGAGAGAGAGAGAGAGAGAGAGAGAGAGAGAGAGAATGGAGAGAGAGGAGAGAGAAAGGGAGAGAGAGAATGTGTGTGTGTGTTAGTACAATTAGGAATGGAAGTAAAGAGTATATAGATGCAAATGCTAATAAATTGAATCTATAAGAAGAAGAAAAATATAAATAATAGAATAGAAAAATTACTATAACCTAACTATGTATTAAATTAGTCCATCGATTCCTCCAGTATTTCAACTTTGTATCATTTGAGTGTTTATGTCATTGACAATAGCAACTACATACTCTTAACTCTTGTCATATATTGTCACGTATGAATTTATGCTTACCTATTTAAATGCAGACTTTATCATTTATGTCGAATTAGATTATTTAATGATTATTTTAATGATGATTAATTGAAATTCGAAATGAAATGAAGATGAAATTGAAATGAAACTGAAATGCAAATTATTGTATTTACATTTATTTCGGGGTTTGTCATTATTGATGATAAATCGAGTGCAAGTGAACGCAGGAAACAGGTGAACGAGGTTGAAGGCGAGAACAACGATCAGGTAGAGTTGTATAGTCGATTGACGTGTGCGAATAGATGGGATCTCACACACTCACGTAGATTGATATTTTAAATGTCTCGTGCGTATATTATGTTTGCAAATCGAAAATTTCAGTTTTGGTGTGATTTCTTAAAAAATTGTAAAAAAATGTGTTTTTGAAGATAATTTCGTTAAATTATGAAATTTAATGTAATTTAAATAAAATAGATGGTGAATTTAATATTTTATTCTTATTTTTGAAATATGAAGTTGAAAATTGGAAATTGGAAATTGCAAGCAAAAATGGAACTCAGCAAAAGAAATGGAATTAAAAATATCTTTAAATATCTTGCACTGTGAGTTTAAATTTGATCTGAAGACCAAATTGAGTAAATGGTGGATCTAAGTTTTGCATGAATGCATGGAAAAAAAAATGATATATTGAGGAGAAATCCGAAATTGTGGAAGGACAGAGAATTTGCATATACAGAAAAATTCGAAATTTAGAAAGGAGGAATATTGGTTTCATTTTTTTTTTGTTGTTGGATCTGGAGCAAATTAAAAACCAGAGAGATTTTCTGAAAGAGGAGGGAGGCGCCAGTTTGGAGGTCAGCACTCCCCTCACCTTCTACACAGCCAATAGCTCCACTCTCCTCACACGCTCCACGCACAAGGAAGGTAGGAGGTTGGGAGAAGGTGCAGCCAAAGGAAGGCACGCACAGCCTCTCCTCTCACATCCCACATCCCACGCTGGAGTCAAAGAAGAAGTGCGGCCAGAGCAAAGGCATACGCAACCCAGGAATTACACAGTCCTCTTCCACTGGTAAGAAAGAAGGGTACAGGGACTGGCAAAGAAGACAAAGACTTCCAGTCTGCAGCAATAAAATACTCAGTCAAAGAGAAGATAGGAAGAATAGCAAGGGAGAGAGAACAGAGGTATCATAAATACATTTTCAGAATTGGAAGTCTATCAGGTAAGAACTCTTAGATTAAAATTTTAAGAATAGATTTTCTTTTCAATTTCTAAATTCTGGAAATGGATACCAGATAAAACAAATTCTTGAATTAATAATAATGGAAAGAGAGACTAAAACATTTCTGGAAATGAAAAGAAATTATTTAAGAAAATCCTGGTTGTTTTAAAAAGAGAGATTTAAAGAATTGTATAAAAACTATTCTGTATTTTTCATTTGAAATTTCAAAATAGTTGTTCCTGTCTCAAAACATTGACAAATTTAGAACCTGAGATTTTAAGAAAAAAACCTTTGAGTTAGATCAGGAAATGAAATTTGATAAATTTCAAGAACAACTCAAAACATAAAACAATTTTTTTTGTTTTCGTTTCTAAAACGTATTAAACAGTGAATTTTGATATTTTGCTGAGAATTTAGGAGTTGTTGTTTTGAAATCTTGCATTAAACAATAAACTGAGTTTAGGAGAACTTGATAAATCTGAAACGATTTTTTTTACCATTTGGGAAAAATGAAATTATGTTGATACAAGTTTGTTAAAACATGTTGACAGAAAATAAAGAAAATATTGACAGAAAACATCAAAAACATAATTTTAACTTGATTATTTCACTTTGTAGGAAAACTGTCAAAACTCAGAATATTAAATAGTTAGCTTTAAATTTGATAATGATGGACTTTTTAAATGCTGAAAATAGAATGAAGTTGAATTCGAAACGTATAAACTTGAGATTTAGTCAATTTTTGAAAACAATTTGAACGAACTTTAAAACAACTTAAATTAAAGAAGAGTCTGAAACAACTAAATGTGTGCTCTTTTAACTTACGTTTCATATGTATTTTTGACATACTGGAGATACACCTTCGTTTTTGAAATTTATTTGATTATTTAAATGACTAAATTAAGATGTTGATTTTATGTCTTTAAGTGAATTGGAACAATGAAAAGTGGTGTTTGATAAACTGTTTTCATTATAAATGTTGTTTTCAGTTAAATGTTGAAAGATTGTGATTGACTGTATGAACCATGCAAGAATGATAGATAATTCTGCATGTGATGTTTGTGGGAAAGTTACCTTCCGGGACGAGTGCCGAATATGGGTGAATAGAGGGTGTAGTTTTGCTTTTTCCAAAACTACTTTTTATTGTCGTGCATGACATCTTACTTGGCCAGGTAATTATTTTGTACCATTGAAATAGATGGGTTATTTGAGCTCTCTACCATATCCTAGTACTGAACTTGTTTTTTTCTTAACTGAATTAGAAAATGCTTGTGGATTACTAGTAGTACTAGGCTTGCACTAGATTCCATCTTGCTCGTAGACTGCTTTTTGCTAAGCAATTCGTGCAGGGTCGGGTATTTCTTGATTGACTAAGA
Organism: Sequoiadendron giganteum; assembly: GCA_007115665.2. NCBI lineage: Eukaryota > Viridiplantae > Streptophyta > Pinopsida > Cupressales > Cupressaceae > Sequoiadendron > Sequoiadendron giganteum. Next base: position 956,425,006 of record CM021100.1, read on the forward strand.
AATTCCGAGGAAGCGTAAGCTTCGAGGTTGGGCGAAAAAGCGCCTGATCCTTGTTCTCGTCTTCTTTTGAAGATTTGCTTATGGATAGAAGATCGACTGACTGATTCTTCTTTTAAAATGCTTTATTATTCATGATGTATATATTGACGAGCTTATGGTGACTGACTGCCTAAGTTTCAAATTTGTAAACTGGATATGTATCCTCCTTTGTAAATGTGTATTTCGAAGTATTTCGACACTTGTAAGATTTAGACTGAATAATATGATGTTATCTTTCGACTTTTATGTCATTTTATGTATTCGACTTGTTTTTATGAATGAATGAATGAATGTTATGACGACTTATTTGGAATATAATAGAATTTATTTTAAGTATTGTCGTTATGTTTTTATGGAGTTTTCTGCCCTTTACATTTGGTATCAGAGCCCGGTTTGAACACTAGGGTCCTTTGTCCATTACGCTAAATGAACATTCCTTGATGCAGGAATTGTGAGACATAATGGGTACTAGAGGTAAAGTTGCTGCAAGCAATGAGACTGATAGGTTGGATCAAATTTTCGGTCTCTTAAATCAGCAGGGTTCTAGAATGGACAATATGGAACAGGAAGTTCGAGGTATCAAAGAAGGGCAAAACCCTCGAGTTGAAATTCCCCAAAATCAGGAACAACCTAACAATGATGATGTAAGGGTTGAAGTACCTAATCCTCAAGCAAGGATTGAAGGGGAATTAGCAAAAGATCTGAAAAGGGTAGCACCGCCCAAGTTTGATAGTAAAATAATAGGTGATGGTGCAGAAGCTTGGGTCATAGAGATGGAAAAATACTTCGAACTCAGGAACATGTCCAATGAAACCAAGGCAGTATGGGCTGCATACCAGCTTACTGGAGAAGCTACTACCTGGTGGGATAACGAAAAGACTGAGAAGAAGTTATTACCAGGTGGAACTACATGGGAAGTATTCTTGAACCTGTTCAGGAAGAGGTGGCTTCCACAGCTTTTCTTTGACAGGACAATGACTGAGTTTCAAAATTTGGCACAGGGTGGTCTTACAGTTACCCAATACTGGGAGAGGTTCACCAATCTCCTTAAGTACGTACCGCAGTACCAGATGGATGAACGGTTTCGCATCCGTAAATTCATTCTTGGGTTGAGGCCACAGATTGGGGCTGATGTAGACATGCATAATCCATTGACAATGGATGAGGTCTTTGAGAAGGCCATGAAATAGGAATAGAAGCTGCAGCAGGTAGCGAATTACAGGAAAAGTGTGAATGCAAAATCTGGTTTTGGAAACAAGAAGTTTCAAAACAATAACAATAACCAGAGGGGTAATAGCAACAATCAGCAGATCAAGAATTTGAAGAGAGGGAATAATACCCAGGATAAAGGAGAAGGTAATTTTGGTGGGAACAAAAAGGTGAACAACAATAACACCAACTTCTCCAATATCAGAAACAAGACAGGTGGACAGCAAGGGCCACGAGGTGGATGCTATACTTGTGGAGGAGATCACTATGCCTCCAATTGCACTCAGCGTACAGGAAATCAGTGAGGTGGTAATGATAGGCGAGCACCACAACACCAGATACATGCAGCGGTTGACAATCGTCAAACCAACTTTCAGTCCACACCTATCCAGATGTCGGGTAAGCTTTTCGGTCAATCTGTTTCTATTTTGATAGATACTGGAGCTTCTGAATGTTTTATAGACCCTAAAATAGTTGATAGATTACCTGTTAGACCTGGATTTATGTCACAATCATGGATGGTTCAGTATGAAAATCGAGCAGAGAAGAGGGTAGATACATGTTTATCATGCAGCGATTTAGAATTACCTAACTTCCAAAATCAAGTTAACCTTTACGTAGCACCGTTGGGTTCTTATGATGTGATCTTAGGGATCAATTGGTTGACTGAGCATAAGGCCATTGTGAATTGTGAGGAAAAGGTGGTAAGTTGTTTGGATGACTATGGACATCCAGTAGAGATTCTAGGATCTCGAGAGCCTTTAGAGTTGAGACACATCTCAGCTATGCAGCTTAAGAAGGCACATCGAAAAGGATGTTCCATTTATGCTATCTTGGTGAGTGATTTAGAGAATTCCCAGCAGAGTCCAGAGGACTATCCAGTTCTCAAAGAGTTCTTGGATATCTTTCCAGAAGAACTTACAGAATTACCACCGAAGAGAGAATTTGACTTCTCAATTGAATTGTTACCTGGAACGGAGCCACAATCCAAAGCTCCTTTAGAATGAATACTACCGAGTTGTATGAATTGAAAGCTCAGTTGCAGGAGATGTTGAAATAGGGATTCATAAGGCCGAGTGTATCACCATGGGGTGCACCGGTAATCTTTGTTAAGAAGAAGGATGGAACCTTGCGACTGTGTATTGATTACAGGATGCTTAATAAGGTTACCATCAAGAACAAGTATCCTCTACCTAGGATAGATGAGTTGTTTGATCAGATGAAAGGGGCCATTGTGTTTTCTAAGATTGATCTTAGATCAGGTTACCACCAGTTGAGGATTAAGGATGAGGACATTCCTAAGATAGCTTTCAGAACTCGATATGGACACTACGAGTTCACCGTGGTACCTTTTGGCCTAACGAATGCTCCAGCAGCATTCATGAATCTTATGAATAGTATCTTTAGAGACTGTTTGGATGATTTCGTGCTCATATTCATTGATGACATTCTGATCTACTCTAAGACAGAAGAGGAACACGAGGAGCATTTGAGAATTGTTTTGCAATGTTTGAGGGATCGGAAGCTTTTTGGCAAGTTTTCAAAGTGTACTTTCTTTCAGAAGAAGGTTCACTATTTGGGGTATGTGATATCTGCTGAGGGAATCTCAGTTGATCCTGCAAAGATAGAGGCAATTGTAGATTGGCCAACACCGAAAAGTGTCACAAAAGTTCGTAGTTTCATGGGACTTGCAAGTTACTATAGGAAGTATGTTGAAGGGTTTTCTAGAATTGCAGCACCTATTACTTCTCTTCAGAAGAAGTAAAGAGATATGAGTGGACAGAGAAGTGCGAAGAATCATTTCAGATTCTTAAAAAAAAGTTGACATCAGCACTAGTGTTGACTATACCGGATCCTAATGGTCACTTCATTGTGATTACAGATGCATCAGGTGAAGGTGTAGGAGTTGTGCTAATGCAGGAAGGCCAAGTGGTGGCATATGAGTCTAGGAAACTGAAGCAGTATGAGCTGAACTATGCGCCACACGATCTTGAGCTTACGGCTATTGTGCATGCATTGCAGATGTGGAGACATTATCTCCTAGAGAAGCCTTTTGAGCTTAAGACTGATCATTTGGGACTTAAATACATCTTCACACAGCCGAACCTCAATGCGAGATAGAGGAGGTGGCTTGAGTTCCTGAGTGAGTATGATTTTGGTATCAAGTATATCAAAGGTAAGGAGAATAGAGTTGTTGATGCTCTTAGCAGAAGAAGGCATCTATCTGCTATGGTGACCACAAGGTCAAAATTGAGACAGCAAGTGTTGCAGTATCTTCCAGGTGATGAGCATTATGGCAGGGTTAGACAAGCCTTATTGGTGGATCCTTCAGATCATAGGTTTGATGGTTATGTTATGGAGAATGATGGCATTGTCAGATATCAGGGAAGGATGTATATCCCTGAAGGTGGAGATTTGAGGAAGTTGATACTTGAGGAAATTCATGATGCACCTTATTCAGGACATCCAGGAGTCACAAAGATGGTAGCAGAGTTGAAGGCTTTGTATTTTTGGCCTAAACTAAAGAAAGATGTCATGGAGTACGTGGCTAGATGTTTGGAATGCCAGCGAGTCAAGGCTGAGCATGTGCATCCAGCAGGACTTTTGTATCCCCACGATATACCTGAGTATAAGTGGCAAGTAATCAGTATGGATTTCATCCAAGGATTACCATTGAGCAGGAATAGGCATGATACCATCCTTGTAGTTGTTGATAAGCTAACGAAGGTTTCACATTTCATACTAGGGAATTTGAAGGATGGATCATTGACTCTTACAAGGAAATTTGTGCAAGAGATTTTTAGGTTGCATGGTGTACCAGAGACCATTATCTCTGATAGAGATACCAGGATGACATCTAGGTTCTAGACTACATTGAATGCAGCTTTGGGAACTAAACTGAATTTTAGTTCTGCATATCACCCACAAACCGATGGCCAAACTGAAAGGGTCAATCAGGTTGTCGAGGACTTGTTGAGGATGTACTGCATGGATCAGCAGTACAAGTGGGAAGAATATTTACCATTGGTTGAGTTTGCCTACAACAACTCATACCATTCTTCATTGGGTATGGCACCTTTTGAAGCACTCTATGGACGGAAATGTCATACACCCATCAATTAGGATAGGATGGAAGACATGGTAATTATTGGACCAGACATGCTCAAGGAAATGGATGAGCAGATGAAGTTGATCAAGGGTAGGTTGAAGGAGGCAGCCGATAGACAGAAAAGCTATGCTGATAGGAATAGGACTTACAGACAGTTTGCTGCAGGAGATAAAGTATTCTTGAGGGTTAAGCCTCATAAGAGCTCTATCTCGTTTAGGAAATCATCAAAGTTGGCACCAAGATATGTGGGCCCATTTGATGTACTGGAAGTTATAAATCCAGTTGCTTATAGACTAGCGTTACCACCTGCTCTTGCTCGAATCCATAATGTTTTCCATGTTTCTTTGTTGAAACCTTATCATCGTGATATGACTCATATTCTTGATTGGCGTTCATTACAGGTACAGGATCCAGGGGTGGTGCTAGTGGAGCCCATCCGAATCCTAGACAGGCGTAGCATTAAGCTACGTAACAGAGATAGTACCCAATATAAGGTCCAGTGGGACCAGTATACTGAGGATAGTGCTACATGGGAGGATTCTGAGACGATAGATCGTCATTTTCCTCATTTGCTTTCTTAGATTAGCATTTGTTTTGTGCGGAGATACTTGATACTCTGGTTTTGATTCACTTGTTGTGAACTTGATAGCGTGGATGCTACTATTTGCTTATGTTTATGATGGAGAACTACGATGCTAGTTACTATTTCATTATGCTTGATTGAGACGCTATGCTTTGCTTACTGAGATACTATGCTTTATTGATTATGATAGTATGTTTTTAATGATGATGATGTTATGCTTATTGATTGACAAATAAGACATCGAGATGATGTCTCTTCCAAGAGGGGAAGGATGTCACGTATGAATTTATGCTTACCTATTTAAATGCAGACTCTATCATTTATGTCGAATTAGATTATTTAATGATTATTTTAATGATGATTAATTGAAATTCGAAATGAAATGAAGATGAAATTGAATTGAAATGCAAATGCAAATTATTGTATTTACGTTTATTTCGGGGTTTTTCATTACTGATGATAAATCGAGTGCAAGTGAACGCAGGAAACAGGTGAACGAGGTTGAAGGCGAGAACAACGATCAGGTAGAGTTGTATAGTCGATTGACGTGTGCGAATAGATGGGATCTCACACACTCACGTAGATTGATATTTTAAATGTCTCGTGCGTATATTATGTTTGCAAATCGAAAATTTCAGTTTTGGTGTGATTTCTTAAAAAATTGTAAAAAAATGTGTTTTTGAAGATAATTTCGTTAAATTATGAAATTTAATGTAATTTAAATAAAATAGATGGTGAATTTAATATTTTATTCTTATTTTTGAAATATGAAGTTGAAAATTGGAAATTGGAAATTGCAAGCAAAAATGGAACTCGGCAAAAGAAATGGAATTAAAAATATCTTTAAATATCTTGCACTGTGAGTTTAAATTTGATCTGAAGACCAAATTGAGTAAATGGTGGATCTAAGTTTTGCATGAATGCATGGAAAAAAAAATGATGTATTGAGGAGAAATCCGAAATTGTGGAAGAACAGAGAATTTGCATATACAGAAAATTTCAAAATTTAGAAAGGAGGAATATTGGTTTCATTTTTTTTTTGTTGTTGGATCTGGAGCAAATTAAAAACCAGAGAGATTTTCTAAAAGAGGAGGGAGGCGCCAGTTTGGAGGTCAGCACTCCCCTCACCTTCTATGCAGCCAATAGCTCCACTCTCCTCACACGCTCCACGCACAAGGAAGGCAGGAGGTTGGGAGAAGGTGCGGCCAAAGGAAGGCACACACAGCCTCTCCTCTCACATCCCACATCCCACGCTGGAGTCAAAGAAGAAGTGCGGCCAGAGCAAAGGCATACGCAGCCCAGGAATTACACAGTCCTCTTCCACTGGTAAGAAAGAAGGGTACAGGGACTGGCAGAGAAGACAAAGACTTCCAGTTTGCAACAATAAAATACTCAGTCAGAGAGAAGATAGGAAGAACAGCAAGGGAGAGAGAACAGAGGTATCATAAATACATTTTCAGAATTGGAAGTCTATCAGGTAAGAACTCTTAGATTAAAATTTTAAGAATAGATTTTCTTTTCAATTTCTAAATTCTGGAAATGGATACCAGATAAAACAAATTCTTGAATTAGTAATAATGGAAAGAGAGACTAAAACATTTATGGAAATGAATAGAAATTATTTAAGAAAATCCTGGTTGTTTTAAAAAGAGAGATTTAAAGAATTATATAAAAACTATTCTGTATTTTTCATTTGAAATTTCAAAACAATTGTTCCTGTCTCAAAACATTGACAAATTTAGAACCTGAGATTTTAAGAAAAAAACCTTTGAGTTAGATCAGGAAATGAAATTTGATAAATTTCAAGAACAACTCAAAACATAAAACAATTTTTTTTGTTTTCGCTTCTAAAACGTATTAAACAGTGAATTTTGATATTTTGCTGAGAATTTAGGAGTTGCTATTTTGAAATCTTGCATTAAACAGTAAACTGAGTTTAGGAGAACTTGATAAATCTGAAACGATTATTTTTACCATTTGGGAAAAACGAAATTATGCTGATACAAGTTTGTTAAAACATGTTGACAGAAAATAAAGAAATTATTGACAGAAAACATCAAAAACATAATTTTAACTTGATTATTTCACTTTGTAGGAAAACTGTCAAAACTCAGAATATTAAATAGTTAGCTTTAAATTTGATAATGATGGACTTTTTAAATGCTGAAAATAGAATGAAGTTGAATTCGAAACATATAAACTTGAGATTTAGTCAATTTTTGAAAACAATTTGAACGAACTTTAAAACAACTTAAATTAAAGAAGAGTTTGAAACAACTAAATGTGTGCTCTTTTAACTTACGTTTCATATGTATTTTTGACATACTGGAGATACACCTTCGTTTTTGAAATTTATTTGATTATTTAAATGACTAAATTAAGATGTTGATTTTATGTCTTTAAGTGAATTGGAACAATGAAAAGTGGTGTTTGATAAACTGTTTTCATTATAAATGTTGTTTTCAGTTAAATGTTGAAAGATTGTGATTGACTGTATGAACCATGCAAGAATGATAGATAATTCTGCATGCGATGTTTGTGGGAAAGTTACCTTCCGGGACGGGTGCCGAATATGGGTGAATAGAGGGTGTAGTTTTGCTTTTTCCAAAACTACTTTTTATTGTCATGCATGGCATCTTACTTGGCCAAGTAATTATTTTGTACCATTGAAATAGATGGGTTATTTGAGCTCTCTACCATATCCTAGTACCGAACTTGTTTTTTTCTTAACTGAATTAGAAAATGCTTGTGGATTACTAGTAGTACTAGGCTTGCACCAGATTCCATCTTGCTCGTAGACTGCTTTTTGCTAAGCAATTCGTGCAGGGTCGGGTATTTCTTGATTGACTAAGAAATTCCGGGAAAGCGTAAGCTTCGAGGTTGGGCGGAAAAGCGCCTGATCCTTGTTCTCGTCTTCTTTTGAAGATTTGCTTATGGATAGAAGATCGACTGACTGATTCTTCTTTTAAAATGCTTTATTATTCATGATGTATATATTGACGAGCTTATGGTGACTGACTGCCTAAGTTTCAAATTTGTAAACTGGATATGTATCCTCCTTTGTAAATGTGTATTTCGACACTTGTAAGATTTAGACTGAATAATATGATGTTATTTTTCGACTTTTATGTCGTTTTATGTATTCGACTTGTTTTTATGAATGAATGAATGAATGTTATGATGACTTATTTGGAATATAATGGAATTTATTTTGAGTATTGTTTTTATGGATTTTCCGCCCTTTACATATATCCCCCCTTAATTTAATTACTCCTTTAATCATAGTTTGGCATCATCATTTTCTTTAGATCTCATATTTTCTTCATTTATATAAAACAACAAGAACCAATTTCTAGTATCCAATCTAGTTTTTTTTCATTATTGTAATCATTTTTGTTCCATTCCATCGCATGCTCCATTCCTTCCTATATCCCTACACTTATCTCTTATTTAGATAACTATGTTTTTAGTCTTATCGACTATTGGTGTAAATAGGTGTTTTACCTATCCAGTCGTCAGTGCATCTTATTTACATGTTAAGTTTACTTAGGTCATAGTTATTTTTCTAGAAGTCTTAGTTTTCTAGATAAGATCTTATCATATATTATCTAGTTGGATTGTATTTCATTCTTGTGTCCTAATTCATTTAATGTTAGTTGAGTTAGTTGTCTCATGACACATAGGATTAAGACACTTGTCATAATCATGTTTAATGTGTCTAACCTTGGCTATATAACCAGGCGGTCTCATGTGTACAACATCATTTCATAAAAATTCATTGATGAATCATGTCATCATAATATACCATTTGAATCCTTTGATAAAATAACATTGTTCTTTCATAGCTAATCTCTCTTGTGCTTTCATGAAGTTCCTAGATCTTGGGTGGCTATAATCTTCAGCGAACTCTTACATGGTATCAAAGCTTGTGTGGTTGCTTATTTTTAGTATTTATTGAGAGATTTAGATTATAAATATTTTTGGATCTTGTAAAGTTGAGTATGCTCTTCTCTTGCATTGAATGATGACCTAGAGAATCAAAGCTTTTTGGTGCAAATTTGAGTTCACCATTGAATTTTGAGGGTTTGAAAAAGTGAGTTTTGTATTTTATTTTGTCTAAATTAAACATACGAGGCCATATCTATGGGAGTTTGAAACTAAAGAGTAGTTGCTATATCTAAGAGGTAGCTATAATTTTGGAGCACTTCGGGTCAAAAAAAGGCACTTCCATTGCATCTAAGAGGCCCAAAAACCCCAAGATCAAATGTCAAATCACAAAAATTAGACAACTCTTTTTGGAGCCCTTCAATTTTTTTTGTCCAATTCGACCTTATGGTCAATCATGCATCTATATGATCATACAAGAAAAAAAGACACAATAAAAAAATGCAGGTCACGATGGAAAAATTAGCAGGTTTGAAAAAAAACTAGGTTTTAAAAATATTTTGTTTGAATTTTTTTCATTTAAAATAAAATAAAAATATATTGTGACTAGAGTCATAGGCAATACCTACGTATTGAAAATTTATAGTGCAGAGTACCACAAGCCCCAAGTTGCTCACAAGTTTTTGTACAACACACCAAAGATGAGCCACGTGGTGCCATGACCCCTGGTGGTACTTGTAAAATTTGACGGTTATGTGGATTTTCTAGTCTTTTGGGATTTTGAAATTCTTCAATTATGCAATCTAGGGTATGAAATTTGATTGTTGAGGGCTCCTTAAACCTTTGTCTTTTCCTTAAACCCTCAAGCCTTCCTAAAATCCTCATAGTCTGGAACTGTATTATATTGTTGACTGGATACCCAAGTTGCCCTTTGCTTCAGTCGTGTTTGTTATGTATTGGCCTCATGCATTTACTGGCCCCACATGTTCTATTACCTAATTGGTTTGGTCACTTTTAAATTACATCAAGTATGTATATGCCTTGCCTCACCCCTTTATCCCAAATGCTCACATTAAAATATTAATTCCACACATGTTGTATTATGATCACTTAAGTTGCTCGCGAGGAAGTGGTCCCCACTACTTTTTGTGCTCCTACATTAGAAATGTTGTTAAAAATAAAAAGATCGTGAAACTACAAAAGATGGAAAAGTGTCATAAGTGTAGATAATTCTTGGGATGTGAAGAGCCTCTCAAAGGGTGTTGAATATGAGCATCATGAAATGCTAGCACATGATAGGAGATAACTGAGATTTTGCAAGTCCATGGGCCCACTATGGTATGTCCTTCCCTTGACTGTGAAACATCAAAAGGACATAGTATGGTGACATTCTTATGTGGATGGACTCCATTGGTTAAAGATAAGGTTGCATACTCTCTAGGTGAATCAAGGCTACACTCATCATTAAATATTTTACTCCTACCTCTAGATGGACGATCTAAATTCAAAGTTGATAAATGAGTAGATGAATGAGTTTCCCTTGCACGAACAAGGAGTAATGGCAGATGTGATAGATGACGGTTCAATTTTTGAATTAATTGCCTTCATAAATATTTTAGTTCAATGTAAATGGTCATCTTATTGCTTTTTTATCTAGCATAATAGAAAAAATTGTAGAGGCATGTTCGTTCTACATCAACTTTAGTCTTAGAGAATCAAAAAATAGGTACGCCTTCCTTGGAAAAGTTCATCATTATTGAAATCTTGAAACTCAAATCAAATTATATGTAACTTGTTGCATATAAAGGATTGTAGAGCTTTAAAAGGTTCATGTAGAAATTCATATTTAAAATTAACTTGGACATATGAGTTGGTTGAGTTAACAACCCTCTACATCCAAAAGACCCCTTGAAGAGGATATTCTAGCCCAACTTCTAGACTCCTCAAAAAATCTTGCTCATTCTCATGGCCCTAGTGTAGTTTGTGGTATGATAGATAAAGCTAGAGAATGTAGGGATGTTGAGCTCAAGGACAATGATGACAATCACTAGGTGGGAATTATTTATTCATTGGTATGGGAAAATAAATCACCATGCCCCTATCTCTAATGTCTGGAATTCTGACATGGGGAAGATGGTTGTCCCAAATTCTTTTGTAAGTTTGGAACTCATCAGACATGTTACTTCAAGATATGATGAAAATATTAGAGTTATTAGAGCATAAGATGGAAGCAAGTTAATGGAGAGTAATAAAAAAAAAAAAATTGAAGTCTTCCAACTCAATATGGTTGTGAATAAGGCTATAAGCATTAATTCTTTCAGACAAAATTACCAACAAGATAGGAGCAGCTTCAAGGTGCAGTGGCTCCCAAGGTTCAAAAAAAGGGTTTCAATGAAAGATTAGTAAGGATTCTTGATAGTGAATTGAAGCCTTTTGATGTCAAGTCTTTTGAGGGCTATTTTACCAAAACTTACTTTGCATTATGCCAAGTATTGGGAGGAGATGCATAGCCAAAAATGCAAGTGCATCTTATGTACATTGCAATTGATATACAAAATACCTTGCTAAAAATTGATTTTGATTATCCTTGTTTCATAGCCGAGGCCATCCACAAGAAGCTTGTGGAAATTAAAAGGGATAGAAAGGAGGTAAAATTAAAATGGTATTCTCTCTTGTGTCACATTTTTTTATTATACAAAGGACGAGGTCATTAGAATAAGTCCTTGTAACTTAACATGAGAGATAAGAAGGGAGATCTTCTCCTAGTACAATGTTGGACCCACATCTAGGACAAAGATTGTGGAAACTCCAACTATGCTATCTTTGAAAACTATTTTGTAAAATAAGTCCTATCAAGATTAGGTGTATCTAAGATAAGATTGCATAAGGATATTTTGGATTTTCTTAGAACAAAAGATAGGAGACCAGAATTGGGAGTGCAACATAATTGGGGGGACTACTACCTTTGTACAATAGTTCTATTGTTATCAGGATATATGTATGCCATGAGGTTCCCCATGTGCTACCCAGATGTGTGTCACTTAGATTGGAATTTGTGGAAATTATGTGGCAGTTGAATGAATTTGATAAGTTTCATTTAAGGAAATAAAAATAGGGATCATTCTTCCCTTACAGTACTTCCTTTTCTAATTTCATTTAAACTAGAGATGGCTTGGATACACTAAAGTAAATACTTAAGGATTATAAATTACAAGTAAGGATAAGGGTTTTTGATCCTAAAGGATTCATACACCTAGTTAGGACAAGAATCGGGAGGTCATCTTTCATCAACCAAACTCACTATAGTGAAGATGTCAAAAGGAATTGTAAGGATGATCATGAAGTAGTTAGTAGAAGACTAAAGTGGGTTGCATTTACCAAAGCGAAAGTTTCCAAAACATCAAAGAATAAAGGTTATCTTAGGGCATTCCCTGAAGTTGAAAATCCAATTGCTAGGATTGAGGCACTTTTGGGAAATTTTGACAAAGTTGTTGATAAAGCCCCTGCCTTTCAGGATAAACCAACACAATGACCTAGACCTAATTTTTTTGCCAAAAGGTACCAAGGGCCTATTATTAGAGAAAATGTACCATCAAGTCCACCAAAAACTACTACTCCTCCCCCTAAAATAATTAATGTGGATTCTCCCCCAAGGGAACAACCACAAAAAATGATGAGAATTGAGCAACCATTGTTGGTTGATTATTCCCTCAATCAAGATGAGGATGAAGATGCCCAAATAACCATCAATGAATTCTAACAGTACATGCCTCTCCCCCAAGACCAAATGTTGCTAGAATCCTCCAACAAAGGTTCAGACTGGATGTAGCAATGGCGAGAGATAACCTCAATGATGTAAGGGAGTCGGCATGTTCAAAATTCATCTTTGATGATGAATTTATAAAGTATCAAGAATTTAAGGACTTTTTCTTGAGAGAAAAGAGGGAGGAATACCACAAAAGAATTCTATTGAAATAAGCAAGAGTACCCATGGAGAAGTACGATGAGGTCTCCAAAAGGGTGAGGGCTGAGATGAACCTTAAAACCAAGAACATTACCCCTGAGGAAGGAATAAAAATGGTAGAGGATAGTGGGTTGTTACTGCTCCCAAAATGGGAGATTGCTTCAGAAATTGTTTTTGACACCATCAAAAGACAAGATGGAGAGATTTTCTCTTCTGAAGAAGATGTAGAAATGACACTATCAGGATCAGGGTTCAACCCATAATGGGAAGCCCTTGCAATATGGGCCTTAGCCCCAAATACAAATAAACCTATGATTTCTCAAGCATCAAAGGATATAAAATAAATTTTGATTGTGAAGAGGGTGTCTGATACTTTTTCCCTTAAAGAAAATTCATTTATGGTGGATGTTGCTAGATTCAATGAGGCAATTTCTTGGAGACTACAAGACAACCATGATGCATTGCTAAAGGAACATGTAGCTCTCACTGAAGCATATGACAAAAAGAAAATGTAGGAGGCTCAAACAATATTTCTTCCCATTAGTACATAGGAGGTAGGTTCTTCTTTAGTAGTCCCTCCAAATAATTGGTAATTGAGAATTGTGAGGTTAAGGAGAGAGTTAAAATGATGGAGGGGCATATTAAGAATACTCAAGAGATCCAACAGTGCACATAGTAACATGCATCCTGGAAAATAGGTTGTCCAAAATTTTGAGAAGGTTGGAGAATGCCTATAAAACATACATAAATTTGAGTGGTGTTATTGTCAAGATAAATGGAGATCGAGATAGGCTTAATAGGTTTTTTACTAAATGGGTCCCCGGGGTTGTAGTTTTAGAGGGTATGTACAAAGGATCTGCCACTGCACCTAATGCCCCAATAGATATTCTTCTTACTTTCAACATAACCATGATAGCATGAAACACATAGGCATACATGTCCATAGTATAATTGAGAGCGCATGAGTAAAGCTCGTTTATTTCCAAAATATTGAAAACAAAATTATGCCTCGTTTGTTAGAGGATAATGGGGAATTAAAAACCTCAAGTGAATGGAAGGAGATCTTTAATTTCATAATCCCCACCCTTCTCCTGATTATTTATAAAGATAATAAAATTGATACAAATGAACTTAATTCTTATTCAAACAAGCTAGTCAATGAAGATCACAATATAGAGATTTTTTGCAGAGAAACTAGTACAACACTTGATGTTAAATATCAATAGTATTTACAAAATATTGATTTCCTTTTAGCTCATGATTAGACTTCAGAAAATGTGTATAGAGCATGGGATAAAAAATACAATAGGTTACCTGGCCTGTTAATTTCTTTATGTATCAATTTTCATGTCTCATGTCCTAGATTATGGCTATCAAAGAAATCTTAATTAGGCATGGTGCCTAATAATTCTTGAATATTTTTTCAAAAGGAACTTATTTTTAGAATCAGTGGGTATTCAGCATGGCAGGTCTACAAAACATCAGAGGAAGTAGTTGACAAAGAATGAAATGGGAGATTTGAGTTTCGTTTTAATTGGATCTCACTAACTGGGTATGATTACCATATGGGCATGTTAGAAAAGGAATGTTAGGAAGGATCCTGGCAAACTGTAAATATTGCCTTAAAATCAATAACATCACTTATATGGATATTCTAAGTGATTTCCCTCAGCTTTTTGCAAATCTCCTTGCAAGTTTTCTAGCCGATGTTTAATACCATCGTTTAAGTTTTGTCTTTTGCGAACCTAGGTGGTGGATGAGCCTTTTTTTCTTGTTGCTTACCTTATGTTATATAAGGGAATTATTAGCCTCATTCAAGGGGTTTTGATATTTAATCTTTTTAAGTCTTTGCATAGAATTAGGTTGTACAGCTTTAGTCGCTTGATAGCACTGATAAGAAATGTTGTAATTTTTCTATGTAATAACAACAAATGACTCCAATACTCTATGTATTTCATTAAGTTTGAATATTAATATATCATAATCTTCAATATTGTATGCACTATCTTTTGAATCAAAATAATCAATGATTATTTATGGTTCTCATGTCATGTGTTATGTTACAGATGCTTGAATTGTTAACTTTTGTTCAAAAAAAAAAGTAATCTTTATTTCTGTTTATCCATCAAAGATTGTGTGAATACAATAGGGATTTGTAAGTAGTATGATAACATTGTTCTTTTGTTGGTTTCTCATTTCAATAAAATGAGGTTATAAGAAGCCAAGAGTTGTTCTATCATAGGATTTTACTTTATTTTCAAACTCTGTTGTGGATAAGGCACTGGCAAAAAATAGTTCACAAAGTTTGAGTTTGAGACAAGATCACACTTTAAATCCAAAATTTAAATTTTACTTCAGTGCAAATTTATGTTTTATGCTCAATTCCACACTAGAAAAGTAAAATAGAGTATATAGTTGAAACATAGAAAAATAAGTTCACCAAAATGAAATGGGGGAATGCATGCATGATTCACCTATCTTCCTTATTTCATTAGGAAAAATATATCCCTAAAGGTAAGATTGAATTTCAACCCATAGGTGAGCCAACCTTAATGGAGATCTTGTTGTTTCCTCATGATAGAGGATGGGGTAAAATCTGCCTAAACTGCACTTTGGGGAGAAAAACTAAAAATAATAAATGAACTCAATTATGCAATGTGAAACGTGAATCATCTTGATTTAAAGCATAACAAAAACATAAACAACAAACTTATGGAATATTTGAGAAGGGTAATTTGATGTGTACTAGTCACGAAAAGTTATTGTTGAGTGTCCTCCTGGGACAAATTCACCCTAGGGCGAATGGGTCTTGTTATACAGATCCAAAATCTATTTTCACAGTCCTCTGCTCCTGGATTTGCACTCCTAATTTCTTTGGATCTCACTATCGGAAAGTTAGAATCAAAATCTACAAGTAAGATACTATTGCTTGCCAACTTTGATGACAACTTTGATAACTTTGCAAAATTGCACTTTTGATCAATCTTCAATCCTTCTTCACCTACAAATCTGCACATACAAAGAGAGGGAAAAATTATTTGTTTTTGGTGAATGGGGGTTTGCCTTGGTCAAACCCCGTTTTGGTAATTAAACCTTGAAATGAAATGAAATATGAATGGAATGAATGATGAATGAACAATGCTATGTTGCGACTCACCAAACCCTTGAATGGAAATCCTTAGAGGACTGGAGTCTAACACATCTCTCCAAGGACTTGATATTGCATGAAATGGCTTGCTTGGATGTTGATCTTAATGCTTGAATGATTTAAATCTACATCACAATGATAGCTCCAAAAACATGCATGAACGCACATAAATATTGACATCATGATAGAATCTTGAATGATGTTGTAGATGACTGAAAAATCTACTCTTCAATGCTCTTGACATGGATCTTTTCTCTTGTGAAAGTTGCCTTCTTGCTAGATTTTTTGAATTGATAAAATAACTATGTATTTACAGGTGATTTTCTAATTTCTAACAATTAAAATTCAAAAGTTGACAATTCCAACTTGAATTGGGATCATTAAAATACCACCAAAAACATATTTTAAATTGGGTTCTGGAATCTAAAGGGGACTTGTTCACCTTTGGGAAAATGGATCCTAGGACCTAAATCTAGGACACAATTTTCAAGGCGTTTAATTTGATGTTTGAAATTGTTTAATACACGTTCCCCTTTCAAAAAACGAGATTAATTAGGATTTTAAATGCATATTTGGGTCAATTATAGGATTTATTAAGTCCAATTTAATTAAGGGACCCAAACATAGTGTGAAAATATAAAGGCATACATTTTTCTACACTACAATAGGTCATGAAGAAGATTTAGCCAATCATACTGTTAGAATCCAAGATCACCTGCATGCAAATGGATACCTGTCACATGCAAAAGACATGCAAAACCAAGAAGATGTTCTGCAAACCTCAAAGTGTAAAATGCATTATCAGAATCTCAGTTATTACAAAGAGATCAATCCTTATGAAGGAGATCAAGAAACCCTAAAAGGGAAACCCTAAATGAAACCCTAGTGTGCACACTTAATAATTAATAAATAATTATTAATGCGCCTAAGTTTAGCTTAAGCAACTAGAGGAATAAGTGACTTAATTAATTAACCAGTATGTGATGTAATTAATTAAGCGTAATAAAATTATTACTCTAACACCCCCCCTTAAGATGAACTTAGGAAGAAGCTAAAACACTAGAATAAGATGCATGCAAGAAAAGATGGGTCCCGGCAACTAGGCCTGATCAGGTACCCATTTACAAATGCAAGAAAGAGGTAGAGGAGGAAAACCCAGTGGGACAAAACCCCCCTACAATGATATGACATGCTGCAAAGAAGCACTGGAAGAACACTATAGAGTAACACTGGAACCGCAATCTGGCAAGCAAGGAAAGATACTTCTGTCTACAAGAAACCATATCGGAATCATAATCATGCAACAGCAGACCCGATGCCACGGAACACTCGAAAACTCCAAACGGGAACAACTCTGGAATCTATGAAGCAGCAGTCAATTATTAAATGATGTATCACTGAAAATGAAGTGCAAAGATGCAAGAAGCACTCTCCCAACTGTCAAAATATCCAAGTAATCTCCAAAACACCCATCGGGCCAAATCTGGAATAATGAAAAACCTGGGACAGATACAGAAAAAAGTGCATGGACAGCAACATAGAGCTCCTCAATACCATTCCAACGCCGCAAAGATAGCGAAAATCGGAGATCGTGGCAAAAAGTTATGAGCTCGGAAGCATAAAAAGTACATCTGACTTCAACCAGCAATAAATGCAGTAAAACAGGAAAATACTGAAAAATAAACAGCACCAAATGAAAGTGCTCGGAACCAGCTTTCCGGCGATATCTCGTTTGCCCAATTTCGATACCGTATGCCCAAGTTATGCAAAAAAGAAAAAAACTGCTTCTTTAGAGAAAACTAGGGTTAGGAGGGGCAAGGAGAGGCCGTACGGACGCTGACGTCATGCTGACGTCAGCGGTTCACGGGCATAAATTTGACGGCCTGCAGGCCGTCGTCGCAAAAAATGCAAAAAAATTTTGGCCCCTGGTCACCCATGTGACCATGGGCGCAGAAGGGGGCTGGGCGGAGCAGGTGGTTCTCCATGGGACCGGGCCGGATGAGAAGCCCTCAGGGGCTGTGGCGGACCGGCGGCCGGATGGGGGAGCCACCGGCGGCGGTGGCGGGCCGGTGGCCGCCCGGTGGCGGGATTCTTTATAACCGGAGGCGTTTGCACAGACCCCAAAACAAACACTTTTTTTTTATTTTTGTGCGATTCTCGACCTCGGAATGCGTGCTGGGGAGGCCGTACGGCCTCTCTGGCAAAAAAATTTTGCCTCAGAAACCAACTGCTCGAAAATGGATGATTTGACAGGCGTTTCTAGGGTTTTTGGGTGCTGCGAACGCGATGGTGACGTCCGTTTGAGCCCATACTGCGCCGAAAAATTGGCTACCCCCAGATCTTGCAAAAAAGATGCCTGTGGAAACCCTTGCACTTGAAACTCACTGAGAAGCCATATCTCAGATCACGAACAGGCAGCGGCAGTCTGAGCTGATACCATGTTAAGATCACCTGCATGCAAATGGATACCTGTCACATGCAAAAGACATGCAAAACCAAGAAGATGTTCTGCAAACCTCAAAGTGTAAAATGCATTATCAGAATCTCAGTTATTACAAAGAGATCAATCCTTATGAAGGAGATCAAGAAACCCTAAAAGGGAAACCCTAAATGAAACCCTAGTGTGCACACTTAATAATTAATAAATAATTATTAATGCGCCTAAGTTTAGCTTAAGCAACTAGAGGAATAAGTGACTTAATTAATTAACCAGTGTGATGTAATTAATTAAGCGTAATAAAATTATTACTCTAACACATACCACCTTCCAAAATACTAGTGTGAATAATTTGTTATCAGAGGAATCATTGCTAGGAAATTGCTACATTTTTTAATGATGTTATAGGGGGGCCACCTTTGTTTTGTAGAGCCTAAAGTGTAGAGGATAAAAATATAAGATTAATCTCTTGTTCATGGGTCATTGACCCAAGGTTTCTGATTATAAGGTATGGATAACCTTTAGGAAAACCTAGACAATCAGTTGGAAACACAACCAACCCCCACAGTTATGCTAGCCTCGAGAAAATTGGTGGTTAAACTCGGTAGGATACTAATTAAAACTCTTCCAAATATTCCTTTATTCTATCACCAAAATATTTTGGCTAGGGTGAATATACTTGTATATTTTGGCAAAGGTATATTGTATTGAGGAAGAATATTCCACTATGATGGCTGGTAGACTATAAATTTTAACCATGTTTACTACTGACACCAGCACTACATCAATAGTGATGTCAACAATTTTCCCTCCAATCTACCCCACCCCATATCCATTAGCTATTTTGATTTTGTTGGAAAAATTTAGAAGGGAATATCTTGGTCATGATACAGACTCCTTTTTATGATCATTTTTAGGGTATAATTGTGTGCTCTTCGTAGTGGCACAATTGGTTTCTATTTTTTGTGTCTAGTGTTTCCATAAATTGTAAATTCTCAAAGGTGTTTCTAATTCGTTCTAGTTTTGGGAACTTTTGGGGCTTCTTTCTTGCTCCTATGGTAACACTTTTGGGTTATTTTTTTGAAAGTGAATAATTTTTCATGTACTTTATAGTGGTATGATTAGATCAATCCCACTCTATGTAAAAAATTTACTTTGTTCTTGTGACCTAAGTTGGCATCTATAAGCACTAAGATCAAATCCACTTCATTGTTTTTAGCAATCGGCATCTATAATCACACTAAGTATAAAGTTCCAAATTATATATTTCTAGGTGGATTCTTGATTGAGAAATTTAGGGGGTAATATTGTAGTGGTTGATTGATTTCTTTTTCTTGTTGTGTGTTCTTGCAATGGGGAAATCTCAATTTGAACTCTTAACTCTATATAATTTTGTTTCCTAGAGAAAATCAATATGAAATTATCTCATGGGGAAAGGTTGTATAGGCTATCTAAAGGAAACCATTCCTCAACCTATTGATGCTAAATAATTTGAAAAATGGGATCTTGATCATGATAAAACACTTGGATTCATATGTTCATTAGTCTCATTTGATTTATAATTTCATGTTGAATCGTGCAAAACACCTAAAGAGGCTTGGGAGGACTTTGATAATTTGTATGGTAAAATTGATAAGATTAGTGGATATTTGATTGATAATGATTTGATGAATCTTGATCTCAATTATTTTGACCACATCAATGACAACATATCCAAGATCAAACTAATACCATAACTAAAATATTGTGATACTGATAAAGAGGATTTATAATTGATTGTGAATGTGTTATCTAAGCTCAATCTTGAGTATTCAGTGTTTGTTTCTAACTTTCATACCCATCAAATTTCTATGGGATCATCATATGTTGATCCTAAGTTTGATGACTTTATAAATATCCTAATCTAAGAGGAAGAAGAGTTAAAGCATATGGGTATAATCAAGTATTTCAAGTCACAAGCATTGTTGGCTAATGAGTCTAAGGTATAGAAAGAATCAGTGAATCTTGATAAGAAGAAAAAGAATAAAAAGAATAAGCCACATAAATAATTTGAATCATCTCCCTCTAAAGGTGAATCATATAAGAAGGAGAAGCCTACATGTGCATATTGCAAGAAAATAGGACATGATAAACATCAATATTGTTCAAAACATATTGATGAGTTGAAGCATCTTCTTAAGAAGAATCAAATCAATTTTCCTTCAACATTAAAGGGTCCATCTTCTTCTTCTTCAAAATATGATAGATATATGAGGAAACAACTTGTTGTAGTTGTAGATATTAAGTTAGTAAGGTAGATACTAGATTTAGGAGCCTCGCATCACATGGCTTCATCAGAGAGTATGTTCACTTCATTTGAGACTTGTTCATCACCACACATCCTGATGGCTAACAACACATAAATTTGTGTTTATGGTAAATGATCTATTGACATGGATGATAGATAATTTAATGATTTTCTTTGCGTGCCTTCATTGTTAATCAATATTCTTTCTATCTATCAAATTACACATGGTGGAGTAGGTAGGATTATTGAGTTCACATCATATTCTATCATAATTTAGTATTTACATAGTATAGATTGTTGGATGTTGTGGTTGTGTTTCTGATATGTGGTTGTCATTGATACCAACACTATTAGCATTAATATCTTTAAGACTATATATGTCGAGGATATTGAGAAAATTGTAATAAAATAAGTTGTAGGTTGTTTGTGAAGCAATGAAGATCAGTATGATGGAAAGTTCAGTATGTTGATGGTGAGAAGTTGTGGATTAAAGGGTTTTTTGAAAAGCTTGTCTATTTTATCCATCAAAATTTTTAGATGTACACATGAAGATTTGAGAAAGTTATGGGTTTATGTGTTTCGATAGTTATTTTGTTACTGTAGTTGGTGTTCCTGGAAGAAGATAATGTGATTCTAGTAATCTGAGTTGTTGTGTATGCTCTTGTGCTATTTGTGGATGTTTCTAGATCGTGCTCTATCTGTGTTGCACATTCACATTGATCATTGTGCTTGTGGTCGATGATTTTCTCTTGTGTGTTCATGTTTTTCATTTTCATGGCCGACAGGGTGATTGTAGCATGTTATGGATCTTCAAGGAATAATTTTTGAAGGTGTTTTGTGTTTGAGGATATTATTTTGGGTCTCCACTATGTTTTGGCTGACCTTGGTAGATTCACATTAATAATCTTTATTGTTTTGAGTTGACAGTTTGTATTCATCTTATTATTTTTGTGAAGCCAACATGTAACGATGTAATTCCTTATTGTGGATATATATAAGCGATTGTTTCTTCATTTGAATGGAAGAGTGAGCAAGTGTGTGTGTGAATAATGTTCTAAATCTTTCGAAGGTAGAGTAGAGTGTGAAGAAGAGTGAAGAAGAAGTGTTCATGTGCTTAACTAGAACTATAATCAAGCATTAATAGATGTTATTTTCTCAGTTCAAGATCTTTCAAATGGATTTAATCTGAATACTATTGTAAGACAGCGAGTCTTCCCTTGGTCAGTAAGACTTTTTGTAATTGATCAGTGAGCTCTAGGAAGTGTGCTTGAATGCATGTGCATTCCCCATTTTTCCATACTTTTAACAGAGTATAAACTTGTGGATTAACCTCCACCGTGGTTTTTCCCCTAATAGGATTTCCACGCAAAAATCTTGGTGTTATGTGTGTTTCTGATGTGTTTTTTATTTATGCTTTCATGGTTATTAATTAGATCTGAGAATAGGGGTTAATAAATTTAATAAGTTTGAAATTATGTGACAACTGATTCACCCCCCCTCTCGGTTGTTTTCCCTTGTGTTTCCAACAAAGATATGGTCGTAGTTGGGAAGGTTGATCACCAATATTGAGTCTAGACCTTCTAACATTTTTCTCGTAATGATTTGGTAGATGTTCATATTGAGGCATCTTTTGTGGACACTTTTGAGGAGATTCAATATGGTCATTTAAATCTTGGTATTTTTTATCTACCAAGGATCTATGACATGTGCTAATATTCCATATCCTTCATCTCCTATTTCTTTTGATGATGCTTGTGTTGCCATAGTTTTAGCTCCTTGTGATTCAGTGCAGCAAGTCATACATTATCTTCTAGAGATGACTAATTGGGATGAGTAATTTTCAGAAATTGATGGTTTTTTTTGTGTCCCACATTTCAAATTTGGGAGACATAATTGATTTCTTTCATCTTCTCTTTAATGGAGATGATCCTTCTTCAATTGTTGTGAGGGAACACTTTGACCCGCTTGTTCATTCTATACATGATCATCCTTCATAATTTGACATGAGTATGGATTATTTTGGACAAAATTTTGAAGAGGCTTCTTTGTCTTCAAAGGAGGTATCTTTGTCTTTGAGTTGTGTTCTACAATCATTTCAAGAATATTTTGGATTATTTTCTTCTATAATGTGGCCTAGAGTGCCTTTTTGGAGTGTGACATCTTTTAGCATCATCATGGAGACACTTGAGTATTCTTCAAAGACATCATCCATCATCTTTCTTCCCTCATATTAACTTTAGGACTAGGAATACATCGTGCATACCATCTCGATTTTGTTTCTTCCTAAGGGGAGAAATGTTGTTTGGAAGTCTTGGATCATCTTTTTCATTAAATTTCAAGCATCTACTATCATTACAAGAGACTCAACATTGAGGGGGGTTGCATTGTCTCTCTTCTTCTCTCTTATGGGGGTATTTTTCCTCACATGGGATTTTGTCCTCATTCTCCGTTGAGAGAATTTCATTTTCATCTCTTTTGAGGAGGATTTTTGTCCCGCTCGATTTTCTCATTTTCTCCTTTTCTAAGATATTTCATTTTTATGTATGGGTACCTAACATGACCTTGTATCCTAGACCCATCCTTGAATATTTACATAGTAATATACTTCTTCCTAAGCTTCACTTAAGGAGGGTGTTGGTGTAATTAGGTGTTTTACCTATCTAGTCATTAATGGGTATTATGTACATGTTTTTGATAAAGTAAGCAACATTTACAGGGTGTTGTACCCTTTACACAATGAGCCTCATGGGCCAAAAAATATTAATTCTAGGTATAACCAAGAAAACTTAGCCAAAAAGAACAAAAATAGCAAAAAAATAGTGCTTCGACCACAGACTGACAGCAGAAACACAAATACACAGACCCAGGCAACAGCTAACTAGCATTGTCCCAGTTTTTAGACAAGAGATCCATGGCCTCATCCCCGACCCACTCTTGATTCTCTTGAGCACTATTTCCCTCCAGCTCATCTTTAATCACCGCGGATAGAGTGCTAGTGACGAAATGAACTAGCTTCACAGTGAAGCGGGTCAGACCTTTGAATCTTTTGTCCATCATTTCCATCTTCTCTTTTAGTGCACAAATCTCCTCACCCTCATCAATGATCTTTGGGTCCACACCAAGCTCAGCTTCCAGTGGGTGCGAAGACAGAGAGGCTGAGTTCTCTTTCAACACATTGTCATTGTTAGGGATGGTATGGGTCACTTCCACATTTTCCTCCTCTTCCTCCTTGGTCATCTCCTCCTTATACTCTTTACTATTCGTCTACTCCTCCTCCAAGTCCACAACAATCTACCTTTTTTTGCTATTTTTTGCCAATCTCTCAGATCTTCGAATAGTGGTCTCCCCAGCTATCATAATTGTTGCCTCCACAATTGTATCACCTTTGGAATCCTTCCCCACAATATTTTTCCCTCTACCTTCTTTCACCATCGGCTCCAATAAAGCTTTTTTGTCATCTTTACCCTTTTTCTTTAGAGTGGCTCTATAAGTAGTTTTGGCCGAAGTGGCCTTGAGCTCACACAGACTGGTTGCAGCGCTTGTTTGTGCATTACCCACACTACCTTTAAGATTTTTAGCAGCATGTTTGGGTTTGGGGTTTTCAGTAGTACCCAAATGGGATTTTTGAGAAGGGCTTTTAGATTCAACAAGGGAGATGTTAGCAACAGCAAGGGGATCAACATCCTCCACACAGACAATAAAAATGACCCTAGGCGGACATAAAGCCAAATGAAAATGATAGAGCCTCATGATAAGCCCTTGATGGAGAGGCAGAGGAGGAATGCCATTTGGGTTAAGGCTAGTCATTTCTTTACATTTTTCCACCAAATTTTTCCAAGTCCATAAGTAAAAAAAATGGAAAACTAAGTAGAATGTTGTCCCTAAAATGATTCAGAAGTGGGAAGTGGTATAAAAAGTAGATTTTAAATCTACCTTCAAGTGTCACATACTTCATGAGGGTCAAACACACCTAGTCTCAGGGCTGCGGAAGGGCCTCCCATTCAAAACTCGACTGGTTGCAAATCGGCTCCTCACTCCCCATGAAAAAATATTTCATATTGTCATTGTCTTGAGTCCAAGTATGCTTCAGATACTTTTTCCCGGTGCACTGCATCCCAGTAACTTGTGCAATCACCTCTTCACTAACTTCAAAATATATACAACCTAGTGTCACCCTTCGATCCTTCCAAGAATTTTCAAATTGGCCAGATAGGTTAGGGTCATGGCCCACGAGATTCTCCATGAGGGGAACTAGGCTACCCTCAACACAGATGTGCCAAACCAACAGATTTTTGTGGAATTCTCCCCAATCATCAGGTTCGGTCCAAACACGATCACCACCCATGATATTAACCTGCACAAGAAACCAGAGAACTTGCAAAATTAAAATGTTAGAAAAACTAGCTAAGCAATAGAATTTCTTCACATGATAGATATTTAGGCAAATAAGGAATCGTTGGTTAATCACGGTAGTGTGCAGATCACATGCGTGAAAAGGAAAATCGCCTATCATAAGTTTAGCAATATCATTAATGTGGATCTTAAGGAGATTGCGACTAGCTAAGCAATATATGATGGGCGAGCAAGGTTCATTGGCCATGTTGTCTTTGCACCAAAAACTAGGAAGGATGGTCGCTTGGCCAAATTTAGTAATGTCAAGGTAAGCAGGTTTAGAATGAAGAGTTAAATTATCAGGAGTGAAAAAGCTAAAAGGGATATTTCCCTCATAATGAGTCGTCACATCGAAATTTAAATCCACGGGCTTAAGGATGACATGATAAATTAACACAATCCCTATGAGGAGATATCACAATATACGACCCTTCAAATTCATAATTACAAAGTGTGTGCCAAATTCCTTTGTAGAACCGCCTCCATTTACCACGTGAATATCCCTAAAATTTGAATTTTACCACTTGTAGGCCACCTCAGTATTAGTACCCATCCACCAAGCCCAAAGAACAACCATGTGGACTCTCCAAATGATTCCTATAAATAGAAGATTTGAAGTCATCATATTTAATGAGTGTTTTGTTCCTTCAAGATAAGGTCTTGAACCCTTGGCGATAAATTCCCCATATTTCTCCAACATTTAGAGCAACTCCAAAAGGTGCCATAGTTAGCCAAGGCGTCTGCCACTTGGTTACCTTCCCTAAAGATGAGTGTCACCTTTTTAAACCTTGGCTTTGATAAAAAGGGCCTTATATCCAACAGAATATCCTTTGTACTCTATCCAATCAGTCTACCAAAGTTCACAGCATCTGTAATGGACTTAGAGTCTCCTTCAATGTGGAGGTTCTCTATCCCCAGAGAAACAACAATTTAGAGGCCCTTGGCAGTGCACGTGCCTCTGCGACCATAGAGGATTGGAAGCCAATTCCACCCGCAAACCTAGCAAAAAGTTCCCCCTGGAGCCTCTGATCACCGCTCCTATACTAGCTTTGTCTGGGTTGCCCTTTGCAGCCCCATCAAAATTAAGTTTAAACCAGCCTCTATCTAGAGGCTCCCATTTGGTGTTTTCCCTAGCCAGGGATTTGGATTTGTCGAAGGAGTTAGCATCTAACTTTTGATGCCAGGCCTTTTCCATTCTAATTTCATATTCAGAAGGTCCCTTCTCTGGAATTTTCCCATTGAAGAGGGAGATGTTTTCCTCAATAAAATGGGCACCAATACCAAATACCTCTCTAGGACTCCTCTCAGTATTCCTGAATATCATGTTGTTCCTTTCCTTCCATAGACACCAACCAATGATAGGAGGGACCTAGTTCCAAATTTCTCCAGGCAAGGGGTGAATATAAGGACTACACCAGCCCAAAATAAAGGATTTGATATACTTACAAATGGTCCAAAGAACTCCAAATCTTTCAAAATCCATACCCCATAATTCAACAGCAAACGAACAGTGTAACAATAAGTGGTCAACATTTTCCTCACAAAATTTACATAACAAACATCTATTGGGGATATAGAATCCCCGTTTCCTCAAATTATCCCGAGTAAGGATCTTATTGTGACAGGAAGTCCACTAGAAAAATTGATTTTAGGGATCATATGGTAGTTCCATATCTTCTTCCAAGGATCAACCGCAACACCCTGGTTTGTCAACAAATTGTATGCCAACTTAACCGACAGATCCCCCTATTAAGTTTACTTAGGTCCTAATTATTTTTAGAAGTATTGGTTGTCAAGATAAAATCTTATCATATATTATCTAGTTGGATTTTATTTAATGTGTGTGTCCTAATTCATTTAATATTAGATGAGTTATTTGTCTCATGGCATACAGTTAAGACACTTTCCATAATCTTATTTAATCTTATTCTCACCTTGGTTGTATAACCAAGTGGTATTTGTAGAGTCTAAGCTAACTTATTGTAAACTTGGTAGAATTCTTGCTAATGTATTGTAAACTTGGTAGAACCTACTCGATTCAGAGGTTTAACTGACTGAACAGTCCATTTTACATTGCTTAAGACCACATTAAATTGTTACCCAAGGCTTGTAAGCTTATGATGGTGTGGAATTATATATGCCTTCATGGACTTAAATTTATCTAAACTACCCTACTTAATTTATTCTACTTGTTGGAAATTCACAAAACTACAAAACAGTAAAAGCGTAAACTAGAACTAGTTGCTACGGGTACCTACAACTTAGACTATAGCTAACTGTTGCTAATAAAATAATACTGTATCAACTGAAAACTTCATAAAAACTAATGACTCGATTGAACTATCCTCTAAAGTGTTACTAACAACCAATACATGCATATTCACAAGCATTCATTCACAATAAGAAAGAGATAAAATTCTAATTAACTTGCATATGATTCATGAAACAATGATAAACTAATAATAGATATTAAAACAATAAATAATTGGAAGATGAAGTGAAGAACAATACCTTGAGTGGCCTACTCAAGTAACTATTCCCACTTTAACTGAACTCAATCTAGCTAATAGATTCTACCTATCCCATAAGATTAACTTCATTCATTACATATTGTAAAAGATTACAAAAGATCTTTCCACAAATTGGACTCAATAATTTGGAATATTTTTCATGTCTTGAAACTAAAAGTAACTAGTAACATAAAACTGATAAAAACCAAATAACTATCCTACAAATTCAACCAACAACTATATACAAGCTTGAGGGAATCTTTATGAAAGCAACAACTAACCAAAATCATTAAATCCAATCCCAGATAATAGAGCATAGAATTAAGACTTGAATTATTCAACCTATAACTAAAAAGGAAAGAGAATCCTATCAGAACTAGAACTCTATCAAAACATAATTGTAAAAAAACATACAACCACTTGTCAAAATTCCATAAGTGAAGGAGGCCTCTTCTTCAACATTTATTAAACTGGTTATAGTAACGCACGTCCAACCTTCATTAAGTGCCTTTGATCAATTATCACCATGTTTAGCTTAACCTGGAGCTTCCCCTATTTCGGTGTCCAATCATTCCTTTTGCTACAGGTTCATCCCGCAACTGCTGCACCATGGTTCCTCTTTAGCTGCAAACAAGTTAATTCCACAAAATATGTACACGAGGATAACTATCACAATTAACTCATAGTATTCCATCAACATTCCATACATATATTCATATAAACCATATAATACTAATATATTATAACCATAATTCCATCATCTTATTTAAGGTTCAAGTCTGCATAATGGATATGAAATGATAGCATAGTGTAGGAACATTGTCTAGAGAATGTGTTTAAAAGTATCTTGAAACATATATAAAAACAACAAAAAATAAGCCATTATCTAGACCTATCAGTCTCATGTGTATAACATCAATTCATAACAATCCATTCATGAATCATATCGTCATAATCTATCATTTGCATCCCTTAATAGAATAGCATTATTATTTCATATTAGTTGATATTTTTTGTACTATCATGAAGTTCCTAGATCTCGGGTGGCTATAATATTCAAGCAACTCTTATAGCCACTATTTTATTCTCATTGTGATGATGGATCATTAAGTGTGATTCAAATACTTTTAAATTTTATATATGAAGAAGGTGAAGGTGAATATATTTTAGCAACACATTTTATCAATTTAGTTGCATATGACATATTCCAATCTCACTTTAAAAATTATACCTATAAATATTTGGATCAAACTAAAAGTAGTTCAAATCAATTTGCATTACTTTCTATGCTAGTTTGGACTTTGAAATAATCATCAAATAGGAAAATAATTCTATTATAGTGATGGTTCAATCTAGAACAACATTAACATCATTTCTTTTTCATTGATATTAGTGCTAAGCCCTTATATCTATTTTTTTAAAATATTTATTACAATTTTGTAATCCAAACTCTTGTATTGAGTTTATTTTCTTCCTAAATATAATTATTAATTTTCTAATGCATGATTTAAGAGATAAGTGGGAATTTAAAATAATTTCCCAATATTGACTTCACTCCATGGTGAAAATTTATTTTTGAAAGAAAAAATCATTTTTAAATTAAAATTTTCTTATATATATTTCGCCAATGAGCTATATGATATTTTGATAATAATATATAAATTTCTAATTAATTTGTTTCTTTTACATCTTAGACTTTTCACTTTACCTTTAACCATATTCTTCTTAATTATTTAGTTTTTCCTTGACATCCATTTAAATTCATAATTTTGATGTGTATGCACACTAAAATTATCCCATTTTATGGCTAAATCACCTTTTTTTATAGTTTGGTCCAACTCTCCATTATAGGATTCAATACAAATTTATTCATTTTACAAAAGTGCACACTAAAATTATCCCATTTTATGGCTAAATTGCCTTTTGTATAGTTTGGTCCAACTCTCCATTATAGGATTCAATACAAATTTATTGATTTTACAAAAGGGGAGTTGAAGTAAAAAATAATGGGCTAGATGAATTTGTAAGAATGAAAATTATAATTAGCAAATTGTATGCTATCAAGGAATTGGGAGGAAATAAGTTATTATTATTGGAACCATTTAATCAAATATTTTTAATGTAAGTTTGTATTTTTATAATAATTATAAATTTATCTTTTTGGTTTATTATATAAAAATTCTTCGAAGGCCAATACCCATATTAAAACCAATAATTTATAAAGCTAGGGATACATAATCATTGAGGGATAGAGAATGCAAAATTGGTAGGAAGGTGAAAAAAACCACTTGAAATTGTTACATTTTTTCTAACTTGAAATATCAAACATATATATTTTTATTTTTACATTCTTCATATCATCACCAAAGTATATGAAAGGAACCAAAAACCATTAACATTTCTAATTGATGCTCCTCCTCATTGTCTAAAGATTAAACATCCATTATAAAATCCCATTCAATTCCTAGAGGAGTGTCACCTATGGTAAACTTTATAAAATTAGTTCCCCACTTTGCATAGTGTTTGTATAGGTTATCTTTATGGCCTATGGCTTTGAGTGGTATCCCCTAGAATGCTAAAGAAAAGGTGAAACATAGCATTTGAACCATAATATGATGAAGACCAACAATAAAAATTATGTAATGTAATATAGAATTGAGACCTATATGCTACCATGGTCTTATCAATACCTTAAAATTTTCCTCTATGAACTTTCTAGATTCATCTACTTCTAGAAGTACCTTAAAAAACAAGAAAGAAACATTTTTATTTACATGGTACATGTTTATTATTGTGAGAAATAGGTCTACTAGTGCCACCTTGATTACATGCATCACAATCATCAAAAATACATTGAAAATATTCTTGGATTGTAAGGTAGTAATGTTCCTTCAAAAGGACGCTTGAATATTCTTAGAAATTAGCCTTATAGTATTATCCATCACTATCGAGGAGGAATATTGTTGAGAATGGAATGAAATAAAAATATGTGACACCAAATCCTCCATATCTTCACATGGTTTTCTTCTTTCATATACATCAATTATTATGGGGAAAATTTATTTAACAACACATGCTTAGGAAACTTTCCCTTTCATTATTGTGTAGCATCGTAAATTGTCACCCTTGACAATTTTATAGTAGGTTTAGCTCCCCCCATGAGCTTGGACCTATTTGTGTTCTATACTTTCCTATTTTACAATCATGTTCAGAAAATCATAGTTAAATTGGAAATTATCAATTATTATTTACTTAGTGACACTTAAAGCCCCAAATTGGGTTTGGGCTAGGGCTCCAGCACCCCTATCTAGCCTATTTTGGCCCCAATTTAAATATTTCATTTTTGAAATTTAAACATTTAGAAATTTAAATTCACTTGTCAGTTGTTAGTAATTAATCTTGCGAGAAATTAAATAAATGCATATAAATACATCTTTTTCACCATTTGAAATCCTAAGCAATCCTTGCATTTTTTAATCGATAATTGAGCATCTTAAAAAATAATCAAGAGAAAAATTAGCAAGCTTATTGTAGAATTATTTTAGTCAAGTATCATGTTAGCAATGCATCAAGTTTTTGTGTGAGTTTATTCATGTTCCATGTCCATTTTTTTTTGTACTATTAATTACATGACTTCAAATCAAACATCCAATTCTCCTTGAAGGTAATGAGTACAATGAATTTAGTCCCTTGAGGAATAAAGATCTGAGTGATAGTTACAACTGGTCAATTTATCATGTTCTTTTATCCATTTTCCTCTAGCTAACCTAGGTTAAGCACTCTTTTACATCATCATAGCTATTATGGAGGTATAACTACCAAAATGGAGGTTGACATAGGAAAGCTTCTATATGGCACAACTATTTTCCTTCTCTCTTGTGTATAGGTGATAGATATGAAGTGAATTTGGAAAAGTATTAAAGACGTAGTTTCTTAATTAAGCATTCAAGCCACATATGCCAACAAATTAGCAAAAGTGGAATTAATTATCGAAAAACAAAGTTATAAAACTGAACTTCCAAAAAGGAAGAACCTAAAGACAATGGCCAACTAAGATATAATTTCTAATTTTAAAGGTCCACATTTCTAGCTATAGGGCATTGATGCCCCTGTTCGACCAATTTGAGCTCGGATCTATATGCTAATTTCCTTTGTCTCTACACTCTACTCCTTTGTAACTATTTTTTTTATTTCTTTTCTATACTTCTTTGAAATCATAAAAACTTGTTGTAGTTGAATAGTTTACCTAGGTACACATTTGCATCTTCAAATTTAGTCAATTATTAATCAATCAATCAACCCCCCAAAAAAGGAATAAAAAACTTGATCCACAATTATGGCTCTTCCATAGTGGTTAGTATCCAAGTGGGTGTTTGTGATCATTGTTGGTTCCTTCAATTCTGATATAGGAGAAAGTGTGATTTATACCCTAGATCCCCTTTTCCTACATCACATTTGGTGAACTCGACATTTTTGCACTTTAAAAACCTTTTGAAATCCTAATTAGGTCATTTTAATGTTTGAATGCAATCTAAGGGTGTTTGAAGTGGTCATTTATGCATGCATATTTCCTTGAAAGGCATTAAAAGAGTAAAAATTTGCATTGTATTAGTCATTTCAAAAGATAAAGAAATTTTAATTTTTAGATTTTTCAAAGTAAATTTAGTTAATTATTAATGTAGAGAGGAAAACAAGATCATAATTTCCCCTCTAAAATTCTCACAACACAACTCAAACAAAAAGAAAAGTTTGCAATAAATTTATGAAACTTGGTTGCACAAGGAACCAATGATATGCTTTATTAATAAACTCATATTACAATGAAATCTCAGTCACTAATGGTCTGAGATACAACAAATTATCTCCCTACAGACAATACACATGCAAATGAAATTCATTCACAACCAAGCTTTGCCCAGACATATGAGCTTATGTAAACAAAACCATCTCCCAACACTTCTATATCACCTACAACTCTTCAAATTCAATCCAACTGTTCTAGCATCCTCATGGGTTATTGTTTATTAGACGAAACCTACAATAAAAATGTCCAAAATTTCCTCCAAAGAAAAGCTACGCCCTCTAACTTGTCTCTCAAAAATTGCCTTCAAAACTTTTGTCTATTGTTTCAAGAAATCGTTAATTATTCTTCCACTATCAAGGAATTAATTTCATATGAATTTTTTTCTCCCTTCCTCAGCTTGGTACACCATCCCAGGTAGCTGCAAAAATTATACCTCAAAAGATAATTAAAACTCAATAAAAATCCACTTACAACAGCCTTGTCAAAGATAGGATGTTGTAGATTTTTTTCTTTCTTTATCTCCTGAAAAAAAAGCAAAAATCCAAGGCAAGTCTTGGGTGTCCATTTCCCACTCCCTAATTTTTAGGTATCAACATTTAATGTTTTTGAAACTCCCTTATCCATTTCCAATGCCTCATAGTGGGTTTTAATTATTTTACCATTTAAATGCTTTAAATCTTTTTTTTTTGCTTTATACCCCACTAGTCAACTTGTCAAACTACAAGGACAATTTATTGACAAGTTTAAATATTTAAAGATAAATAATTTTCCACCCCTCAACATGTAATCCAAGCTAAAATTAAATTCTTTCAACAATCCAAAAATACCACCAAAATTTCACTTATTTTTGTTGATACAGGATTGCCAATACTGTGAATGCTTCTACATTAGACACCCATGGTAGATTATTACAAATATTTCATGAGTGTGACTCATAAATATTTGTAGATTTGATGCTCATTTTTAGATATTTATGCCTTATTCTCCTGAACCTTATTTCTCACGTGTCCCTGCAACTTGATATATCTTCCTTCTTTCATTCTTCCTCTCTTTCTCCCTTTTTTCACATAATTCATCTCCCACCAACTTACACTATGAAAATATGAAAATTCATAAACATCTAGTTCTTCTTCTTCTGAAAAATAATAAAACTCATTCATTACCTCTTTCTTTGTGATTGTTGCAACCATTTGTTCATCATCACCCTTGGTTACAACATTGTGTTCCCTTTTCTCCATGCCTTCTAAAACACAATTTTCAATTGCAATCACTTCCTCCTCTTCATTCACATGAATGTTACAACATAATCAAAAGGTTCATCCTTTCCTTTCTGCAACAAACTATCAGTCATACTAATATCCTTATCATATAAGAAATCACCAACTGATGCAAAGAGAAGATCACCAAACAACTCAACATTTTTCTCTTCACCTTCTTCCTTACTTTCAACTATAATACCTTCATCTACAAATGTACTCTTTGCTGCAATATATTATTTTACATCAATATTATCATGTTCAAGTAAATCAAATTTAACTGCATTCTCACAAAAATCATATTTTTCCTCCTCTTTCTCCACTTTACCTTTCTTGAGTGCATGTCTTTGTTCCTTGTCTCAATCCTTGCATTTTCTTGAGAAAATCCAACTCCTAATCTACTAGAATAAATTTCCTTTTCATTTTCTCTACCATTATGTCCCACCTTGTGATTTTCTCTTTTCCTTTTATTCCTCTTTCCAAATGAATTTCTCTCCACTAGATTGAAGCATGTCCCTTCAATCTTATCTTGGAAAATCTTACTCTATCTGTATCTTCAACTTCTTTAAATTTGAAGTATTCCTCCATATCATTTATCCAATCTATTAGTTCTTCTGGATTCAAATTTCCATGAAAGGTAGGAACATCAATCTTAGGTCTCTTCCCCATTTTTGTTAGGGCTCTTAGCAATGGATCACTTACAACTATTGTAACTTCTTCTCTCTACTCAATTGTTAGGCTTGTATTCTCTAAAGCTTATTCTTCTTCTTTCTCGTCACTCCCTAGTTCCCTTCTCTATGAAAACCCTCTTCTTATTTCTTCTTTTAATGCTTTCACTTTCCTTCTCAAGGCTCTAAAATCATCACCATGGACAATATTATCATTTATTTCTCTACCTCTACCCCTATCATGTGGGGCTCCTCTTGCATACATTTTCTACAACACCCACAACACACAGATCCCGATGCAAACTGCCTCTCTTTGGTGCTATTTTCACACACTCAGGATCTTCTAGCTCTGATACCACTAATGTAGAGAGGAAAACAATTTCACAATTTCCCCTCTAAAATTCTCACAACGCAACTCAAACAGAAAAAAAAGTTTGCAATAAATTTCAGAAACTTGGTTGCACAAGGAACCAATGATATGTTTTATTAATAAACTCATATTACAATGAAATTTCAGTCACTAATGGTTTGAGATACAAAAAATTATCTCCCTACAGACAAAACATATGCAAATGAAATTCATTTACAGCCAAGCTTTGCTCAAACATATGAGCTTCTGCAAATAGAACAATCTCCCAACACTTCTATATGACCTGCAACTCTTACAAATTCAATCCATCTATTCTGGCATCCTCATGGGTTATTTTTTATCAGACCAAACCTGCAATAAACTTGTCCAAAATTTCCTCCAAAGAAAAGCTACACCCTCTAACATGTCTCTCAAAAATTGCCTTCAAAACTTTTGTCTGTTTCAAGAAATTGTTGAATATTCTTCCACTATCAAGGAATTAATTTCATATGATTTTTTCTTCTCCCTTCCTCAACCTAGTACACCATCCCATGTAGCTGCAAAAATCAGACCTCAAAAGATAATTACAACTCAATAAAAATCCACTTATAGCAACCTTGTCAAAGATAGGATGTTGCAGATTTTTTTTTCCTTCTTTATCTCCTGAAAAAGAAAAAACCAAGCCAAATCCTGGGCATCCATTTCCCACTCCCTAATTTTTAGGGATCAACATTTAATTTTTTGGAAACTCCCTTATCCATTTCCATGCCTCATAGTGGATTTTAATAATTTTACCATTTAAATGCTTTAAATTTACTTTTTTTTGCTTTATATCTCACTAGTCAACTTGTCAAAGTGCAAGGACAATTTAATTGACAAGTTTAAATATTTGAAGATAAATTATTTTCCACCCAACATGTAATCCAAGCCAAAATTAAATTATTTCAACAATCCAAAAATACTTAGCCAAAATTTCACCTCTTTTGTTGATACAGGATTGCCAATACCGTGAATGCTCTTGCATCAATTATTGCATGATAAAATTTGAAAATTTCCTTTTGAATATATTATATTATTTCAAAAAATCTAAAATTGTATGCATGATTGTGTATTACACATAGAAAAATAGGATTTTGTGAATTTCTACAAATTTGTCTATTGCTAGACTTAAACCTATATAATTTAGGATCCTCGAACACTATATCTCATTTCTAAATTTTAAAATTAGAAAAAAATTATACCTTTAGTCTAGGGTACTAGTGCTCTTGTTCAATTAAATTTAGACCAAATTTCGATCACATTCTTGTCTGTATGATTCCTATGTAGATCTGTGTTTTGTGCTTGAAGACTATTTCAATTTTTTTCACTATGATTTATTTTCTCTTCATTATATGAGCACTTAAGTTTTTTGAAACTTTTAATAAATTTATGAGCTTCACAACCTGGTGTCTCATATTTAATACCCTGTGAGACTTAGTTTTAGACTTATGGATTCTCGTGTTGTAATCACAATCAATGTTGATCTTGAGTCTTATAAATCTTTCACTTGAGATATTACATCCACGCAATCCATCCTTGACTCTCTTCCTAACCTTACGTTACCTATGATTTCATCACAACTTAACATTTATGTGGACTTGGAGACTGTTGTTTCCTATGACCTTGAAGATAAACTCAAATAATTGGACAAAGACCTAGAATGACTTCAACAATTCTTAAGTACTAAACATTTGGATGGAGAAATAATTCCTCTTTTGGATAACCTTATGAAGTGGATGAATGATTCACAAGGGATAGAAGTGTTGCATAGCCTAGCTCATATAGTAGATGCAAACATTCTTATAGCAACTAGTTGCACTCAATCCTTTACTAACGCTCAAAACCAATTAGTTAAAAAGTTTTCCTCTCCTACAATAATGCCTTTTATTCCCACCTTTACCCCTGCAATCATAAATTCAACCACACAATATAGTAATTGTCTAAACACAAGTCTAGGGTTTTCTTGTGGGAACACTTCTATCTTTGTTCCCTCACCTATAATACCTACATGTTCATCACCTATTATAAACATGCAAAATAGTAACATGTCATTCAACCATAATAGTTTGTCATATTCAACACTTTCTTAAAACATGCCACCAAATGATCTTATGATAAACCAACTTTTTAAAGATATTTTGTCATTACAATAAAAAATCTCAAACATGACCCAAGTTCAATCCAATACTGACCCTCCAACATAACTCACATGTAGTCTATTTTTATTTTCCATCTTAAAGACACCCATACCACAAAACATTGAAATACCTTGGTTTGAGAAGTATACCAGTAAAGGAGATCCCACCAATCACATATCAACTTTCACTACTTTATTTGATGATTTATTTTTATAATATGTTCTCTTAGCTAAGTTGTTTCCATGGTTGTTAAAGGATGTTTCCTTGGATTGGTTTTGTTCATTTCCAAATAACTCGATAGTATCCTTTACATAGCTTGTTAATGAATTCATTCAACACTTTCAAGCAAACATTGGAGCCCAAGTTACATTAAAAAATTTAGTTCATTTTAAACAAGAACCTAAAGAGAAGGTGGGTGACTTTATAGGATGATACCAATCTCTTTACTCAAAAATATGATATAACCTTCTAGATGTGAATATACAAAGAATATTTATTAAAAAAATTAGGCCTAACATTAGAGATAAGATCTTGTTGATGAAGTATCCTTCATTTACACATTTATGTATAGCCCTTTGTGATTAAATTAGATATCAGTTAGTTAATATGAAGGTACACCTTCATCGGCTCCTACTAACCAATCCAAAGCTATGCATAAACCATTTAAGAAAAAATAGAACTTTATAAAGATAAACAATCCTTAATTATCCAATAAAAATAAAATAGAAGTTGTCATAGTTTCTACAATATCATATCAATTTAGGCCAAGAGATAGACAATTCTCGCAATTTCCTAATTCTCTCCACACTATTATGTTACATTTTTTTGGAAAAATGTATGCTTTAAATTCCTCCTATTAGGCCTATTGATAAAACTAAACCATTACCACCAAAAATTAACGCAAAAGCCTTCTATCAATATCATCATACACCTGAGAATGATACAAAAAGATGTATGTTTCTTAATAACCAAGTGCAAGACCTCATTGATTCTAATATCATGCTTATAAGCTAGTTGGCTAGTGTAAATGAGAAAGGAAATAAATTAATTGTGCCACCTAATCAAAACTTACAAATATTTACATACCCATTATCAAGTAATTCAAATAATTTTGTTAAAAAAAGTAATAATGAAGAAGATGATAATGATCTATCCAACTTTGTAAACATGATTGAATTTCAACCTCATAAGGTTCAAACCAATTGTTGTAAATTATTGTCATTGATTTCAAACTACTATCATAATGGTAGATTGGTCTTCATTGGATTGCATCAAATTTAGGGTTTCATGCTCTGGTGTGATTTTTTCCTAATTCTCCTAAACCCTAATTGTTTTGTTTGGGCATGCAATTTATCTTCTAATTCATCATTGAATTTCCCTAGGCACTTTTTAGTTACTTAAGTTAAGACTTAAACCCTTTCGTATTTTTGTTTTATCGACGCCGCTTATCGCTTGCCTTCCTTCCAAAATATTTTCCTAAGTCTAAATTTAATACTTTAGAGATGTAATGGATGACATTGGTAAGATAGGTGTCACACTTCTTCTCACTTGTGGGAGTTTTTGTGGGCCCCATTTTTTTCATGTGGTAGCATGAAATGAAAAGTGGCAGTCTTCTATAAGCCCATACAAAGAGAGAAGAAATGAGGAAAGTCATGTGCTAGTACGAATTGGTGACGCAAGTAGCAGGCGGCCCCAAAAGGAAAGTATATTATGTAGATGCAACATGTGTCACATATCTTCTTATTCATAAGAGTTATGGTATTCCCTATTTCTATGTATGAAAATTTATAAAAGGTTGACACATGGTAGTTTTTTGTGAGCTAGTTAGGAAAAAGGAAAGAAAGGAAAAGTCATGTGGTGTTGCGAAAGGTTGATGCATGTCTAGGATGATATTTTGAAATGAATTTTCAATGGTGAATCAAACAACTAGGGGAGAGGACCCGGTAGTTGTGCACCCTAACTTCGCGCTTCTAATTATCCTACGTGGAAATTTCAAATCACTCTCAATTTTTTACAACAACTTACTTGGCAAGTCCCCTACTTATAACTAAGGTTTCAAGGCCACATCAGCATGCTTTTTTTCAAGGTGTCCAAAAAGGCCCAAAAAAAAGTGAGACCAATACTTGTGCATTCACAGCATGTTTTATTGAGCGCTGATGTGGAATCACATGATTGGTTGCTTTTTAGATCAAAGGAATACATTTTGTTTATTTATGGGTAGTCATCATCAACACTAACAACTTTAAAGTCACAACTATTGGTCTAATATTTATAAAAATATTGGGCATTATATGAACAACTACTATCACAACTATTGAAACATGCTCGGGTACTGGGTCCTCTCCCCTACTACACATCCGTGGAGAAGAGAGAGAAGGTCATGTGGAAGAAAAAAATATTGATGTGTGGTATTATTTTGCTATTCTAAAACTTTTTAAAGCAGTATCTCCATTTCTATTGGTCATGGAATATTCCAAGGGTTGAGGTATCTTGATTTAAATATGCACAGTTCATTTTTCCCATGAAGATTGAAGATCAATGGCTCAGATTCAAACATGTGAAATGACTAGTTCTTGATTAAAAACAATTTTGCATATAGGCTGACAAGATAATGATTTGAAAATATTTTTACAAGCCAATTTATACTACACCAAATGTGCTAATTTTTGGTACATGTTGACATTATAATATATCCTACATACCCAAATTGGTAAATTGCAATTTTGTGTCTATGCATATCTCGGTGACTTGTCTGAGCAGTTCATGTTAAACCTTTCAAGGTAGAGGATGTTTGTGTGATGTACAAAAAAGTATGTATGTGAGGCTATCAAATTGATAAAATAGAATTGCAATATCTATCTATCAATTTGTTTATAGATTTCTCTATGATAATATGTGGTGTGCTCCATGGTTGGTGCCACAATTCATGTGAGGTTGATGCATCATGTTCATTGATTTGGTGCACTAGTTGTGAGGTTGGTACCTCTCCAACAGGTTGGTGCTTATCAATTTGTCCTAGGGATTAGTGTCTCTAGAAGGCTAGTGCCTGAATATCTATTGTAACAATTAAATTTCATAGTTAGGTTGGATTTGGATAATAGATCCAAACAACTCTTCTCACCATGTTTTTCCCTTTAGGGTTTCCATGTAAAACTATTGTTGTCTTGTGTGATTTATTTTATTGATATCTCTAACATTCTCAATGAATTTTGGATGTTAATTGATGAATCAATTGAATTTAAAATTTTATGATATACTGATTCACACCCATCTCAGTATACTAGTGTGTTCAAAAATTGGTATTAGAGCTAAGTTATTTGGTGCAACTTAATAGTTGAAGGTAAATCTTGGATTTGAACACATGTGAGGTCATGATGGATCACACTAAAATAAGGCACCAAAATTTTATGGCACAAACTATGCATTATGGAATATAAGGATGGAAGAATACCTAACCTCATTAGGGTTTGATGTTTGGAAATCTATTGTGGATGGTTATATTGCTCCTAAAAATACTCCAACATATCAGGCTAATAATAAAGCATGTGAGTATAGTGCTAAAGCTAAGAATTCTATTTTGAGTGGACTAACAAATTTTAAATTTTTTAAAGTAATGCATTGCAAGCTTGCTAAGGACATCTAGAAAAAACTTCATAGCATCTATTAAGGTGATGATAAGGTCAAGCAAGCCAAGCTACAAACTCATAGATGTATGTTTGAAAATTTGAATATGAAAGAAGAGGAGAATATTTTTTATTATATGCTCCAAGTGGATGAAATTTTTAATGCTATCGGAGGACTAGGTGAAGAATTCAAAGAGCTAGTATTGTCAAGAAGGTACTTAGATCTCTCTCCCCAAGGTATGATGTAAAAGTTTCTTCTATTAAAGAAGCTAGAGATTTGAATAATTTTTCTATGGATGATCTATTTGGATCTCTCACTTCATATGAAATGAGGAATGTAAACAAAGAAACATTAAAGAGAGAAGTTAATTTCAAATCATAAAAGAAAGAGAAAAATGAAGAATCTGATCCATATAATGATTTTAAAGATGAGGAAGCCAACTTTGTGAGGAAGCTAAAGAGAGAATTTGCTAGGTATAAATGTAAATTACCTTTTAAATGTTTCAACTATGGTAAGGTAGGTCACTTTACCTCTAAGTTTCCGTTTGGAGAATATCAAATTAATGATCAGTACAAAAATAAAAAGAACTTTCATAAGCACAAGAATAACCTCTATTCAAAAGAGGACAATAACTCATCTGAGGAAAGTGATCAATGTGCTTCTAAAGAAGAGAGAGAAGAAATTGTATTCATGGCCATGGAAGTTCTAGAAGATGAAGACAATCATGAAGGAGATGGTGAAGAAATACCTTATCCTGATGAAAAATAATGTGAAGTAGATCTAGAGGGAGAACTCGTCTCTGTATTAACTAATCTAAAAGAAGAAAGGAAAGAAAATTAGATACTAAAGGGGAAACTTGAAGAATTGGAAAAGATGGTTATTGGAAAAAAGTATGAAAATATCACTAAAATTCTAGAAGAGATCCTAAGCTGCCAAAGGCCACCTTTCATCAAGACTGGTCTTGGATTTGGTGAAGGTTAGAATACAATTAAAAATCAATCTAATGATCATGTCTCTGGTAGTTCAAGGGTTTATCAATACAAGGATACTAAAGATAATAAGAAGGAAAATAGTTTTACCAAAGTTAACAATCAGAAGACAAGAATCATAGGTCTAACTCCTGCAAGGAAATCCTTCACAACTAGGTCAAGTTACTCTTTCGGATATTGTTTTACTTGCAATCACTTTGGTCATGATGCAATAGATTGTCGAAGATTTCTTATAAGAAGAAATAAATTTATGATGAAGAATTCATTGTCTCTTCTAGTTGATTTCAATGTCATATGCTACAAGTGTAATAATTTTGGGCACAAGGAAACTTTTTATAGAAGTGACATCCAAAATCCTCCTAGATAGGAAAATAAAGAGAATATGGATATTTCTGCTGACCAAAAGGAACCTAAAAATAAATAGAAATGAAAGAATGAAAATTAGAGAACCGAGAAATCGATGATTTCTCAAACTAAATTCCATGCTAAAGAAAATCCATGACTAGAGATTGATAGTGGGTGTTCTAGTCACATGACTAGAGATATAAGTAAGTTCATCAACTTGAAGAAGTGGAATGGTGGCTCTATAAAATTTGGTGATAATACCACTACAAGGATATGTGAAAAATGATATTTAAGCATTGATGGAAGATCTAGGACAAATTATGTTCTATATATTGAAGGACTAAACCATAATATTTTGAGTGTAATTCAAATGTGTGATAAAGGCTATAATCTCACATACCATGATCAAGGATGTGAAATTAGGAAGAATGGAAAGCTTGTTGCAAAAGCAAGTAGATCTGAAGGTAATTTATATAATCTTACTGAAGTCAAAGTAAGAATCTATCTTTTGGGACAATTAGATGAAATTTGGATATGTCATAAAAGAATGGGGCATATCAACTTTGATAACGTTGTGAAGATCTGTTCCAAGCATGTTGTTAGAGATGTGCATTAAATTACTAATCCTACAAGCACCTTCTGCAAAGAATGTCAAATAGGGAAATACAAGAGTAAGATTAAAGACAAAGGAGAAAACTACTACATAACCATTGGAGTTGATTCATACAAACCTATGTGGACCAAAAAAACACAAGCCTTACATGGAGAAAGTTATTTTGTGTTATTCATTGATGATATTACTAGAATGACTTGGGTATCTTTCTTAAGAGAAAAAATTGAAGCCTTCAATAAATTTATAATTTTTAAGGCTATGGTTGAAAATGAAATGGGATCAAATATCAAATTTTTAAGGTCTAATAGAGGTGGTGAGTTTACCTCTAATGAGTTTGA
The DNA here is from genome assembly GCA_007115665.2 of Sequoiadendron giganteum. NCBI lineage: Eukaryota > Viridiplantae > Streptophyta > Pinopsida > Cupressales > Cupressaceae > Sequoiadendron > Sequoiadendron giganteum. Next base: position 956,467,732 of record CM021100.1, read on the forward strand.
AGACTTATGTGAAGAACATGGAATCAGAAGACAATATTCTATTGCTAGAACTCCTAAAAAAAATGAAATATTAGAAAGAAAGAATATAATAGTTCAAGATATGGCTAGGACAATGATGAAAGACACTAAATTGTCGGATGTATACTAGAGAGAAGTAGTCCATACTATTGTACATATTCTTAACATTGGACTAATGAGAATTAATGGTTGTAAGACACCATATGAGCTATGGTATGGAAAGCTTGCATCTGCCAATCATTTACAAATATTTGGAAGAAGATGCTACATCAGAAGGGATGAAGAAAATTTGGATAAATTTGAGTCTAGATTAGATGAAGGAATCTTTCTTGGCTATTCATTAAGAATAAAAGCATACAAATTGTACAAAAAAAGACTGCAAAAGATTCTTGAGAATATAAATGTGAAAATTGATGAGGATTTGCATCGTTTACCATTATTTAAAAGGAATCGACACTTTGAACAATTAATGAGTATAGATGAAGAAGATGAAAATAAAAAAGAAGATTCGAAAAATAAAAAATCTCTAGCTAGGTATGTTTAGAGAGATCATTCTAAAAATCAAATTATTGGAGATAAGAATGATATATTTATGACTAGGAGAAGACTAACAATGATGAATGAATGGGTAAACTTCTATCTATTATTTAAAATAGAGCCTAATAATTTTGTAGAGGCTAGCAAAGATGAGAAATAGATTAATGCAATGTAAGAAGAATTAAGTTAGATTAAAAAGAATGAAACTTGGGAACTTGTTCCAAGACCTAAAAAATAAGAATGTAATTGGAACTAAGTGGGTATTTAAATGAACAAATTGAATGATGGGAAGGTAATGAGAAATAAGGCAAGATAGTTTACAAAGGATATCATCAGGTAGAAGGTATTTATTTTGAATAAAAAATTCTTCAGTGGCCAAATTAGAAGTAATTAGGATATTCTTGGTTTACTCAGTCAATAATAATTTCAAGCTATATCAAATGGATGTCAATTTAGCATTTATAAATTGAAATCTTGATGAGGAAGTGTATATTAAAAAACTTGAAGGATTTTAGGTGTTTGAGAATGAGGATTATATCTATAGATTGAAAAAGGCATTGTATGGACCCATATAGGCTCCTAAGGCTTGATATTCTAGATTGCATAAGTACCTGCAACAACAAGGATTCAAGAGAGGGATTGTAGAAAGAAATCTTTACATCAAGATAGAAGGTGAGTATCCATTGATAGTTTTCTATGTTGATGATATTATTTTTGGTGGAAGCAATGACATGTGAAAGGAGTTTGTAGAAGAGATGCAAAAGGGATTTGAGATGTCTATACTTGGTGTAGTGATAACTTTAAGAAACCCCCCTCAAAAAAAGATATAAAATTCTAGCAAATATTTCATATTTTAGGAAAAAAATATTAATTTCTATTGGTGAATCTTTCTTTTTTTTTGAAAAAAGTATTATATTTATTGGCATTTTTATACATCACTAAAATTTTGTACAAAATTTTAGTGAATCTTGAAAAATAATAGGAAAATGCAATAATTATGATGGAGAATCCATCCAATCTAAACATAATTCTTATGGAAAAGTAGGGGTCGAAGGGTGGAAATTATTGATGGGTTTAAGGGGTGGACTATAATGTTTACTTGTCACCATTATTTTAAAATATAATATAATGGGGGCAGTGGGCCTAGCTCGATTGGCTAAAGCATCCTATTGTAGGAAAGAGGTCATGAGTTCTAGTCTCCCCACCATCCCCATGGTACTAGAGGGCATGTCGTGCCAACGTCACTAGTCATGTGAAAAATTCTACCAAGCGCACTGCAGTTTATAGGGGGGCAGCTACCCGAATTTGATTCCTGCAATCTATATATTTAATGGCCCTCATTGTACTTTGCAAGGTAAAATATACCCATGATCTATAATTCTCATGGGGCTCAAAATTGCTTTCAGATCATTGATCTAACAAACTCGTTGTACTTTGCAAGGTAAAATGTACCCACAATCTATAATGTTCATGAGATCCAAAATTGTGGGCCCCATTAACATTACAAATTGTGGGTACATTTTACCTCATGGAATACAACAAGGGCCAGTATATTATATTATAAAAAAATTGTGGAAACTAAAGATTAGAAATATAGTCCTAAAGCAATTAATATTTATGTTATACTATTGGTGAACTAATATAGATTTCTACTATAACATGAACTATTAGCCAATTTTGGATTCCCAAATTTCAACTATTAGGAAATTGCGAATATTAACCACTAAAAAAATCACTAACTTGGTGAAATATCCTTTTTTCTTGGTTTGCAAATTGCTCAATCAAATAAGGGAATCTTCATATCACAAACCAAGTATGTTAAGGAAATGTTGAAAAATTTCAAGATGGAAGACTAAAAGCTAGTTAGTACACCAATGGTAACATGATGCAAGTTAAGAAAGGATGATAAGTCACTTAAAGCGGATCATACTCTGCATAGGTCAATGATTGGAAGCTTGTTGTACTTGAGTGAATCTAGACTCAACACTATGCAAGCAGTGTGTATAGTAGTAATATTTCAAGTAGCACCTTACAAAACACATGTGAAGACAGTAAAAATAATTTTTTAGATTTTTGAAGAACATTGATAGCTATGGTCTATGGTATCCTAGAGGTGATGATTTCACTCTAGCAGCTTAAAAATATGTTAGTTTGGTAGGATGTGTTGATGAAAAATGAGTACTAGTGGTTGAACATTATATCTTTGTGACAAACTTGTGTCATGGCTAAGAAAGAAACAAGACTCGGTATCTTTGTCTACAACAAAATTAGAATACATTCCTGCAACATCATGATGCACTCAAGTTCTTTGCATGACAAAAATGTAAAAGGATATAAAATTTGAGTATAAGGAACCTATTTCCATTCTCTATGATAATACAAGTGTAATTAACATTTCAAAGAATCCAGTGATGCATTCAAGGAAAAAGCACACTTCAATCAAATATCATTTTCTAAGAGTAAATTTTGTAGATCAAAAGGTCAAATTAGAATATGGGGTTACTCAAGATTAGATTGCAGATATCTTTACAAAACCTCTTCCAAAGGTGGCATCTGAGTATCTCAAATAGAAGCTAGGAGTGACAACACCTTCTTCCTTTCAATAAACAATAGATGAAGATTAGGATTGGTGGTGTACTTTTTCACTCTACCCCTAGAGTATTTCCCTTAGGGGGAGTGTTGCAAAGAGTAGTTTTGGAAAACACTATTGAAAAAAGGGGAGTATTGTGAATCCTTTACCATTGATGTCAAAGGGCTAGAGTTATAAGAAGATTTAGAAATCTAAATAGGGAGAGTTACAATAAAGGGGGAGAAATATTTGCAATCAATGAAGAAAGGGGAGATTGTTGCAAATTGTTGTCATTGATGTCAAACTACTATCATAATGGCAATTTGGTCTTCTCTGGGCTACTTTAATGTTAGGGTTTCATGCTCTAATAAGGTTTTTCCCTAATTGTCCTTTACTCTAATTATTATGTTCAAGCATGTACTTTATCTTCTAATTCATTGTTGACTTGCCCTAGGTGCTTTCTGATTGCTTAAGCTAATACTTAAGACCTTTGGTGTCATTGGTTTCTTGGCCCTACTTATCGCTTGCCTCAATTTTGAAATATTTCTCTAAATATAAATTTAATACTTTGGTGATGTAATGGATGTCATTGGTGGGATAAATGTCACACATCCACTCACTTACAAGATTTTTGGAGAGCCCCATTTTTTGTCATGCAATAAAATGAAATAACAATAAGTGGTGGTATTTTGTGAGCTTGCAATGACAGAGAGAAGGAAGAAGGAAATTCTTGTGGTTGTGTGTATTGGTGATGCATGTAAAATTCAGACCCAATAGGAAAGTTTTCTATGTGGATGCAACATGTGTTACATTTCCACTTATCCATGAGGGTTATGGAAGGTATCATTTTTCTATATGCAATATTGTAGAAGGTTGACACATGGCAGTTTTCTATGAGCTTGCAAATAAAAAATAAAGAAAGGAAAAAGTTGTGTGGTGCTACAAAAGCTTGACTCATATCTAGGATGACATTTTCTAATGAATTTTCAACAATGGATCGGCTAGCTACCGCGTGTCCACAAAGAAGAGAGAGGTCATGCAAAATTAAAAAAAATTGGTGCATGGTGGTGTTCCGCTAGTCCATGAGAAGAAAGAGAAGGTAGAGAAAATTTCATGTGGAGGTACAAAAAGTTGATGCTTGGTGGTGTTTTTCTAGTCCATAGAAGAAAGAAAAGGAAGAGAAAAGGTCATGCAAAGGCATAAAATTTTGACATTTTGTGGTGTTTTTCTAGTCTATAAGAAGAAAGAGAAGGAAGAGAGAAGGTACTATAGGGCACAAAATGCTAACACATGTCCAATAATTTTCAATGATTGTTATGAGTCTACAAAATGGTGGTGCATGTCTAGGATGACCTATGCTAAAAGAATTATCAAAGTGGTATCTGCATTCCTATTGGCCTTTAGAATATTCCAAGGTTAGAGGTATCTAATTTAAATGTGCACCATCTATTTTGCCCATGAAGATTGAAGGTAGATGACTCAGATTAAAATGTGTGAAATGGCTAGTTCTTGATTCAAAATTTTATCTATGTAGGCCAACAAGGTAGTAATTGGAAAATATTTTTACAAGTAGACTTATACTACACCAAATGTGCTAGTTTTTGGTCTATGCTGACATTGTAATGTGTCCTATATACCCAGATTAGTATTTAGGTGAATTGTCTCATATTGTTGTAAAAGTGAGTGACAATACAGTTTTGTGTCTGTACATAGCTTTGTGACCTATCTAAGAACTTTGTGTTAAACATTTTAGGGTAGATGATGATTTTATGATACAAAATAGAGTATGTATGTGAGGATGTCAAATTGACATATTAGAATTGTAATATCTCTAAGTAAGCTTAATGAAATAAAATTGTTTATAAATTTCTCTTTAGTCATCAATGGTGTGCTTTACGGTTGGTTCCACAGTTCATGTGAGGTTGGTTCCTCCTATTCATTGAGTTGATGCTCTAGTTGTGAGGTTGATGCCTCTCTGATAGTTTGGTGCTTATTAGATTTTCTTGGGGATTGGTTTCTCTAATAGGATGGTGCCCATAAATCTATTGTAATAATTGAATTTTATTGTGAGGTTGGATTTGGACAATAGATCCAAGTAGATCTTCTCACCATGGTTTTTCCCCTTAGGGTTTCTGCATAAAGCTGGTGTTGTCTTGTTTGATTTCTTTTATTGCTATCTCTAATTTTCTCAATGATGCTTAGATGTTAATTAATGTATTGATTGAAGTTAAAATTTTATGCTATAATGATTCACCCCCCTCTCAATATACTAGTGTGTTCAACACTAGTCTATTTACTGATATTTATTTCACACATATTGATGCTTCTATAATTAGACCTTATGATCCTCTTAAATCACCAGCAGAATTTATGATAAACCCACAAGGAGAATACTTATTAATCATGTGTGTAGTGAATATTATTACCAAAGAATTCTTATATGTGCATGAACTTTACAAATATGATTATGAACAATTAGAAGCATTATTAAAGTCTCATGATGGTTCTATTTTCCCTACGATTGGTTCTATAACTCTCTGAGTAAAAGTTGGACTTAAAAAATTGAGTGTTTAATTTACCATAATCCCAATGTTGAACCAATTTTGTGTGAAGTCATGTCATCCATGTTTAATCTCAATGAAGGTGGTCCCATTAGTTATTCATAAATTTCTTAAATTCTCATTTGAAGAACCAATACATACTATTTACCATAGTGGATTTAAGGCTTTGGCCTCTTATGGAAAATTTTCACTAGATTAATTTTAGCCTCAACTAGTCCAACCTATTAAACCTCATGATGATTATTAATTTGTGGCATATCAAATATATTAAAAATAAGTGTATAGTCGAATTATCCCTTAATAGCATTCAACTTGAGGCCCCTCTATCTCTAGTGGCTATGATGGTTGTTCCTCCTACTTCATAGGTAGTGAATGAAACTTGACCTGAACTAGGTATTCTTCCTCAACCTTCTAACAAGACCTTTTGAGGATCAAATTTGTGCCTCCTAAGGAAAAGAATTCTTTTGTACAAAAACCTAAGAATCGTATGGTTTCCTAGCCTTTTATTATCCCCTCTTTTCCTCCTACAAAAGAAGAAAAGGTACTAATTTTGGGAAATTCCTCAATCCCTCTTTCACAAGATAAATCTCGTGTGAGATGAAATATAACTACAAAATAACACAAATGAATGTGGCAAGCTAGGGCTCATAAACTTGATGAAGAGTGTAAAACCTTACCTAATGATCAATCATCCATACAATCAAATCTTGATGAAATATCTCCCACCCATCCCTCCTCATCATCACTTGAATCCACTCCACCATCCTCACCAAACCACAAAGTTGAAGCCTAATTATCCCAATAAAAAAATAAAATAAAATCTCACTAGATACAAATATGGATGTTAGTGCTTGAAATCATGTTGATAGTACTAACATGCAGCCTATTATGATACATTTTGATGATGAATCTGAAAAAAATAGAATAAAAAAATAATACCATAAAAAATTATCTCTTATGTTTTCCAAGTCAATGAATTTAGATGGGGGCAGTCATGGTGATCCTCCTAATGAGAGTGAGTCACCATGTGTTGAAATTACTGCTTCTCCTTGTACCACACTTGGTGTAGTTCCTTTAGCATATCATTTGTCTTCCATTTATGTTTAGCAAGATTGGGATGTAAATGGTTTTCTATAGATTGAATCAGATGTGCATTACCCTTTTTATGTATTTATTTATAGAGGAATGGGTAAAGGAGTCATAGAAAGACAACATTCCAAACAAGTGAAGGTGATAATAGTAGTGGACAACGAGTTATGCATGGATTCTTGTAAAGGACTATGCTCATGACTATCTTAATGTTTCTTTACTATGATGTATCTTTGAAAGTCTTATGTCTCTATAGCTATCCTCAAATAGGGATTTTATGGTGATTTTATGGAAATGACTATAACCTAATTAAATTTGCATGAGACTATGATACATGTGGCAAAAGGATAGAGTTTAACAATGGTGGAAATAGTTTGTACAATCATATCATCACAGTTTAGGAAAACAATCATAAAGGATAGTCTCTTGATGATTAAACAATGAATGTATGACAGTGGCAATGAGATAGTCATAACATGACAACATGAAAGAGACAACTTGGTAGAGTCAAGGGTGACAGTCATGGAAGAAAGAGTGGTAATTCACAAATAGTCAAGTTCCAAATGGATAGTGATAAGGGTAGGATTTGAATTGAAGATAATATTAAAATGGATTATAAAAAAGACTAAGAAAATTTATTAGCAAATAGATGATTGATGACAATGAAGACATTCATATTGAAGGGGAAAATATTTATGGAAATTTTGAAGAGAAATATGGTCAAATCACAATGTGACAATTATCGAGGTGGCAGAGAAACTTTTGAAAGATCATAAATGGTAGTCTATAGACTAGATGATACATTGAAATCCATCAAAGGAGTCAAGTGCTATGTTGGAGAAGTGGTTGGGGCAGTTACAAACATGTCCTACTTGTTTTCAAGTGGTGTTTTTTAGGCATTATGAGAATTGGGCAAGTTGTAGGCATATAGGGAATTTTGGAGGAATAAGGCAGTTGGTTGAGAGAAGATAAGGCAGTTTGAAATATCTCCAAGCATTTGCATAATAGAAGGTGAAATGATAAAGAGTTTTCACTAGCTACCATCATGGAACAATTTCTTATGAACCAAGATAAGGAAAATGGTTTCAATCACCCAAGTGGAGAGAAAGCATTCAACTCGAGGGGAATTTTAACTTGTTCAAACTATGACACATATCATCTATCCATTATAATAGTTTACCAAGAAGTAAGAAAGCTTGTTTGCTAAAAAGGCACACATACTTTCTTTTTAGTTTAGTTCTTTTCATTTTGACAAAGCATTGTAAACTTGTCTCAAATTTTATTTCTAGTATGATTGATATTGTAACTCTTTTTTTCAGTCTTGAGATTGAAAATAAATCATCGTAACACTCTTTTTCAAAAAAAAATCAAGAGATACATTTTCAAGCTTTTTTGTTGTAAAGAAACACCTTTTATCAATAAATTTGTTCACTTTTGGCCTTCAATAATTCTATTTCCATTATGTATGTGAGGTAATTGGTGTCATTTTTGTGATTTTCATATGCAAATCCTTGAATGAATGTCTTATTTTCATCATTTTTCAAGCAGAAAGGGTATATTTGTGTAGGTCATTGCTTGTGTCACTATTTAAATAGAGGTTAGTTATGAGGAATACTACTTTCTCTTCCTTCTAAAATCTGCAAAAAACATAAACACTTCCCTGAAATATTGATACATAGGTATGCCAAACATTGATGTTGTGCACAAACAACCAAGTTGTTGATTAAGTTGTGTGTTAAAATAGCAGTTTAAATCTAAGAAAAAACACATTTTGGTGCATCACCTCAATAGGAGCTTAGGTTTCATTTTCAAAGTCTCTTCTCTATCATTTTTCTTAACAAGCATTAGTTCAATTAGTTTAGGTGATAGTTCCAAGGGAACCAACCCTCTCTAGAGGTTCTCTTTTGTCATAGGTAACCCACAAACCTGGAAGAGATCCAATGTTTCACTTAGGCTAAGTTCTACAGCTTAGCAAGGGTGTGTCATTTGGTAATAATAGGTGTAAAGTAGACAACACGGTTTGCATGGAATGGATCCATGGACATCCAAGGAGGATGTTATACAGGGTCTTCGGATCTATGATTTGATAGATGATCTCAATTGTAAGAGGTCCAACTTGTATAGGCAATCTGATATTTCCTACCAATTCTTGTTTGACATCATCATATGCTTTACTTTTTATCCATGTGTTATGATCAACAACATCATCTGAATATCCCAACTATCATACCAAACTCAAACTATAGATATTTAGCCCCGCTCCACCATCTATTATAACTCTTTTGATTCGATATTTCTAGACAAAGGCTTCAATATGTAGTGCATCAATATGACAAGGGTTTTGTGTAACTGCTGTTTATTTAATTAATAGAGATCCTTCTAATCCTTTGGGTTGTGGTATTCCAGAGGAAGCATGGAAAGGTAAGAAGTTAAGTTATTCTTTTCTGAAAACCTTCGGTTGTGAAGCATTTGCACATATAGATTCTGAAAATAGAACCAAGCTTGATGCAAAATCAAAGAAATGTATATTTGTTGGATATGGCATAGATGAATTTGGTTATAGGCTTTGGGATTTTGAAAATAAGAAAATTGTGAGAAGCAGGGATGTCATATTCAATGAGAAAATGTTGTACAAAGATCTATTGCAACAGCATGAGAAGAAAGAACAAGATCATGCAGTGTTGGATGATATTACAAACACCAATGTTCCAATGGTTCCTCATGCTCCGCAATAGCAACAACAAGAAATACCACAAACTCCAGTGAATGTTAGGCGATCTTCAAGGTTAAGTAGACCTCCAGAAATATTTTCTCCCTCTTTGTACTCTATTCTATTAACTGATGCTGGTGAACCAGAATGTTATCATGAAGCTATGTAGGTGGATACCAAGGTTCAGTGGGAGCATGGAATGGAAGAAGAAATGGACTCCTTGCTGAAAAATCAAACTTGGGAATTATGCAAGTTGCCTGCAGGTAAAAAGGCTTTAGCAAACAAATGGGTTTATAGGATGAAAGAGGAGGATGGAGGTAAGAAAAGATTTAAATCCAGATTAGTTGTAAAGGGATTTGCATAGAAACAGGGTATTGATTTTGATGAAATATTTTCTCCAGTTGTTAAAATGACCTCTATTCGTACTGTGTTAAGTATTGTGGTTGTTGAAGATTTGCATTTAGAACAGCTTGATGTTAAAACTGCCTTTCTCCATGGTGATTTGGAAGAGAAAATTTATATGGAACAGCCACAAGGATTTGAGGTCAAAGGTAAGGAGAAACTAGTGTGCAGATTGAAGAAAAGCTTATATGGCTTGAAGCAAGCACCTCGACAATGGTATCTTAAATTTGATAGTTTTATGGCTGAGCAAGGTTACAACAGGTGTAATTCAGATCATTGTGTTTATTTTAAGATGCTAGGTGAAGATAGCTACATTATTTTATGTTTATATGTTGATGATATGCTTGTAGCAGGGTCTAACATGGATCACATAAATGAGTTAAAACAACAGTTAGCAAATTCATTTGCTATGAAGGATTTGGGGGCAGCAAAACAAATCCTTGGTATGAAGATTACAAGAGATAGGAAAAATAGGAAATTGTTTTTATCTCAGGTTGATTATGTTAAAAAGGTGTTGTAGAGATTTCATATGGAGAATGCAAAAGCTGTCAGCACACCTTTGCCCAGTCATGTAAAATTGACTAAGGATATGTGTCCAAAGACACAAGAGGAGGAAGAAAAAATGTCCAAGGTACCATATGCTTTAGCTGTAGGTAGTTTAATGTATACCATGGTATGCACGAGACCAGATATTGCACATGCTATAGGAGTTGTTAGCCGGTATATGAGTAATCCAGGAATTGAGCATTGTAATGCAGTAAAATGGATTCTCAGGTATTTGAGAGGTACACCAGATAAACATTTATGTTTTGAGGGCTCTAATATAGATTTAAAAGGCTATGTTGACTCAGATCTGGCAGGGGATATTGATACTAGGTGGAGTACCACAGGTTATGTATTTACTGTTGGTGGGACAGCAGTAAGCTGGATATCTTGATTGCAAAAGGTGGTTGCTTTATCCACCACAGAGGCAGAGTATGTGGCTGCAACAGAGGCAGCAAAGGAGATGATATGGATGCAATTTTTCATGGAAGAGTTGGGAAAACAACAGGCTGAAAATTACTTGTTCACAGACAGCCAGAGTGCTATACATCTTGCAAAGAATTCTGCCTTGCACTCTAAAACCAAACACATACAGTTGAGGTATCATTTCATTCGGTCAGTGTTGGAGGATGGACAGGTAAAGCTGGAAAAGATACATACAGATGTAAATCCAGCGGATATGTTTACTAAGGCAGTGATAAGGGAGAAGCTGAGCTCCTCTTCAGTTCGGTTGGCCTTCAAGGTTGAATTAAAGTATAAGAAAGCAGCAGGGTCCAAGGTGCTTATTTCCAGTGGGAGCTGTAAGTGCAGCGGTGTTGTCCAGGTTCAGTCTCCAAGTGGGAGATTGTTTAGGTGTGGAGCCTGATTAGTCTTCAAGTGGGAGATTGTTGGTATCTGGCGACTGATCATTCTATACTGTACACTCTTCATGTATCCTCGCCAGGGTCTGGGGGTGGCAGCCCTCGAAAACGGGGGCCCGAGAAAAAATTTTGGCCTATTTTTTCGCGAAATTATTGAAAAAGGGAAAAATCACAAAAAAGGGAAAAAACCCCGATTTTGTATAACCCTAATTTATAAAGGGTTTAGGATAGAGTTACAGTATCATAAGAAACAGGCGATTATTCGCGATATTGTAATAGGGTTTTGCACTGGTTAATAATATCATTGGATGGCTGCGGTTTGGTGGATGTAGCCCACATTGGGTGAACCACGTTAAATTCTCTGTGTTATTTTTCTGTGTGTTTTACTTTTGGTTTATTTGATAAAATCTACATTTAGCTTTTAGATATCTGCCATTGAAAACCTAACACCTGGCTGTTTCTAGAACTCCGTCCCTCCACGGTTGTTCTAGGAATTTCATCTATCCCTAACTTTTTTCGAAACTCCATCCCTCTACGGTTGTTCTGGAAACTTTGTCCCTCCCTATTTGTTTATGGAACTCCACCCCTCCATGGTTGTTTCTAGAACTTTGTCCCTCGTTTGTCATTTTGCCTTTCATCCACCCTCGGCGTTCCGGCTCTCGGAACCCGTCCCCTCCATGGCTATTTCTAAAACTCCGTCCCTCTGTGGTTGTCTTAGGAACTATCCCTCCCTAGTTGTTTCTTGAACTCCACCCCTCCGTGGTCATTTTAAGAACTTCATCCCTCCTTTTCTGTTTTTCCTTTTGTCTGCCCCGACATTCACACTCTCAGAACCCAGCCCCTCTGTGGTTGTTTCTGAAACTCCCTCCCTCTGTGGTTGTTTTGGGAACTCTATCACTCCCTAGCTATTTCTGGAACTCCACCCCTCTGTGGCCGTTTCTGGAACTCCATCCCTCCTTTGACGTTTTTCCTTCCGTCCACCCCTGGCGTTCCAGCTCCCAGAACCCGACCCCTCTATGGCTATTTCTGGAACTTTGTCCCTCTATGATTGTTTCGGGAACTCCATCCATCCCTAGTTGTTTCTGAAACTTCATCCCTCTGTGATTGTTTCGGGAAATCCATTAGTCCCTGGCTGTTTCTGAAACTCCATCCCTCCACGGCTGTTCTGGGAACTTCATCCCTCCTTTTTCGTGTTGCCTTTTGTCTACCCTTGGTGTTCTGGCTCTCGAAACCTGACCCCTCCGTGGCTGTTTCTGGAACTCCATCCCTCTACGGTTCTTCTAGGAACTTCGTTTATCCCTGGCTATTTCTAGAACTCCATCCCTTTACGGCTGTTCTGGGAACTCGATCTGTCCCTAGCTATTTTTGGAACTCCATCCCTCCACCTTCTGCCCTCCAAGTCCCATACCTCATAACTTCATCCCCAGAATGCCCCCTCACAATGGTTGTTCCAAACAAAAAACTTCAGATAGCTTTCCCTCCTCGTAATCCTAGGTACCCCAATAATGATCCAAATGTCTCCCAATCTGGAAACAAACTTTGACCCACATGCTCAAATTGGACCCTCTCCTGCATGAGATTTTCAAATTCCAAATTTGAAGCTAGGAGAAACCATTTAGGTCACCCTACCATGCTCGCCCTTTCAAAACAACATTCTTGCTAGGGAAGTTCGGCCTCGCGGGCCCGGACCGTCCAAACTCCCTCCAGTAAATTGCTAATGGCAATTTACACTAAATATTATGATCTTTTGATGATGTATGGGTGAATCTAACAAAGAATTTGCAAGATTTGAATAATTTTTGCCGTGATTTGTGTATGAAATCACTTACAGTACTTCATGTATGCAGGATTCAAGAAGCCTGTCACGGGTCCGTCGGGTTGAACCATTGAGAAAGTTGAACAAGGAAAAGCACATAGCTATTGTCACCATTTATTTTATGCCCACCTCTCCTCGTGGCACACATCAATAGAGCTAGTATTAGAAGAAGGCTTGTGCCAAGGAAGTCAATAACAAAATGCAAGGGGGTAGGATGATGATGATATTTAAGGGGTTGTCCGCCCGAATCGGGGGCAACTAATCTATTGATTCTAGTTGTCAATAGACCCATTTGATCCAATGAAGAATGTTGCAAGTCCATCAAGCAAAGGGCAAATTTTAGGCAGTTTCAGCTACAGTAAAAGGGAAATCAACAAGAGGACAAAATTGCTACAACACCTAAGCACTATAAGACAAAATAGAGAAAAAGACAAAATATGTATTTTAAATTGTTGGATATTGTGAGGTAGGTGAATCCCTAGTGCAATCAAATCTGGGTCGCACAATGTAATTCAATCCTATTCATTCATTCGGGCTTTGGAAAACTATAAATAAGGGTCTCCCCCTCATTTGTAAATGGTTGGAGAGCTGGTGTAAAATCATTCTGAAGTAATAGAAAGCGACATTGCATGATTTATGGGTCTTTCCTTTTGAGTTTTCTCATTATGTGTCCATGGCTCTACTTCCCTATTAGTTTAGTTGTTAGTTTCTTGAAGGGAAGTGATGATGGTGTTTGTTGTTACAATATTTGATGAATTTGCAGCTCATACTTTTTGTGGTTTGTTGATGATGAATCACTTTGTAAAGCTAGTTTGAGCTACCTTCCTTTATTTTTGCAAGTTAGTTCGATTGCATGTGCATGATGTGTGTGTGTAATCTAAAAATCTGGAGTCCTTAGAAGATTACACTTGTTTTGTGTAACTATAGCTGTAGGATCCTCTTGGCCAGGAAAAATCCAGTTTAGGGAGTTTGTCTACTGTAGCAGCCTCCATGATCATTGATCATTCGTAGTTTCAGGTCCAAGAACCCCTTCTCTTCCCTTCCCTTTTTCCTCTTTTTAATAGGTAACCTTAGGCAAGGTTCATTGCACATTATAAAGCTAAATCTAATGTTGAAATGGAGTTCAAGACTGTTGTTTGAACCTACAGCAAATGCACAACAACTCTCCCATCCTAAGAACTCCATTTGCAGACCCAACTTCCCACACTTTAGAACTCATCTGTAAGACCGCCTTGTGATTCCAGGAAATCACATAAATCAACTAGGATATTCCAAGCACTGTCAAGACCTGATATTAGAGACCTTGGGATAGTGTTCTACAATTTGATTGTGGAATATTGTCTTTCAAGAGAGGTGATGCACCTATGCATTACCTGTGTTGAGAAAGTGTACCAAAACACCCATCAACAGAACTGGCGCTAGAAGGAGGGCATGACATGTTTTGGCTACAAAGCTGAAATTTGGAAGTTCAAACGAATACTTTCAAAGAAGAAATCTGAGATAAGGAGATCTCTTTTAGTGCCGAAGATTAAAATCAGAAAATTTTGAAGGAAAACAAATTTGAGCTAGGATGGAGTAGCATTTACAAATCAGCATTAATCAGCTACATGTAGATTTGAATAGGAGATTGAAGAGACCATTGCAGAAATTTGCATCGGTAGATAAGTGTAGGATCCATTGCACTTGTAGACATAGTGAATTGGAGTCTCTAATATTCTTGGATAGAGTTGAAAGAGTCTTGTAGGGAGAAATTCTCTTTTGGGAAATCTATTAGCCTTTAGCCCCTACAGACCTAGAGGAAGAATTGACAACCATGGCAGCCAAGGCATTTGAAGAGTTGATCCAAGAATGTTTCGGCAGAAAAGACAAACCAAGATTGGAGGAAGTACTAATGTCAAGCTAGTGCAGATTTCACAATGCACCACATTCATAATTTACTTGTTCATCATGTGCAAACATCATCACCCAAGTCAAGGGTTGTTTGGAAAATTTGGTGCAGCCAACTGTCAAGGAGGACGAGTCATCGCATGAGGCAGAAAAGTTGTCGACATCTAGAGGACAACACCTTCAAGTCGGACCAAGAAGCTTCACAGAAATAGATGTTGGGATAGAAAACACTGAAGTTGAAAATCAGAAAGAGGAAGAGGTTGACAACTTCAGAACAACAGAAAATGATGATGAGAGTATAAGTGAAATCAGACTAGAAGACCTCTCCTTCATAAATTAGAGCGATCAAGAATCTGAAAATGAAAATTTGGAGGACTAGAAACTACCACTCGCCACGGCTATTTACCATCAAGCTTCTTTTTCAAGTGATGATGAGGACCTAGTAGTAAAAAGATATGACTAGTTCATCTCCAGATTAGTAAAGGATTGGTCAGAGCTGAAATACCAAATGGATTTGGAGGTGCTACTATTGCCGAATTGGTGTAGACTTCATGATTCATCACACTCGGAGTTCACATGTAGACTATGCCAAGAAGCCATCAAGCAAGTCAAAGAAAAAGTAAGGTAGCCAAGCACCCCACTTCCTACAGTTGCTTCAAGGATGGAACATGAGGATCAAGAGCCCAATCCAAGTGACAAGCTAGCTTAAGGTAGTCCTCAAGAGGATGTTGGGACAACAATAGAAGAAGGAAAACAATACAATATCGAGCTTCTAAGTGATGAATTAGATCAAACAAGAAGGTTGTCCAATAGTCATCAATAATTTCTCCCTCTTCAAGAGCATTTGTGCACCATGAACAATAGGCTTTATGACAAGTCCTTGGAGGGAGATTGAATAGTGGATTTTGGTCCCCTTGATGAGGTGCCATCAATTGATGACTTCTTTCCATTGGGAGTTGTACTATAGAGGTATGCTCATGCCAAGGAAGAGCACATCCCAGAAGATGGTAGCGATGAAGACATACTCCTTGAGCCTTTGAATGGTGATGCACTTGAGTTTCTGAATTTGGAGAGGTGTTCCTTATCCATCTATAGCAATAGTGAGCAAGGGGAAATGAGTGAACATCATGATGACATGCATGAAAAACAAAGAGAAGAAGAAAAAGGTGGGGGTGTTGAGATAGTTTCCAATAGAGATGAAGCCCCTAGTCGACTACAAGATACAACTTGGAGTCCTTCCATCATGATTGTTGTTGGTCCTCCTTCATATTTTGATGCCTGCAATAGGACAGATTCACGCATGTCATTGTCCCATGATATTGAACACCACATAAATAAGGACAACACTTGGGAAAGGAAGTGGGATAGTGTGCTTCCTTTTGAGGACAGCAATCAACTGGACACCAGGTTTGCAAAAAATCAACGAGATGAGGTGTACTTCCTCGAAGAACAACCAGTGGGGATTGTCGATCCCACGCAAGATGTGGAAGAAGTGTTTGCTGCCCCGTTCTCCCTACCTTATACAGGCTTGATGCCTAAAATGTTGCACCCTCCACCATGCCCGTCTGAGGTTGCTGATGTAAGGACTGACGTTGCAGTGCTCGCTCTCGACTGTCAAACATTGCCACAATTGCACAATGAAATCCAGGTTCTATCCTTCCTTGCACCTATTAATTTTCATAGTTGCACTTATCATTTTGATTATGGGAATGAGGGGAGATAAACATGTTTATGGATTAACCATGGGTTTAGTGAGCCTCTTCAATTGCTTATTTTTCCTGACAAGGTGACTGAACTTGAGTGCTACAACGTTGAATTTCTTTTTTCGAAATATAAAGATAAATTTGCATGGTTAAGAACGATAACGATTTCCCATTTTCTTGTGCATGCACTGCAAAATCCAATGAGCATTGTTGTTAGTTCACCTTGCCTGAACATAGTGTTTTTTAAATATCTCTTTGTACATAGCTCATTTTTTACTAGTGTAGATTTCATCTAAATACTTTTCTTTCCTACTTTCCTTAGGTTAGTTGGTTTTTTGTAGGTTGATTTATTTAGAGTAGTTTCTTCATTGTTTTCTTTTGTTGTCCCGCTTTGGTTAGTTTTGGTGTTTGCTTTGCTTCCATTTTATTGTTGCTTTGCTCGGGATCCCTCTACTTTTGGTTGGGCACATCTATGTGCACAACAACCATACTTATCTCCTGGGGTTGTTCTATGTATTTCTTCATCAAACTCCAATCAAGTTTTCAGAGTGGATGGTGAGGATCTTCTATTAGGGTCAAGTGGTTTGGATGTTTGATTCAAAGAGGATAAGTTGTCTGTTGGTCTGATTCTAAAGTATTCTGAAATTTTATATCTCTCACACATTTTAAGAATTTTGACAGTCATCGTAGGTCCTTTGTGAAGTCTAGTTAAGTGAAAAATCCAAAATTATGCTTCAGCGCCACTATGATTCTCAGCCCTAAGCTCGAGCTTCAATGCTTGTGGGTTGAAATAAAAATAATTGAAAATTGAAAATCAAAAGAAAGGAAACAAAAGAAAGAAAGAAAAATATTGAAAATCAAAAGAAAAGAAATTCAGCCATTCAGGGGTATCCGCGCAACTCTACCGAAGCTATGGACACTCGGCCAGCAGTAGAGAAATGTTCAGGAGAATCACAATGACAACCTCGTTGGGGCTATGCATGCCTGACTTGTAGTGAGGCAATGTCCTGGATGCTTTTGGAGTTAGAATAAACTACATAGGTTAACTTGACAAAGCTTGGTTTCCTCTAGAAACTAAAGGATGGGAATTCATGCAACTGCACACACTTGGATTTTTAGCATACTAAAGGTTGGATTAACTAGTGGTTTTGATCCTTTTGTTGAGTGTCTAGCTTGTTTTCCCTAGCATGAAGATTAGAACCAGAGATTTTGGGTTCATGATTCTAGTTTGTCATCAAAATGCTCCAGAGCATTTCCCCAATGAGTCACCATTTTTTGTGCATGTTTTGCACACACGCCCCACCATGGGCAAGGACCCCCTCTTTTCGCTCCTGATGGGCTGCTTTGCTCCTGTCTCATTTTGTGTGCCCCTTTCCTAAAGCCTAAATTGGTCATGTGTCGTCAAACAATCAAATTCCCCTGACCAAATTCACCTACCTAAGTTTCGCTAAGCCTTTCTCTTTCACGGAAGTTCCCCCGTGGGTTTCCCTTCACTTGTTGCCCCAGCGTCCTCTAGGCCTCATACCTGCTCACTCAATTCACTTTTTTCCTTCATTTTTGACTTTGGGGACAGGCTTCTTGTGGATTTGGGATGTCTTGTGGTGCCTAAGTGAACTGTCAAGGTTTCGTTAAGTTTTGGGTAGTTGTGGAAATTTCATTCCGGAACTCCATCCATCCTTGGCTCTTTCTGGAACTTCGTCCCTCCACAGCTATTTTGGGAACTTTGTCCATCCCTGGTTGTTTCCAGAACTCCATCCCTCTATGGCTATTTTGGGAACTCCATCCCTCCCTAGTTGTTTCCAGAACTCCACCCCTCTGTGGCCATTTTTGGAACTTCGTCCCTCCTTTCTCGTTTTGCCTTTCATCTGCCCCCAATGTTCCGGCTCCTAGAACCCGTCCCTCCATGGTTGTTTCTGGAACTCCATCCCGTTGTAATTTTTCTGAGAACTCTGTCCTTCCCTAGCTATTTTAGAAACTCCACCCCTTTGTGGCCATTTCTAAAACTCTATCCCTCCTTTTATGTTTTGCCTTCCTTCCGCCCTCGACGTTTCAGCTCCCAGAACCCAGCCCCTCTGTAGTTATTTATGGAACCTCATCCCTTCGCGGCTATTTCAGGAACTTCGTCCCTCCCTGGATTTTTCTAGAACTCCACCCGTCCATGGCCATTTCCGAAACTTCATCCCTCCTTTGACATTTTTCCTTTCGTCTACCCCCGGCGTTCCAGCTCCTGGAACTCGACCCCTTTGTGGCTATTTCCGAAACTTCATCCCTTTGCGACTGTTCTTGGAACTTCTTCCCTCCTTGGTTGTTTTTGAAACTCTAGCCCTCTGTGGCCATTTCAAGAACTCCACCCCTCCTTTGATTATTTTCCTTCCATCCACCCCTGGCATTCCGGCTCCTGGAACCCAGCCCCTCCGTGATTGTTTCTGGAACTCTGTCCCTCTGCAGCTGTTCCGGGAACTCCATCCATCCCTGGCTATTTTTGGAACTCCATCCCTTTGCGGCTATTCTAGGAACTCCATCCATCCTTGGCTATTTCTAGAACTTCATCCCTTCGTAGCTATTCCGGGAGCTCCATCCCTCCCTGGCTATTTCCGAAACTCCACCCCTCTATGGTCGTTTTCAAAACTTTGTCCCTCTTTTGTCATTTTTCCTTTTATTCGCCCCTAGCGCTCCTACTCCCAAAACTCGGCCCCTCTATTGTTGTTTCCAGAACTTCGTCCCTCTACGGCTGTTTCGAGAACTTCGTTCGTCCTTGGCTGTTTCTGGAACTCCTTCCCTCC
>CM021100.1:956487309-956610288 GCA_007115665.2 Sequoiadendron giganteum
ATTGGAGTTGATTCATACAAACCTATGTGGACCAAAAAAACACAAGCCTTACATGGAGAAAGTTATTTTGTGTTATTCATTGATGATATTACTAGAATGACTTGGGTATCTTTCTTAAGAGAAAAAATTGAAGCCTTCAATAAATTTATAATTTTTAAGGCTATGGTTGAAAATGAAATGGGATCAAATATCAAATTTTTAAGGTCTAATAGAGGTGGTGAGTTTACCTCTAATGAGTTTGAAGACTTATGTGAAGAACATGGAATCAGAAGACAATATTCTATTGCTAGAACTCCTAAAAAAAATGAAATATTAGAAAGAAAGAATATAATAGTTCAAGATATGGCTAGGACAATGATGAAAGACACTAAATTGTCGGATGTATACTAGAGAGAAGTAGTCCATACTATTGTACATATTCTTAACATTGGACTAATGAGAATTAATGGTTGTAAGACACCATATGAGCTATGGTATGGAAAGCTTGCATCTGCCAATCATTTACAAATATTTGGAAGAAGATGCTACATCAGAAGGGATGAAGAAAATTTGGATAAATTTGAGTCTAGATTAGATGAAGGAATCTTTCTTGGCTATTCATTAAGAATAAAAGCATACAAATTGTACAAAAAAAGACTGCAAAAGATTCTTGAGAATATAAATGTGAAAATTGATGAGGATTTGCATCGTTTACCATTATTTAAAAGGAATCGACACTTTGAACAATTAATGAGTATAGATGAAGAAGATGAAAATAAAAAAGAAGATTCGAAAAATAAAAAATCTCTAGCTAGGTATGTTTAGAGAGATCATTCTAAAAATCAAATTATTGGAGATAAGAATGATATATTTATGACTAGGAGAAGACTAACAATGATGAATGAATGGGTAAACTTCTATCTATTATTTAAAATAGAGCCTAATAATTTTGTAGAGGCTAGCAAAGATGAGAAATAGATTAATGCAATGTAAGAAGAATTAAGTTAGATTAAAAAGAATGAAACTTGGGAACTTGTTCCAAGACCTAAAAAATAAGAATGTAATTGGAACTAAGTGGGTATTTAAATGAACAAATTGAATGATGGGAAGGTAATGAGAAATAAGGCAAGATAGTTTACAAAGGATATCATCAGGTAGAAGGTATTTATTTTGAATAAAAAATTCTTCAGTGGCCAAATTAGAAGTAATTAGGATATTCTTGGTTTACTCAGTCAATAATAATTTCAAGCTATATCAAATGGATGTCAATTTAGCATTTATAAATTGAAATCTTGATGAGGAAGTGTATATTAAAAAACTTGAAGGATTTTAGGTGTTTGAGAATGAGGATTATATCTATAGATTGAAAAAGGCATTGTATGGACCCATATAGGCTCCTAAGGCTTGATATTCTAGATTGCATAAGTACCTGCAACAACAAGGATTCAAGAGAGGGATTGTAGAAAGAAATCTTTACATCAAGATAGAAGGTGAGTATCCATTGATAGTTTTCTATGTTGATGATATTATTTTTGGTGGAAGCAATGACATGTGAAAGGAGTTTGTAGAAGAGATGCAAAAGGGATTTGAGATGTCTATACTTGGTGTAGTGATAACTTTAAGAAACCCCCCTCAAAAAAAGATATAAAATTCTAGCAAATATTTCATATTTTAGGAAAAAAATATTAATTTCTATTGGTGAATCTTTCTTTTTTTTTGAAAAAAGTATTATATTTATTGGCATTTTTATACATCACTAAAATTTTGTACAAAATTTTAGTGAATCTTGAAAAATAATAGGAAAATGCAATAATTATGATGGAGAATCCATCCAATCTAAACATAATTCTTATGGAAAAGTAGGGGTCGAAGGGTGGAAATTATTGATGGGTTTAAGGGGTGGACTATAATGTTTACTTGTCACCATTATTTTAAAATATAATATAATGGGGGCAGTGGGCCTAGCTCGATTGGCTAAAGCATCCTATTGTAGGAAAGAGGTCATGAGTTCTAGTCTCCCCACCATCCCCATGGTACTAGAGGGCATGTCGTGCCAACGTCACTAGTCATGTGAAAAATTCTACCAAGCGCACTGCAGTTTATAGGGGGGCAGCTACCCGAATTTGATTCCTGCAATCTATATATTTAATGGCCCTCATTGTACTTTGCAAGGTAAAATATACCCATGATCTATAATTCTCATGGGGCTCAAAATTGCTTTCAGATCATTGATCTAACAAACTCGTTGTACTTTGCAAGGTAAAATGTACCCACAATCTATAATGTTCATGAGATCCAAAATTGTGGGCCCCATTAACATTACAAATTGTGGGTACATTTTACCTCATGGAATACAACAAGGGCCAGTATATTATATTATAAAAAAATTGTGGAAACTAAAGATTAGAAATATAGTCCTAAAGCAATTAATATTTATGTTATACTATTGGTGAACTAATATAGATTTCTACTATAACATGAACTATTAGCCAATTTTGGATTCCCAAATTTCAACTATTAGGAAATTGCGAATATTAACCACTAAAAAAATCACTAACTTGGTGAAATATCCTTTTTTCTTGGTTTGCAAATTGCTCAATCAAATAAGGGAATCTTCATATCACAAACCAAGTATGTTAAGGAAATGTTGAAAAATTTCAAGATGGAAGACTAAAAGCTAGTTAGTACACCAATGGTAACATGATGCAAGTTAAGAAAGGATGATAAGTCACTTAAAGCGGATCATACTCTGCATAGGTCAATGATTGGAAGCTTGTTGTACTTGAGTGAATCTAGACTCAACACTATGCAAGCAGTGTGTATAGTAGTAATATTTCAAGTAGCACCTTACAAAACACATGTGAAGACAGTAAAAATAATTTTTTAGATTTTTGAAGAACATTGATAGCTATGGTCTATGGTATCCTAGAGGTGATGATTTCACTCTAGCAGCTTAAAAATATGTTAGTTTGGTAGGATGTGTTGATGAAAAATGAGTACTAGTGGTTGAACATTATATCTTTGTGACAAACTTGTGTCATGGCTAAGAAAGAAACAAGACTCGGTATCTTTGTCTACAACAAAATTAGAATACATTCCTGCAACATCATGATGCACTCAAGTTCTTTGCATGACAAAAATGTAAAAGGATATAAAATTTGAGTATAAGGAACCTATTTCCATTCTCTATGATAATACAAGTGTAATTAACATTTCAAAGAATCCAGTGATGCATTCAAGGAAAAAGCACACTTCAATCAAATATCATTTTCTAAGAGTAAATTTTGTAGATCAAAAGGTCAAATTAGAATATGGGGTTACTCAAGATTAGATTGCAGATATCTTTACAAAACCTCTTCCAAAGGTGGCATCTGAGTATCTCAAATAGAAGCTAGGAGTGACAACACCTTCTTCCTTTCAATAAACAATAGATGAAGATTAGGATTGGTGGTGTACTTTTTCACTCTACCCCTAGAGTATTTCCCTTAGGGGGAGTGTTGCAAAGAGTAGTTTTGGAAAACACTATTGAAAAAAGGGGAGTATTGTGAATCCTTTACCATTGATGTCAAAGGGCTAGAGTTATAAGAAGATTTAGAAATCTAAATAGGGAGAGTTACAATAAAGGGGGAGAAATATTTGCAATCAATGAAGAAAGGGGAGATTGTTGCAAATTGTTGTCATTGATGTCAAACTACTATCATAATGGCAATTTGGTCTTCTCTGGGCTACTTTAATGTTAGGGTTTCATGCTCTAATAAGGTTTTTCCCTAATTGTCCTTTACTCTAATTATTATGTTCAAGCATGTACTTTATCTTCTAATTCATTGTTGACTTGCCCTAGGTGCTTTCTGATTGCTTAAGCTAATACTTAAGACCTTTGGTGTCATTGGTTTCTTGGCCCTACTTATCGCTTGCCTCAATTTTGAAATATTTCTCTAAATATAAATTTAATACTTTGGTGATGTAATGGATGTCATTGGTGGGATAAATGTCACACATCCACTCACTTACAAGATTTTTGGAGAGCCCCATTTTTTGTCATGCAATAAAATGAAATAACAATAAGTGGTGGTATTTTGTGAGCTTGCAATGACAGAGAGAAGGAAGAAGGAAATTCTTGTGGTTGTGTGTATTGGTGATGCATGTAAAATTCAGACCCAATAGGAAAGTTTTCTATGTGGATGCAACATGTGTTACATTTCCACTTATCCATGAGGGTTATGGAAGGTATCATTTTTCTATATGCAATATTGTAGAAGGTTGACACATGGCAGTTTTCTATGAGCTTGCAAATAAAAAATAAAGAAAGGAAAAAGTTGTGTGGTGCTACAAAAGCTTGACTCATATCTAGGATGACATTTTCTAATGAATTTTCAACAATGGATCGGCTAGCTACCGCGTGTCCACAAAGAAGAGAGAGGTCATGCAAAATTAAAAAAAATTGGTGCATGGTGGTGTTCCGCTAGTCCATGAGAAGAAAGAGAAGGTAGAGAAAATTTCATGTGGAGGTACAAAAAGTTGATGCTTGGTGGTGTTTTTCTAGTCCATAGAAGAAAGAAAAGGAAGAGAAAAGGTCATGCAAAGGCATAAAATTTTGACATTTTGTGGTGTTTTTCTAGTCTATAAGAAGAAAGAGAAGGAAGAGAGAAGGTACTATAGGGCACAAAATGCTAACACATGTCCAATAATTTTCAATGATTGTTATGAGTCTACAAAATGGTGGTGCATGTCTAGGATGACCTATGCTAAAAGAATTATCAAAGTGGTATCTGCATTCCTATTGGCCTTTAGAATATTCCAAGGTTAGAGGTATCTAATTTAAATGTGCACCATCTATTTTGCCCATGAAGATTGAAGGTAGATGACTCAGATTAAAATGTGTGAAATGGCTAGTTCTTGATTCAAAATTTTATCTATGTAGGCCAACAAGGTAGTAATTGGAAAATATTTTTACAAGTAGACTTATACTACACCAAATGTGCTAGTTTTTGGTCTATGCTGACATTGTAATGTGTCCTATATACCCAGATTAGTATTTAGGTGAATTGTCTCATATTGTTGTAAAAGTGAGTGACAATACAGTTTTGTGTCTGTACATAGCTTTGTGACCTATCTAAGAACTTTGTGTTAAACATTTTAGGGTAGATGATGATTTTATGATACAAAATAGAGTATGTATGTGAGGATGTCAAATTGACATATTAGAATTGTAATATCTCTAAGTAAGCTTAATGAAATAAAATTGTTTATAAATTTCTCTTTAGTCATCAATGGTGTGCTTTACGGTTGGTTCCACAGTTCATGTGAGGTTGGTTCCTCCTATTCATTGAGTTGATGCTCTAGTTGTGAGGTTGATGCCTCTCTGATAGTTTGGTGCTTATTAGATTTTCTTGGGGATTGGTTTCTCTAATAGGATGGTGCCCATAAATCTATTGTAATAATTGAATTTTATTGTGAGGTTGGATTTGGACAATAGATCCAAGTAGATCTTCTCACCATGGTTTTTCCCCTTAGGGTTTCTGCATAAAGCTGGTGTTGTCTTGTTTGATTTCTTTTATTGCTATCTCTAATTTTCTCAATGATGCTTAGATGTTAATTAATGTATTGATTGAAGTTAAAATTTTATGCTATAATGATTCACCCCCCTCTCAATATACTAGTGTGTTCAACACTAGTCTATTTACTGATATTTATTTCACACATATTGATGCTTCTATAATTAGACCTTATGATCCTCTTAAATCACCAGCAGAATTTATGATAAACCCACAAGGAGAATACTTATTAATCATGTGTGTAGTGAATATTATTACCAAAGAATTCTTATATGTGCATGAACTTTACAAATATGATTATGAACAATTAGAAGCATTATTAAAGTCTCATGATGGTTCTATTTTCCCTACGATTGGTTCTATAACTCTCTGAGTAAAAGTTGGACTTAAAAAATTGAGTGTTTAATTTACCATAATCCCAATGTTGAACCAATTTTGTGTGAAGTCATGTCATCCATGTTTAATCTCAATGAAGGTGGTCCCATTAGTTATTCATAAATTTCTTAAATTCTCATTTGAAGAACCAATACATACTATTTACCATAGTGGATTTAAGGCTTTGGCCTCTTATGGAAAATTTTCACTAGATTAATTTTAGCCTCAACTAGTCCAACCTATTAAACCTCATGATGATTATTAATTTGTGGCATATCAAATATATTAAAAATAAGTGTATAGTCGAATTATCCCTTAATAGCATTCAACTTGAGGCCCCTCTATCTCTAGTGGCTATGATGGTTGTTCCTCCTACTTCATAGGTAGTGAATGAAACTTGACCTGAACTAGGTATTCTTCCTCAACCTTCTAACAAGACCTTTTGAGGATCAAATTTGTGCCTCCTAAGGAAAAGAATTCTTTTGTACAAAAACCTAAGAATCGTATGGTTTCCTAGCCTTTTATTATCCCCTCTTTTCCTCCTACAAAAGAAGAAAAGGTACTAATTTTGGGAAATTCCTCAATCCCTCTTTCACAAGATAAATCTCGTGTGAGATGAAATATAACTACAAAATAACACAAATGAATGTGGCAAGCTAGGGCTCATAAACTTGATGAAGAGTGTAAAACCTTACCTAATGATCAATCATCCATACAATCAAATCTTGATGAAATATCTCCCACCCATCCCTCCTCATCATCACTTGAATCCACTCCACCATCCTCACCAAACCACAAAGTTGAAGCCTAATTATCCCAATAAAAAAATAAAATAAAATCTCACTAGATACAAATATGGATGTTAGTGCTTGAAATCATGTTGATAGTACTAACATGCAGCCTATTATGATACATTTTGATGATGAATCTGAAAAAAATAGAATAAAAAAATAATACCATAAAAAATTATCTCTTATGTTTTCCAAGTCAATGAATTTAGATGGGGGCAGTCATGGTGATCCTCCTAATGAGAGTGAGTCACCATGTGTTGAAATTACTGCTTCTCCTTGTACCACACTTGGTGTAGTTCCTTTAGCATATCATTTGTCTTCCATTTATGTTTAGCAAGATTGGGATGTAAATGGTTTTCTATAGATTGAATCAGATGTGCATTACCCTTTTTATGTATTTATTTATAGAGGAATGGGTAAAGGAGTCATAGAAAGACAACATTCCAAACAAGTGAAGGTGATAATAGTAGTGGACAACGAGTTATGCATGGATTCTTGTAAAGGACTATGCTCATGACTATCTTAATGTTTCTTTACTATGATGTATCTTTGAAAGTCTTATGTCTCTATAGCTATCCTCAAATAGGGATTTTATGGTGATTTTATGGAAATGACTATAACCTAATTAAATTTGCATGAGACTATGATACATGTGGCAAAAGGATAGAGTTTAACAATGGTGGAAATAGTTTGTACAATCATATCATCACAGTTTAGGAAAACAATCATAAAGGATAGTCTCTTGATGATTAAACAATGAATGTATGACAGTGGCAATGAGATAGTCATAACATGACAACATGAAAGAGACAACTTGGTAGAGTCAAGGGTGACAGTCATGGAAGAAAGAGTGGTAATTCACAAATAGTCAAGTTCCAAATGGATAGTGATAAGGGTAGGATTTGAATTGAAGATAATATTAAAATGGATTATAAAAAAGACTAAGAAAATTTATTAGCAAATAGATGATTGATGACAATGAAGACATTCATATTGAAGGGGAAAATATTTATGGAAATTTTGAAGAGAAATATGGTCAAATCACAATGTGACAATTATCGAGGTGGCAGAGAAACTTTTGAAAGATCATAAATGGTAGTCTATAGACTAGATGATACATTGAAATCCATCAAAGGAGTCAAGTGCTATGTTGGAGAAGTGGTTGGGGCAGTTACAAACATGTCCTACTTGTTTTCAAGTGGTGTTTTTTAGGCATTATGAGAATTGGGCAAGTTGTAGGCATATAGGGAATTTTGGAGGAATAAGGCAGTTGGTTGAGAGAAGATAAGGCAGTTTGAAATATCTCCAAGCATTTGCATAATAGAAGGTGAAATGATAAAGAGTTTTCACTAGCTACCATCATGGAACAATTTCTTATGAACCAAGATAAGGAAAATGGTTTCAATCACCCAAGTGGAGAGAAAGCATTCAACTCGAGGGGAATTTTAACTTGTTCAAACTATGACACATATCATCTATCCATTATAATAGTTTACCAAGAAGTAAGAAAGCTTGTTTGCTAAAAAGGCACACATACTTTCTTTTTAGTTTAGTTCTTTTCATTTTGACAAAGCATTG
Source organism: Sequoiadendron giganteum (assembly GCA_007115665.2). NCBI lineage: Eukaryota > Viridiplantae > Streptophyta > Pinopsida > Cupressales > Cupressaceae > Sequoiadendron > Sequoiadendron giganteum. The sequence continues at coordinate 956,495,588 of CM021100.1, forward strand.
TAAACTTGTCTCAAATTTTATTTCTAGTATGATTGATATTGTAACTCTTTTTTTCAGTCTTGAGATTGAAAATAAATCATCGTAACACTCTTTTTCAAAAAAAAATCAAGAGATACATTTTCAAGCTTTTTTGTTGTAAAGAAACACCTTTTATCAATAAATTTGTTCACTTTTGGCCTTCAATAATTCTATTTCCATTATGTATGTGAGGTAATTGGTGTCATTTTTGTGATTTTCATATGCAAATCCTTGAATGAATGTCTTATTTTCATCATTTTTCAAGCAGAAAGGGTATATTTGTGTAGGTCATTGCTTGTGTCACTATTTAAATAGAGGTTAGTTATGAGGAATACTACTTTCTCTTCCTTCTAAAATCTGCAAAAAACATAAACACTTCCCTGAAATATTGATACATAGGTATGCCAAACATTGATGTTGTGCACAAACAACCAAGTTGTTGATTAAGTTGTGTGTTAAAATAGCAGTTTAAATCTAAGAAAAAACACATTTTGGTGCATCACCTCAATAGGAGCTTAGGTTTCATTTTCAAAGTCTCTTCTCTATCATTTTTCTTAACAAGCATTAGTTCAATTAGTTTAGGTGATAGTTCCAAGGGAACCAACCCTCTCTAGAGGTTCTCTTTTGTCATAGGTAACCCACAAACCTGGAAGAGATCCAATGTTTCACTTAGGCTAAGTTCTACAGCTTAGCAAGGGTGTGTCATTTGGTAATAATAGGTGTAAAGTAGACAACACGGTTTGCATGGAATGGATCCATGGACATCCAAGGAGGATGTTATACAGGGTCTTCGGATCTATGATTTGATAGATGATCTCAATTGTAAGAGGTCCAACTTGTATAGGCAATCTGATATTTCCTACCAATTCTTGTTTGACATCATCATATGCTTTACTTTTTATCCATGTGTTATGATCAACAACATCATCTGAATATCCCAACTATCATACCAAACTCAAACTATAGATATTTAGCCCCGCTCCACCATCTATTATAACTCTTTTGATTCGATATTTCTAGACAAAGGCTTCAATATGTAGTGCATCAATATGACAAGGGTTTTGTGTAACTGCTGTTTATTTAATTAATAGAGATCCTTCTAATCCTTTGGGTTGTGGTATTCCAGAGGAAGCATGGAAAGGTAAGAAGTTAAGTTATTCTTTTCTGAAAACCTTCGGTTGTGAAGCATTTGCACATATAGATTCTGAAAATAGAACCAAGCTTGATGCAAAATCAAAGAAATGTATATTTGTTGGATATGGCATAGATGAATTTGGTTATAGGCTTTGGGATTTTGAAAATAAGAAAATTGTGAGAAGCAGGGATGTCATATTCAATGAGAAAATGTTGTACAAAGATCTATTGCAACAGCATGAGAAGAAAGAACAAGATCATGCAGTGTTGGATGATATTACAAACACCAATGTTCCAATGGTTCCTCATGCTCCGCAATAGCAACAACAAGAAATACCACAAACTCCAGTGAATGTTAGGCGATCTTCAAGGTTAAGTAGACCTCCAGAAATATTTTCTCCCTCTTTGTACTCTATTCTATTAACTGATGCTGGTGAACCAGAATGTTATCATGAAGCTATGCAGGTGGATACCAAGGTTCAGTGGGAGCATGGAATGGAAGAAGAAATGGACTCCTTGCTGAAAAATCAAACTTGGGAATTATGCAAGTTGCCTGCAGGTAAAAAGGCTTTAGCAAACAAATGGGTTTATAGGATGAAAGAGGAGGATGGAGGTAAGAAAAGATTTAAATCCAGATTAGTTGTAAAGGGATTTGCATAGAAACAGGGTATTGATTTTGATGAAATATTTTCTCCAGTTGTTAAAATGACCTCTATTCGTACTGTGTTAAGTATTGTGGTTGTTGAAGATTTGCATTTAGAACAGCTTGATGTTAAAACTACCTTTCTCCATGGTGATTTGGAAGAGGAAATTTATATGGAACAGCCACAAGGATTTGAGGTCAAAGGTAAGGAGAAACTAGTGTGCAGATTGAAGAAAAGCTTATATGGCTTGAAGCAAGCACCTCGACAATGGTATCTTAAATTTGATAGTTTTCTGGCTGAGCAAGGTTATAACAGGTGTAATTCAGATCATTGTGTTTATTTTAAGATGCTAGGTGAAGATAGCTACATTATTTTATGTTTATATGTTGATGATATGCTTGTAGCAGGGTCTAACATGGATCACATAAATGAGTTAAAACAACAGTTAGCAAATTCATTTGCTATGAAGGATTTGGGGGCAGCAAAACAAATCCTTGGTATGAAGATTACAAGAGATAGGAAAAACAGGAAATTGTTTTTATCTCAGGTTGATTATGTTAAAAAGGTGTTGTAGAGATTTCATATGGAGAATGCAAAAGCTGTCAGCACACCTTTGCCCAGTCATGTAAAATTGACTAAGGATATGTGTCCAAAGACACAAGAGGAGGAAGAAAAAATGTCCAAGGTACCATATGCTTTAGCTGTAGGTAGTTTAATGTATACCATGGTATGCACGAGACCAGATATTGCACATGCTATAGGAGTTGTTAGCCGGTATATGAGTAATCCAGGAATTGAGCATTGTAATGCAGTAAAATGGATTCTCAGGTATTTGAGAGGTACACCAGATAAACATTTATGTTTTGAGGGCTCTAATATAGATTTAAAAGGCTATGTTGACTCAGATCTGGCAGGGGATATTGATACTAGGTGGAGTACCACAGGTTATGTATTTACTGTTGGTGGGACAGCAGTAAGCTGGATATCTTGATTGCAAAAGGTGGTTGCTTTATCCACCACAGAGGCAGAGTATGTGGCTGCAACAGAGGCAGCAAAGGAGATGATATGGATGCAATTTTTCATGGAAGAGTTGGGAAAACAACAAGCTGAAAATTACTTGTTCACAAACAGCCAGAGTGCTATACATCTTGCAAAGAATTCTGCCTTGCACTCTAAAACCAAACACATACAGTTGAGGTATCATTTCATTCAGTCAGTGTTGGAGGATGGACAGGTAAAGCTGGAAAAGATACATACAAATGTAAATCCAGCGGATATGTTTACTAAGGCAGTGATAAGGGAGAAGCTGAGCTCCTCTTCAGCTTCGGTTCGCCTTCAAGATTGAATTAAACTATAAGAAAGCAGCAGGGTCCAAGGTGCTTATTTCCAGTGGGAGCTGTAAGTGCAGCGGTGTTGTCCAGGTTCAGTCTCCAAGTGGGAGATTGTTTAGGTGTGGAGCCTGATCAGTCTCCAAGTGGGAGATTGTTGGTATGTGGCGACTAATCATTCTATACTGTACACTCTTCATGTATCCTCACCGGAGTCCGGGGCCGGGCGGGGGTTCGGGGGCGGTAGCCCCCGAGAAAATTTTTTGTCCTGCTTTTTCGCGAAATTATCGAAAAAGGGAAAATCATAAAAAGGAAAAAAACCCCGATTTTGTATAACCCTAATTTATAAAGGGTTTGGGATAGGGTTACAGTATTATAAGAAACAGGCGATTATTCGCGATATTGTAATAGGGTTTTGCACTGGTTAATAATATCATTGGTTGGCTACTGTTTGGTGGATGTAGCCCACATTGGGTGAACCATGTTAAATTCTCTGTGTTAGTTTTATGTGTGTTTTATTTCTGGTTTATTTGATAAAATCTGCATTTAGCTTTTAGATATCTTCCTTTGAAAACCTAATAGGCATATCCTTCTTGGAAAATGTGATGAGACACTCAAAATTATCTCTTTCAATGAGTGTAGATGAGGTTTCCTGAGCATATGAATGGATTTTGTTCACCGTGTACTCATAGGTGACATTGGTATAATTTGCTTGGTCTTTTCCATCTTTTTTGGACGTGTAGGATTTTCTCGACACATGGGTTTGTAAAGGATCCTTAAAAATGGTATGATATTTGTTAGAGGATCTTGGTTGGTTCTCAATTTCTATTACTCCTTGCTTAACGAGATCCTAGATGACATTTTTAAGCTTAAAATAGCTTGAATTTTTATGCCCTTTATTTTGATGGTACTCACAAAAGTCATCATCATTTCACTAGGGCGGTCTGAAGGTCCTGGTTCGTAATGTTAGATCTTTGAGAGTTGTAGTACATTTTGTTGTAGCAGTTTCTTTAAAACCGCTTCAATTGGTTCCCCTAAGGGTGTGTATGTTCTACATTATTGGTTAGTCTTGGGAGGACCACGTGGTTTAGTATTATGTGTTGCATTTGTGGTTAGCTCCTATTTTTGAGGTGAATTATTGTTGTTTGGAAAAGATGATCCTTTTAGATTAAGTACAAGATACACTTTATTTATGAACTTAGCACCAAGACACTGTCATTTGTCACATCTTTGTTTCATGACCAAAATTTACTCTTGTCATTGGAATTATTGTGGGAAGAATAATTGGTATTCTCCTTAAAGATTTTTACAAGCCCTTTGGCAATGAGGGATTTTTTATGGATATTCCTTTCTCTATAACCTCCTCAAATGTGTTTGAACAATGAATATGTAAGTGGAACATCACTTCCTTGTTGAGGTTCTCCACAATAATCTAGACCAATTGTTTTTCTAGTATATGGCAAGCACACTTATTGGCTAAGCTTCTCCATCTTTGCAAGAATGAAGTGAATGTATCTCCATCCTTCTTTTTTCTCAGTGCACAGTTTGATGATGTTAATGTCATTGGATATATTATAGGAAAAGTGTGCAATGAACTTATCCATTAGTTTGCTCCATGTGCGTATTCCTAGAGGTAAGTGTGTGAACCATTTGAGGGCTTGGCATCCCAATTCTTTTGAAAAAAGCCTCATGAGGTATGTATGTTCATGAGCCATGTCTAAGAAGGTTGTATGAAACTCTCGTATATGTTCAATAGGGTCTCATTTTCCCTTATATTTTTCAAATTTAGGAATGATGAAATTCATGGGAAAGGGAGTCATGTAAATGCTCCTATCAAAAGGGTAAGGACATAGGTCCTCCACTAAGTAGGTTTTTCTACTCCCAATTACATGCATTTGTTCATCTGTTGTTGTAACTTTTGTAATTGTTGAGCCATCAGATCCATGGTCGATGGTGTTGCTGGAGTTGTATGTTGTTGAATGTATTATGTGAAACCCTGTGAGGGATTCTCAAATGGATTGGTGTTATGTTGTGGATTGAAAGTGTGCCCATGCAAGTTTTGACTTGTCACACCAAATTGATATTGTTGCATGGGTGGGATGTGTTGTTGGAATTGAGGCGTGAACATGGGATTTGAGTTGTACTGTGGTGGTGGTGGTTGGTTAAAACCATATGTGTATGATGAACCAAGATTGGTTGGTTACTGTTGAGGTGGGGGTTTATTAAACCCAACTATGAATGGTGTTGAACCAATATTATTTGGTTGCTATGGTGGGGGTTGATTAAACCCAAATGTGGATGTGGAACCAAGATTATTTGGTTGTTGTTGTGGGGGTTGATTAAACCCAAATGTGGATGATGAATCAAGATTGGTTGGTTGATATGGAGGGGTGGAGTGTTTTAAACTACTCTAAAAAAGGATCTAGTCTTTGCCAAAAGTGTATTTATTTTATGTGAAGTGGATGTTATACCCACTTATGGTCCTAAATACGAAGGATTGGTCTTTTGTATTTTATTTGGCATGTTCAGATGGGTGGAATTTTGAGCTACAGTTGTAGTGTGGGTTGGTGTTGTAGTTGTTGAAGTAGGGGAAAGTGGATTTGTCGTTTGTTTGTTGAATGTAGGTGTTGGTGATATATTCAGATTTGATGTAAAATGTGTTGTTTAAGTAGGTGGCATGCTTGTGTTCAATTGTGATGGTGGTGATGTAGTAGGTGTTGATGGTGGTGGTTGATTTATGGCACCTAATCCTAATGTCATTGTATTCAGAGTCTCCCCTATGATGGTTGATATATCAAAGTCATGTCGAATCCTAGCTCCATTTTGTGCAAGTTGCATGAAGTACTTGTTAGGGTTTGCTAACACTAATTCATCTACAATTCTCAAGATCCTAGGATCTTGTGACACATTTTTAATATCTTTCAGCATTAGCCCTTGTTTTACATCATGTAAAGTGTAATCCTCAAATGAAGGTAGACTTTGAGGTTGTAAATTTGATTGATCACTAGGGGGAGCCCCAAAGTGCATGTCACTTGTAGGGTTGTACATATGATCAGAGGTGGAGTCCATCTCTTTATGTTTCACTTGAGAACATGTAAAAACCATATAAGGATTGTTTTGACTTTGGTTTTTTCGGATATTTTGATGTTTTGGGATGAAATGCAAACTAGTATGAATCTATTCTATGTTTTGGGATTTTGTGATGTAATATTGTGAATGCAAAAGACCTTAGATATCTAACTTTGTAATCCTAAAATGAGATTACTTGGATAAATTTTTCAGATTGGACTAAAGTGACCAAGTGAAAAACCTAAACCTCAAGTGATGATGGTGGTTTGATAAAAAATTAATTTACAAATAGACTTATGAGTTGAAAAACCTACTTTTATTGATGGGGGTAGTTTGTAAAAATGGGGTTTTGATGATCTCCAAAATGATGACACTAGACTTGACCTCTAATATTTCTTTTGGTTTTCAGATTTCTAGATGTCCAAGTTAAGATTTCAAGGACTTGCATGATATGACACTAAATGATGTAATGTTTAATCTAGGAAAGTTGAAATTTTACAGATAAAAATGTAGGAAATGTGACTGTTCTGATTTGAAATTCTGTGTAAATAAGATTATATTTATGCGCCCTCTAAAAATATACTTTTTTATCTGTCAAATAGATGTGACAGAGAAAACTACAGATGCAATGCAAGAGATGTTGACTGCGGTATAAAAGATATCAACTGTGATGCAGGCTACAACAAAAGTGTTGCAAAACCTGGCAATTGAATTTGACACAAATGTGTTGATTTTGTTGAATATGGTAGGTTTTTTACTTTGAAAAACTTCTAACCACAGATGCAGTGCAAAATATAACAAATGCATTGCAGGCAGAGAGTTGCAGCTTTCTAACTGACAAATATGTTGAATGAGCTAAAGATGTGGCACACTATTTCTACGATGCAAATATATAGCTATGAAACATAGGCTAACAAATGTGATGCACTATTTTGATCAGAAACAAATCTCTAAGGAACCCTAGTCTTGATTATTTTTTAGATTTAAAATTTGAAGATGTTGTAAAAACATAGAAAACAATGTATGTATGTTTTTAGTTGTGAATTTTAATTATAGGTATCAAAGATAAATCCCTAAGGCCAATTGGATTTACTAGTAATAACAATACTCAAAATAGTATTCACAACTTAATTAGTGGTAGAACAGGTTTGTAATCTTTAAGTAGACTCACCTCTCATTAAAGGGGTAAATACTCAGAAAGATCGGGTAGTGAAACAATTGGGATAATTGTTTTAAAACCTTTTATATACGAAGGTGGATAGTAGATGTGGATAGTAACATAGAGTCATCAAAAAATGGCACAAGCACACCTTTTTTCTCTTCTTGAGAGGTTATTGCTAGCAACCCAAAAAAAATCTATCTCAACCTAAGAGAGGACATGGTGAGTAGCTTCAGGGTACGATGTGTATCCCTTGCACCACTTTATAATATTACATTGAAACTAGACTTTAAGGCCTTTGCAAAAAGGGCTCTTAGTGGGTGGAACTTCATGAACACCACCAACTACTTAGACATCTCCTTGTGATCTAGAATTACCTTGGACCACTAGCGAAAGTCTAATATGCTACATGCGCAAATCGAACTATAGATTTTGCTTTCATCCAATTTCTATAGTATGCCATAAAACGTCACTTGAGGTTGATCCCTTGGGTTCTCAATAAAGGTGTGTCCCAAGGAAGGCCTACTACTTGAAAAGGGGAAAGTTTCAAATGTTGTAATTTCTCATCACCCATGATCACACGAAGTGAACAAGGTGAGAGGATAATTTAAATAGCACACTTTCAGTGGAATGAATCACACATGTGCAAGCACACCAGATATAGTATACACTTTTTCATTTTAAGTACACCAATGTAAATTTATAACTTGTATATAAATTTTCTAGCACCGAAACAAACTGTTGCATGTTCAGTTAGAATTGTTCATTTTAAACCCAAATGAAGATGAAAGTTGTGGGTATATATTAAGCACCAAATGAAATGTTTGAAACAAGATTATTTTTAGTGCACCAAATTAAATATTCAAGATAGTTTTATTTTAAAACACTAAAATTAATTGCTAAAAACTTTAGAAATCACAAACATACACCTTGTAGAAAATGAATTAGTAGTCTAGATTAAATCCTTATCCCAAACGATCGCCAACCTGCAAAGATATGTCAGTGGTTTCAAATCTTGGGTCTTCTACAAACAAAGGAAAAGTTGCACCAATTTCATTAGTGGATGAAAAAATAGATCAAATGCATTGGTTTCAAAATAAACACCCAATACTTGTACAACCTTCGGTTGAAAAATTACAAAAACAATTTAAAATAGTAATAACTTTCTCAAATCTCAATGAAATTTAAAACTATAAAATTATCTGAAAACCTAAGACTAAGATATAAAAAACCCAGAAACTATTTTGTAAAATTTTTGCGTGTAAAATTTGTTAGAGATAAAAGAACAAGATGGATTTTAAGAGATCAACAACAAAATTTAAAAAAAATAGTAGAATTAAAATCATGATAAATTTCTCAATTCTAAATGAAATTGAAAACTATAAAATGATCTAGAAAGCTAAGATTGAGATATGAAAAGCCCAGAAACATCTTTGTAAAATTTTGTGTCAAATTTGTTATAGTTGAAAGATCATACAAATTTTAAGTGAGTTTCTATACTGTAACCCACAAAATTCCTTAAAAACACTCAGAAGATTAGAATGTACTCATCAATTTAATCATAATGTAACTTGGAAAATTTAGACATTGTTCATAATAGAGATAAAGAATTAAAGCAGTTAACCATAAATCTACAATTCAATACCTAAATGCATTCCAAATCAATGAAAACAAGCAACATAAATGAAATTGGAATTGATTAAACAATATAGTTTACCTTCACTGTGTTGCCATGGATTACTTCCATTGTCCTCTTTCGCTTTGCTTTACTCTTAGATTTTAGTATTTGCTTATTCACTTCAAGCTCCAAAGTGTGTGAAAGAGATCAATGATGTAAAACTCCAAAGTTCGTGGTTAGCCATCAAAGAGATATGAGGGTTGATTTTATAAAAATGATTGATTTTAATGGATGATCAGGATTAAGAGGTGGATTATCAAGATCAGGGGTCAAGAATCCTTTAGAGGAATTGATGAATGAGTTAACTCACTGCAACTAGTTGCAGGATTTTTTATTTTTTTTTATGAATAGGCAGATATCTATATTAATATAAAGATAAAATTACAAATTCACAAACAAAGGAGCGGGTGGTAAGAAGGCACACCTCGAAAGTCACATGGGCAGAGCCCAGAAAATCCAAAATAACCGATCACATGGGCCTAGCCCAGAAGTCTAAGAGCAAGAAATAAAAAACATTAAGCGGCCAGAGCAGTGCCAATAGAGCCTGGGGGATTCCTATCGTCCAAATTTTTCCCCCATACATCAGCGGGGTTTGGAGTGACGTCAAGAGGAGCACCCCAACCATCATCTTCTTTATCTTTATCTTCATAAGGAATTGATTAAAGAGTTAGGGATTTGGTTGCTTCATTAACTCTCACTGAGTGGAAGTGAATTGATTTGATTGAGGAGAGAAGTGAATTTATTAGTCAGCTGACTGAGAGAAAGTGTTCGTTAAGAACGAGGTGGAAATGCATGAGATAATAATTAATTATTAGAGGAATGTGCAAGATCAAATTTGTTAAATAAATAAAATAAATGATTTTATTTATTTTGGAAGAAGATAATATTTAAGAAATAAATTAAATAATTTAAAACAATTATTTAATTCAGAAAGTGAGGACTTGTGTGAGTATTTAATAATTAAATAAATTTAATTATTATTTACATGTGCAAGATTGAATTAATTAAATAAAATAAATAAATAGTTTTATTTATTTTTAGAAGAAGATAATGTTGATGAATTAAATTAAATAATTAAAATAATTACTTAATTTAAGAAGTGTGAATTAATTAAATAATAAATTATTTAATCTTGGAGATAAGAACTAGATAAGAAATTTGAATGAGATTTAATAATTAATTCAATTATTAAAGGAATGTGCAATTGAGATTTAGATAAATAAATTTATTTTATTTATCATTAATGAATGGATAATGTTGAGAGATTAAAGGATAATTAAATAATTATTATTTGATTTTGGAAGGGATAATGGATGATTAATTAAATAATGCTAATTTATTTAAATAATTTAGAAGAATAAAGATAATTAAAAAAAAATTTAAATAAATTGGATTTATTTAATTAATTAGGAAGATGAATAGGAGTTAAAAACATAATTAAATAAATGATATAATATATAATATATACAATATCTAGTATGGGGAAAGGAGTAAGAAAAATGATGCAAAATAATAGATGGTGTGAGTAGGACAAAATCAAGAATGCAGATGGGCGGCACTAGGGTGGTTTCACAAGTTTTGAGCGATGTTCACAGGTGAACGAGTGGCATTATGAAAATTGACCCCACGATTGGCATCGTCCCTCTCAAAGATGGAGGAATCTCCCTCCCAAGTATCCTGAACAAAGGACTGTTGCAAATACTTATCAGGTGGGGGAGCGGCGTGGAGGGAAGGGTGGAAATAATTTCAACCAAATGAAGGTGCAGTTTGGTTAAGGGAACAAAAAAATTCTAGATAGGAATGGGGGTTCTGGAAAAAGGAGGCACTCACCAAAGATGGCAACAAAATAAAGGTGGATCACGGTCAAGTTGTGGTGATCCCTCCTTAGATTTTGGTTGTGACAGTTGAACGGTTGAAGGATTGTGCATTGATAGTGAAATTGTGCAAAAAAGGAGCAACAAGCGACCAAATCATGCAATGGTGGATGAACAAGTTCAAAGACAAAGTAAGTCTTTGTTCTTTGGTGCCTCAAGATTATTTTTTGATTGAGTGCATAGATTCAAAATTGAAGCATGAAATTTTGTAGATGGACCCTGTTTTTTTCAAAAAATATTATTTTCATTGCATGGAGTGGACCATAAACTTTGATCCGACAAAACACAACATCAAATATTTACCCATGTGGGTTTGTTTGGAGGGTTTTTCGGTGGATTATTGGAATTGTGATGCCCTAATGACAACTGGGGACACATTAGGGACCTTTCTGGGGGTCAATTATTATTTTTGAATTGTAAGCCGAGTGCGAAAGCCAAAGTAGTGGTCCTAGCGGATTTGAAGGAAGGAATTGTAGATGAAAATTGGTCCTAATGACGATGAATGGACGATGGTGTCAAAAGGTGGTGGTTGAACAAACATGTCCACAAAATGCAAGTTCCTGTCAAAAGGAAAGATGGTTTTTGGAGGATCTAAGGATGATCTAAGTAGGCCAAAAACCCCCATTCAAAACCTAAAACTAATGGAAATGAAAATGACTCACAACAGTGGTATGGTGGTCGCAAATGAGGTGGTTGGGATATCAAAAATGAATTTTTTTGGAAAGAACCCATAGCTAAGCCTATGCTCTTGGAGATCTCCAAAAGAGGAAAATATCTCCTTAGATGGAATATGTCACAATAGAACATGTGGCATCAATGGAAGGAGTAGCTAATGAAAAAGCAATCATTGTGGTGCAGTCGTCACCCATAGTCAAGGCTGAGGTTCCTAAGGAGGAGATTATGGCCACTAACATTGGGGAGGACATTAATGACCAATTAATGGTGATTGTCATGGTGGATGATGGTGAGTAGCAAGAAAGAGGTGACATGAAATTAACCTTTCCCTTGAATAGTGCAGAAGAAGGTATGGTCAATTTGAAAAATGGTGACTTATTGGAGGAAGAACATCAGATGTTGTTGGAATAAAATGTGGAAACTAAGGATGAATTAGAGGAACCAAAAAAATCTGGTATATTGGGTGTTAAACAATAGACAACTAAAGAATTGAAACCAAATTGTGGGAAAAATAAATCCAAGGGAAGGAAATCACACCAAGAGCTAAGAACTTTGGATGGTGATGTAGAGGGTCAAACTAAGATAACAATTCTTTTGAGGTCAAGGAAGGGGGAGGGGGCATCCCAGGTTGCCATGAGGCTCCTATCATGGAATATTAGGGGCTTGAATGCCCCTAGCAAGCAACATTTGGTCAAGCGAAGGAAGGAATTGGCCAAAGCAAATATTTTCTTAGTCCAAGAAAATAAGTTGACCAACACTAATTTAGATTTATTTAGGAAGAAAGTGAAAGGTTGGAATGTTGTTGGTGCTCAAGAAAATGGGGCGTCTGGTGTAATTGCCTTATTTTGGAAGGTGCAAATGGTACAAATTGAAATGCTTACAGAAGGTTTGTGCTGGCTCAGGTGTCGATTTTGTTGTATTCACTCAAAGCTAATGTTCATGTTGGTAAATATGTATGGTCCGAACTCCTGCATCAAAAAAAGTGCTCTATGGCAAGAAATAAAAACATTTATGAGGCTTCACCATGGGGAAAATTTTGTCATTGTTGGTGTGAACCCCTAAACCTGCAAATGCACATGAGCAACAAAACACATTAGTCGTTAGATCAAATGTATGTAAACAAGTATGAGAGATTCCCCATAAAATCCATCTATTCAAACTAAATTAGGAAATGAAGAACACAATAAAATTTAAATAAAAGAGATTCAATCCTAATTAAGCTAATAGCATGATGATCCCATGGGGGAATTGGTGCCAATGGAGTGTTTTCAATTGGCCCTTTCCCAATTCCTAAGTAGCAATAGTATGTGATGGAGAAATGGTCAAATCTCCAAAGAGATTTGAGCATAACCTTGTTGCAAATCTTGAAAGATGATTGATGGTTGATTGAAATGGGAAAAATTGGCTCTCAATGTGAAGAGAGTAACTTTGCATATGATTTGTGGATGAGGATGAAGTTGAGTATAGTAAGTTTACTCAAATTGTGGATGATTGAATGAGAGGAAGAGTCTCTCATTTATAGATTTCCAAAATGGAAGAGAGAGTGAAAATAAGCAATGTGGGATCATTCAACATCCAATGGCCAAGTGCCACTTGTCAAGATGTGAATGGTTGAGGAATTAACACATTTTGGTCAATGTGCATGATAAATGCCATTGGATTCAAATTTGAATTTTGAATGTGACATGTTGGGGGGAGAGAAGAATGGAGTTAATGTCACTTGGCTCAATGCACAAGGACATGTAAGAGGCATTGAGTGCCTTGTTGGAAGGCCAAGCCCATTTGAATTTGAATTCAAATTTGAGGGAATATTCCCTTTTGATGCCATGTTGAGAGAAAATAGGCAATTAAATAAATCAAAGTAATTGATTTATTGTGCAAGTTGCATTCTCTAGAGGATTTTAGTGATAGGGATTAACTTAATCAAAGATTAATTAATTTAAAGAGGAATTTAGGAGATGTGACAATTTAGACTTAAATTTATGAATTGATTTAAATCAAATTGAGAGGAAATGATTAATTAAATAAATGATTTTGATTTATTTAACTGAGGAATATGTTAGAGATTAAATTAAATAATATTTTAATTTATTCAATTTAATAAGAGGACTTTAGAGATTTAATTTAAATAAAATGAATTATTTAAATGAACAGAGAAAGATGATTAATTAAATTAAATTGATTAATTTAATCACCAGAGGAGAAAGGCCTAATTAAATAAATAATGATTTATTTAATTAAGGGATGAAAGGTGTTGATAAGCTGAGAGTATGATTCAAGATGAAACGATGTTAGTAGGATCAGAATCAGGTGAATGTATATTTTACGTGTCTACAGTTGTTGATTTCAATGCAATACTTGATGACAATGATAAGAAGGGAGGGGTTCAAAAAAAAAATCAGTCATAGAAGGATTTTAGAGATTGGATGGAAAGGAACCAATTTCTAAACATCGACTTTAAGAATGGATCATATACGTGGACAAATAGGAGGATGGGCTTTTGCCAGATTGCTGAATAGTTGGACAGATTCCTATTTGGTGGGTGTCTCGATAGTCTTCCATTCTTGTTAGAGGCTTGCATTGTCCCCTGCATTGGATCTAATCATCTCCCAATCCAAATGGACATTCTTAGGGATCGCAACCTAGTTCAATGCCCTTTTAAGTTTAAAAATATGTGGCTTAAGGATCCAAGTTTTTTGAGGTTGCTGGAAGAATGGTGGAAGGGGTTTCAAGTGAATGGATCCAAGATGTGTTGCCTTATATAAAATTTAAAGTAGTTAAAGCAGAGGCTAAAGGATTGGAATTGGATGCATTTCAAAAACATTTTTTGACACAAAGAAAGCCTTAGAAGAGGATCTCCTAAGTCTTGAAGAGAAGATAATCTGAGATAGTATGAACCAGTAGAGTTACCTTAAAGAAAAATATATGATGGGGGAATATGAAGATATTTTAGCCAAATAGGAGGTGTTCTAGAGGTAGAATTATAGAGAGGTTTGGCTCAAAGAAGGAGATAAGAATACAAAAAAATTCCACAACAATACTAAGTAGTGTAGGGGTGTGAATAGAATAACCAATCTAAAGCTTTTAGATGGTTTTGTGGTGGAGGATCCTAGACAAATGATTGATGAAATAGTAAATTTCTTTAGCAAATTGTTAAACAATGTTAAGGGTTCAAGCCTTAAGCATAAAAAATCTATGCTAAGGCATATCTCAAAGATAGTAACAAAAGTACAAAATAAAAAGTTAAATGAGAAATTCATGAAGGAGGAAATAAGGTTTTCTCTCTTTCAACTCCACCTGAACAAAGTCCCGGGTCTGGACGAGCTTCTTGTGGGCTTTTTTCAAAGATTTTGGTGCCTGCTTGAGGATGAATTGGTGGAAGCCATTGAAGCTTCACAAAATTCTGGTAATTTGTTTAGAGAAGTCAACAACGCATTCATTGCATTTATTCCTAAGAAGGAAGCTTCGAAATCATTGGACGATCACAAGCCAATATCTCTTCGCAACACGATATATAAGATAATGACAAAAGCCATGGCAAACAAACTAAAACTATTACTTCCAGACATTATTGCAGAAGAAAAAATCAGCTTCATTCCTAGAAGATCAATACTAGATGGGATAATTGTTGCTCAGGAAACCATTCACTTGGTTCAACAATCCAACCAAGCTATCATGGTAATAAAGTTAGACATTAAAAAAGCATATGATATGGTGGATTGGAGGTTTTTATTAAAAAAATTAGAGGCCTTTGGACTTAACAAACAATGGTTGAATTGGGTAGTTAGTTGCATTTCTTCCCTAAGTTTCTCAATGCTTTTGAATGGCTCTCTCGAGGGATTTTTTGAAGTGACACAAGGGCTACACCAGGGCGACGCCATCTCCCCATTTCTTTATATTTTGATGGTAGAAGCTTTGGGTTGGGAAATCATTACAGGAATTAATTAAGATCAGATTGAGGGTATCAAATTAACTAGTTTTGTTCAGGCAATCTGTCATCAACAATTTGTTGATGATGACACCATGTTGATGGGCTCGATTAAAAGGAAAGAGGATATTCACTTAAATGCAATTTTGAGGAAATATTCTTTGGCCTTGGGGCAGACTGTGAACTGATACAAATTAGAAATATTTTTGTTTAACACAAGCGCTTGTAAAGAACAAGAGATTTTGAGGATTTTGAACTTTAAGAAAGGAGTGATGCCTTGCACTTATTTGGGCATCCCCCTAGCCAAAGGCCTCATATCTAAGGGACTTTAGGATCCATTAAATATCAAGATGGGTGCGAAACTAAAATCATGGAAAGGAAAATGGTTGACGTGGGCGGGTAGAATTAAATTGGTAAAATTGGTGTTGTTTGCACTTCCCATTTATCTCATGTCAATTATAGCATTTCCAAGTGGCGTTGGTTCTGATTTGAAAAAATAAACCAGACAATTCTTTCGACAAGGCACTATTGAGAAGAGGAAGATTGCTCTGATTACATGGGATAAACTTTGTAAGACTAAGGTGGATGGTGGTCTTGGATTCAAATTTTTGGATTTAAAAAATAAATCTCTTAGGGTGAAGTTGGTGTGACGAATTCATTGTGAACTGTAGAATAATGGGCTAGGATTCTGCACCACAAATATTTAGATGATGGAGGCAATGGCCCGAATAATTTGATCATATCCAATCTACCTATGGGATCATGAATTTGGAACTTCATGCAAAAATGCAAGGTCATCTGTGATTTCCTCACATGGGATATACACGATGGAGAAAAGCATTGTTTTGGGAGGACTCGTGGGCTGGCTACCCGAGTTCAGACAACTTGATTAAGGTGGAATTGGTCAAGGTAACTCTCAAACGACTTTGGGGTATTCATGTTAGGGACTATGTGACTTTAGATGAGGGGAATTTAGTGTTGGGCTGGAAGTGGAAAGATTTAACGAGCCTCAACCTTCCCTAGAGAGAGACTCGGGTGTTGGAAGATACTCTAAAAAGCAAAACCCTAGTTTTCTATGAAGGTGTTGACTCTCTGTTGTGGGCTAACTCAAAATCAAGCAGTTATAACGTGAAGAACAACTATATGATTTTGTATAGTGGGAGGTGTTTAGATGGGGAGAGGATCCCATTGCATCTGTGTTGAAATAATGCTTATCTCCCCAAGGTGGGGACCTTTTCTTGGGTGGTAATACAAAACAAGACTTTGACTGCAAATATTTTTTGTCAAATGGGGTATCATAGTCCTTCTAGATGTGTGTTGTGCAAAAATAAGGAATAAATAAGTGATCATATGTTGCTTGGTTTTCCTTATGCTCAAGAATGCTAGAGGTGGCTATGTGCCAAATTGGGTTGGTTCAGTGCACTACCAAATGATCTCATTAGCCTTTTTCATTTGAGGTCGATTCTCAAGCAGAATTCAATGTTTGGTGACATTTAAATTAAAGTTCGATGGCACTTCTAGAGGTAACCCCAGGCCATTTCATTTTGGATGTATAGTGATATATTGGTAGGGTGAGACAATTCTTGCCTCTGCAAAATAGCTTCCTGAGGGCACCAACAATGAAGCATAATTCATGGCCATTATCCATGGGATCACATTGTGTAAAGATTTAGGTATGAGGAAACTATCTATCAAAGGTGACTCGACGAATGTTGGCAATGCCATCAGACATGGTGATATGCCAAATTGGAAGTTATAGGTGCTACTAAGCAAGGTTGTAGAATTGTTGCAATATTTTGAGCTTTTCATGATAAATCATATTTACAAGGAAGGCAATGGTGAAGTTGACACACTAAAAAATGAAGGGGTGGATGGAAAGTAACATTTTTGCCCATGTGCCACCTAGGGCCAAACATTATCTACGTCCACCTTGGATTTGATGTTAGATTTGGCACATGGGCATTTGGTTTATTTGTGGGTTTGTGGATGTGATTGTTCTACCCCTTTGTACCATGGCTTGGGATTGCATTTTTCCATTAACATATTTCCATGTACATAAATCATTTAAGGCATTAATGGTTTCAATTGACTCGTTCTTGATATGTCCTTGTATTGGTGTGTGTTGAATGACACATATTACCACATTGGCTTGGGGTGACGAGGCTTGAGGTTGGAAACTTGTGTGAGTTCAATGCATAATGTTTTATTTTATCTCAACAATGATGATTTCTTTGCAATTTGTAGCGGGCAATGGAGACTTTGGTTAGGTTGCAATGCTCCAAGAGGCAAATGGTGTTTCTAGGCTTCATCATGGATCACAAGTTACAAAAAATCTACCTTGTCAAAGACACATTCTCCCTCGAGGTTGTGAGAATGGTAATTGGTAGAGATTTCTCCATCTCCTCTAGCAAGCATCAAGTTAATTCAAACATTTCTTCCCCGTTCCTAGCTTCTTTGTTGGACTTGGAGATCCCTAAGGTGTGATGCTTGTTGTTATTGAGGCTCATGTTCAAGGTGACTTTCCTCTAAGATGATCTAGACACAGTTACAGTGGTTGAACTTGGCACTGGTATTCCCTAGCTCGACGACATCAAGCAAATATTTCATTTGGGGGTGAATGTTGAGTGTCAACCTTTCATTTTGAACATGGATGAGCTCGGTTTTTCTCATCATAGGCGCAGGGATTTTGTTGGATACAACTTTCTATGTTGTCGCTTGGGACTAGTAGAGGTCAATGGCGTACAATGGATGAAATTTTTTGTTGCTACCATGGAGGAGGGTAGTTTCTATAACAATTTCAACTGAATATATGGGTGTTACTTGTTTTTTGTATTCGATCTATCTGTTGTTGTCTCGGGTCATGGGTTTTGGCTGATATTGTGTATTTTGGGGTAGGGGTTGCGATTCATGTTTTAATTTCTTGGCTTTGTGGATTTTGGGGGCTGATACTATTGAAAAATCTTTTTGAATATCAATATAAATTATGTAACTTTTGTTGCATATTACGAATAAAAATAAATAAGATTTACTTAATTAATTTAGAAGTTAAATAGGAGTTAAAGACATTTTTTTTTTATTGGTAAGAGGTGAGTTTTGTATTGATGCATGAATTATACCTGGCCCATACTAGCTGAGATCATAGACAAGGGATCTCATCCCCATGGTTTCATATTACATATGATTTATTCAGTCATGGTCATAATGACCCATACAATTTTCTATCTACTTATTTTTTATGCCACAATAAAAACCAGATCTACCTAGGATAAAAGACTACAACTAACAAACTGCCAATTCTACTTGTGCATAGTACACAAGGTTTTGAGTAACCAACCAAAACACACCAGGTTATATGAAATCTTGAAAATAGATGTCTACTGAGTGTTGATGCCAGATTTAACTTGAGAACACAATTTATTTATGATCTCCTTTAACTTGAGAAGAGCATTACCCTTCTTTTTATTCTCTGAGCCATTTGACATCCCCCCCAAAATTTTGTTCCTTAGGGGCAGAAATGGTGTGAGGCTAAATCTATAATCCTTTATGGACATCCCTATTTGACGCTTCTTTTTCCTTATTTTTTTCCAACCATTTTCTCCATCCCCATCAATAGAATCCTTTAGTGCATGTGATGGAGCTAGAGAGAGGGAACACTCAACCACTATGGGTTTGAACACCCTCCATCACAACAATAAATTATTTAAATTATTTAACTGATGGAACCGACTTGTCCTTAGGGAAGGGATTTTGAGAGGTAGGATCGCTACCACCATCATAGTCAAAGCACCAAGAGTTGTTCAAAGGAGGCAATTTTTGATCGAATTTTGATTCTAAAGAGAGGTCACCAAAATTCCCCTCATTCTTTGTGTTGAGATCAATCTTTGAGGAATCACAACTCTTGGGTGAGATTGAGACAAAATAATGCTTGGGGGAGGCATATTTCCACCAAGAAGTCTCCCATTTAGCATGAGATTTCACATTTGGACATTTTGTTGCAATGTGTCCAACTTTGTAACATTTTTTGCATCTAAAAATTAAACCTTCGTAGTCCAATGTTTGCAACCAACTTTTACCATTTGAATTCAAGATGATTTCTATTGGGAGGGATTTGGAGGTGTCCAACTCAACTAGTATCCTAGCAAAGGTTGTGTGAATGGATTCTTTTGGGTTCATATCTATACTTATGAAATTACCAAGAGAATTACCAATAACTGCAAAACATGATTCAAACCAATAGTGTAGGGAGGTTTGGAAGGCAAACCTAGATCAACATAATTGAAAAAGATTCAGTGGTAGGATCAAAGTTTGGGTGTCACTATTTTAAGAGCAGAGTACTTTCTCCCCACAACCATATGTGATTGAGAATGATATTTTTGTCTTGCTTGCCGTCAAAGACCATTATAATTTATTTTTTTGCACTAGGATAAATTTCTAGATTTTTTTTCCATTAGAGGACCTCATAATTTTGAAATCCATTCATGCAATGCAGGAAGACTGGGTCAAAATTGATTGAACCTACTAATTAACCCATTCTCAGCAAATAATTCTTCATTTTCAAGTAGTTCCTTTAATAACATGGCATCAAAATTCACTTTCAGGGGTTTATCTAAGCTATGAACTGACCTTTTGTTGGTAATACTTGAGTTTCATGGATTTGATGAGATCCCAAGTGACTCATACCCAAATCTGGGCATGTCTAAGGGGGTGCCAGATAGAGAGGCATTCATAAATCATGTGTCAGTGCCTTGCCCACATTTTACCACATTTGCAAAGGTGGATTTTGCAACAACTATGTCTCTCAGGGGTGCGAGCATGGAGGGTTGTGGAGATATACCACATTGCTTCTTGCTTGTAGTGCCAACAACCAAGGTTCAAACCTCACAGGTTCAATCTCTACTATGTCAACAGTTGAGATTGGGGGAGACCTTTTGGTGAAATGGTGGGGCTTCTTTCCTATAATACCAACAACCAAGGTTCAACCTCATGGGGTCACTCTCTACTGTGTCAACAATTGAGATTGCTTACCCTCAATTTTTAGGGGCAACCCTTTAGTGAAATGGTGGGGCTTCTTTCTTATAGTGCCAACAACCAAGTTTCAAACCTCATGGGGTTTCTCTCTACCATGTCAATAATTGACATTGGGGGAGACCTTGTGGTGAAATGGTGGGGCTTCTTGCTTATAGTGCCAACAACCAACCAAGGTCCAACCTCATGGGGTTGCTCCACCGTTTCAACAATTGAGATTGCTTACCCTCAATTTCACAGAAGGGGGTGACCCTTTGGTGAAATGGTGGGGCTTCTTGTGTGTAGTGCCAACAACCAAGGTTCAAACCTCACAAGGTCACCCTCTACCATGTTAGCAATTGAGATTGGGGGAGACCCTGTGGTGAAATGTTGGGGCTTCTTGCCTATATTGCCAACAATCGAGGTTCAATCTCATGGGGTCACTCTCTATCATGTCAATAATTGAGATTGCTCACCCTCAATTTTTATTATTAGAAGTTAATTTGGGACCAAAAATATAATAAAATGGTGTTGTTGTTGAAACTACTAAAATCTAAGGCATCGATAGATGGGGAGGTGCGGGCTTTCGACTGCGATGAAGTTGTGTTGGACGAAGGTGTCCCCTCCACTTTAGATGCCTCAGTCGATGTCGGTGTTAGGGGTATTTCTAAGTAGGTCTTTACCGGTCTTTGAACCTCCTCTACACCATCCTCTACTATCAATGGCGTGCAGGTTGCAAAACTGGGGAAGTTAAAGACATAATTAAATAAATATGATTTATTTAATTAATTTAGAAGTTTAATAGGAGTTAAAGATATAATAAAATAAATAACACAAAATAACTTAATTAATAGTAGAAATATGACATTAGATAATAATTAAATAATTGAACATTATTTAATTATTAGGGAAAGATGATAATTAATGTTAAAATGCTAGTCGTAGGGTAGGACAATTTCAGGTATCTACATTTTATTTTATCCACTTAAGAGTTATTTTACTTAGAATACACTCAACTTCAAATAGTCACAGTTGCACCTAGTATGAATCAAATTCGGGGTAAGGTCAGACCTATAACAATTATAATCTTCACCACCCCAATAATATTGGAATAGATTAAACTTGCAAGAGTCTATTAATTTTGAACTATTACTGATCTAATTGTAAATCATTAATGATAAAGTGAATTAATTAAATAATATAAAGTCACTTAATTAATAAAATAACATGAAGCAAATTGCTACAAGACTAGTAAAGGATGTTACAGTAGATAAAGAGAATATAGCAATTTCTATTGGTTTTTTTTACTAATCCTTTTGATTTTATAAAAATAGATTAAAAAAATTATTTTTTAATTTACTTTTATTATCCTTTAGGATAACAATTGCAGGCAAAAAACTGACAAACTGGCCTAGAAAAGGCTACAAACAATGGAAAATTTAGAACCAGATAAAACTCAAAAAGAAAAAGCCTCTGTAGGAACCCAATATCAGTGCAAGGCATGGGAATATTCAAAACATTACACAATTGATGTCTCAAATGAAATAGAGGAAGACACAAGGATTCTAGAAGACTCGACAATAATATGCAAATTTATTGGTCCAAGATTTGCAAGAGAAAAGATCAGGGAATAGAGTGAAAAGACTTGAAAATTACCAATATTGTTTAGATTTATGCCCAAAGGCTTCTTCATTGAATTCTTTGCCACAGAGGAAGAAAAAGAAAAAATCCTACAGGGTGGACTATGGGAGATGGAGGGGCACCCATTGTATATGCAAAAATGGATCCCAAATTTTAACCCATCAAGACCAAACCATATGAGAGACTAGTGTGGATTAGGCTATATAACCTACCACTAGAATATTGGGCAGAAGGGTTTTTGGAGAAGATAGGTCAGTCTTTGGGAACTTTGATGGATATTGATGTAGACATATTTAATGGGGACTCAAGCATCTATGCTGGAATATAAATAGCAGTTATTAACAGGGTCCCCAAGGAAATTCTCTTGCACACCAAGGGTGAACAATGGAAGCAAGCAATAGAAGTTGAGGATTTTTTATTTTTTTTGCATCAACTATGGAAGCCGAAAGCATAGGGAGAAGGAATACAAAAAGAGAATGATAAAGGAAAACCATAAAAAAGAAGCAACCACAAGATAAGGGCAAGGAAGCCTTAAAGAAGAACCAACCACAAAGGTTGATATGGAGGAAAAAAATAAACAACCCTGCAAGTCAAAATACCAACCCACAAGACAAAATGATTACACCACTCATCAACTCAATGAGCAAAGAAAGAAGTGTGAAAGAAGAAATCCTTTCAAGGACCCAGACAAATTCAAGGAAAATAGGTAACAAAATAGAAAGTGAAAAGGCAACAAAAAATAAGAAAGTAGACACCTTGGTTGGCAATACAAAAACCCCTACAAATCTAGTAGAAGCGGAAATAGATTTAGAGGATTTAATTAAAGAAGAAGAGCAGTTGGAAATCGATGAACTAGATTTCATTGACCCAAGAAGTATCAACCAAATGACAACAAATTTTATGGGTAGAAGCAAAAGAGGTAGAGGAAGGAAAACAAACAAACAAAAGCATGAGGAGGAAGCAACAAAAAGAGGACTAAAAAGAATCTCTAGTTTTTTGAACACCAAGGGGGGAAAAACCTCCCTTAAGGGGCAATGAAGATCATCACATGGAATGTCAGGGGCCTGAATTCTCCTAACAAATGATGCTTAATCAAGCGTCACTTGGAGAAAATGTCGATAGACATTGTAATGCTACAAGAAACCAAACTAAATAATCAAGAAGCTGAGAAATTATTAAAATATTGCAAACCATGGGCAGGAGTATGTCAGGAAGCTACAAGAACATCTAGTGGCTTGGCTATATTATGGAAAGATAACAAACTCATAGTTAACATAACCCAAATGCAGAACAATTAGATGGAAGGCACGATTTTAGAAGGCAATATGAACTATAACCTTTTTAATGTCTGTGGCCCAACTAAAACAAAGGACAAGAAGGAAACATGGAATGCAATCAACAAAAAAATAAGACAAACGAATGACCAACCTTACATCATTGGTGGAGATTTTAATGCCATCACTGAATTCTCAGAAAAGAATGGAGGTGTGATGAAAGTTAATAGGAACATGTTGGATCTTGGGGAGTTTGTAGAGGAGATAAAAGACGTGGATTGCTAAATAACCAATGAGATTTTCACTTGGACCAATCAAAAAATGGGCTTTACCAACATTGCAGAGAGGTTAAACAAATTCCTTATTTCCTCTAGTTGGTTGGAAGGGGTGGCCACAATAGATGTGAAAATTCGACCAGTATCGACCTCAAATCATTATCGTGTTATGTTGAGAATTCACACAGGACAAAATGAGTCAAAGAGTTATTTTAAAATTTGAAATCATGTGGTGGAGAGATGAAATTTTGCTACCTACTATTGAATCCTGGTGGAACAAGAGTAAAATCAAAGGTACACCTAGCTATATTTTCATGAAAAAACTTCAAGATCTAAAAGCGAAATTGAAAGAAAAGAACAAAGAAGTATTCAAAAACATCTTCAAGGAAAAATAAAAAGTGGAAAAAGAGCTGGAAGAATTAAATAAAAAGGTAATTAAGTTTGGGATGTTCTAGGAAGACTACCTTTTGGAGCAGAAGCTAAAGGCCTACCACAATGAGCTATTGGAAAGAGAAGAAATCTATTGGAGAGACAAAAGCAGAGAAACATGGCTAAAAAAAGGTGACAAGAACACAAAATACTTCCATGCAACATAAAAAATGTGGGTGATTAAAAATAGAGTCAAAGAAATTAAGAAAGAGAATGGAGAAATAATTAAAAGCAAGAATAACATAAAAGTTGAAGTAGTTCGTTACTTCCAGAAAATTCTGGGTGCTGAAGTAGGGGTAGAACTGGATAATAATATTCATCTAATAGAATGCATCCCAAAATGTGTCTCAAAAATAGACAACACAATGTTATCAGAGCCTATAATGCCGAAAGAATTCAAAAAGGCCACCTTTCAATTGCACCCAGATAAAGTGCCAGGGCTTGATGCTTTCCCGGTTAGCTTTTATAAAAAAAGTTGGCATATAATTGGAAGAGAGGTTTGGGAGGTAGCTGAAGAATTCAGGAAAAAGAAGAGGTTTGTGAAAGACATCAATAATACAGTTATAGCCATAATACCCAAAAAGCAGGTGTGTGAGTCCTTTAATGATTATAAACCGATATCTTTGTTCAACACAATCTATAAAATAATCTCTAAGGTATTGGAAAATAGACTCAAAAAGATTCTGAACTCAATTATATCAAAAGAGAAAAGTGGATTTTGTCTAGGCAGAGAAATAATAGACAATATAATTGTAGCCAACGAAACAATTCACACAATGACCACAAAGAAGATAAAAGGGATGATGATCAAACTGGACATCAACAAGGCATATGACAATGTGAAATGGGGATTCTTGTTTAAAGTTCTTCAAAAATTTGGATTTGACAAAGAGTGGACCGCCCTTATTCAACAATGTGTATCAACTGTAAGATATTCACTATACATGTTACTGGATCTATGTGCGGTTTCTTCCCTGCAACAAATGGCTTAAGGCAGGGTGACCCTCTATCACCATTCCTATTCATAATTATGGCAAAAGCCATGGGAAGATATTTCAAGCAAAAAAGAGAATAAAATAGGTGGAAAGGAATCAAAGTTACTCAAGGAGTCAATTCGGTAACACATACCCAATTTACATATGACACAGTACTATTTGGGGAAGCCAATATGAGTGAGGAAAAAGTAATCAAAGAGGCACTTGATGATTACGCTAGATGCTCAGGACAAGTGGTAAATAAAGAAAAGTCTATCGTTATTTTCTTTAATACAAGCAAAGGAGTCCAGGACAAAATTGCTAAGTATCTTGTATTTTCAATTGCTATGATTCCTGCAAAATACCTCGGGGCTCCTCTAATCACTACAAGCTGTCAATCCCAACATTGGACAAAGACAATGGAAAAATGCAGAAATAAATCATATGCATGGAAAAATAAGTGGCTGACACTTACCGGAAAAATATTAATGATTAAAGTTGTCTTATCGGCTATACCTATATATGTAATGTCTTGTTTTCAGCTAACTCAAAAAGCATAAGCTACCATGGAAAGCTTTCTTATTTGGGAAGGTGCTACAAAAGAGAAAAATATACCATTGGTGTAGTGGGAAAAAAGCTTGTTTGGCCAAAGAAGTAGGGGGAGCAGGCTTAAGAAGGATGAAAGAACAAAATATAGCCCTAGGGGCTTATTGCATGGAAGATGTACCGAGAACCAAATCAATTATGGTGTAAAATATTTCAGGGAAAAGTACTTGGATAGCGATGATCCCAAAAGAATATTAACAATCAAAGACACTAAAAGAGGCTCAACTATTTGGAGATTTCTTTGGAATAGTAGGAAAATAATAACTGATCATATCACTTGGAAAGTAAATAATAGAAAACTCGCCTACTTCTAGACAAATTCTTGGAACAAACACAGGCCATTGGAAGAAATGGAAGGCATTAAGGACCATGTAGAAAAAATTACAAACCAAGTGGGTAGCAAGGTCAAAGATTACATAAAAGTAAATAATCCAAAGTTTGGCAATCAATATGAATGGATTAACACAAGGTTTCTACCAATTCCAGAAGAGCTACAAACTAGGTTAAGACAAGAGCTACAAGGCAGGAAAATTATAGTAACAAAGGAAGAAGATGAGATAATTTGGTGTGGTGCTCACTTAGGAGAATACTTGATTAAATTGGGCTATCAGATTCAAAGTGCCTTGAGGGATAAACCTGATTGGCCAATGAAAGTATGCTGGAACACAACAATCCTACCCAAGGTAGGTGTCTTTCTTTGGAAAACTCTCCATAAAGGAATTTTAACAACAAATAGGCTAGAAAGAAGGGGTATACATGGCCCTAATAGATGCATCATGTGCTGCAAAAATAGCGAAATGACCAATCATCTGCTTTTTGAATTGTGAATATGCTTCTAAGTGTTGGGATTGGATCTAAGACATTCTTGGTTGGAGTGGAGCAAGACCAAATAACCTCATTGACTGGATGAATAGTTGGCCAAAGGGAAAGAAAAACACTTTACGGTTAGAGCTATGGGCGGTAGCACCTTCTATGTTAGTATGGCATATATAGAAAGAAAGAAATCAAAGAATTTTTCAAGAAAAAAATATGGAAGAAAGTGTGATGATAGCAAAAATAGAAGAAAGCATGTGTGAGCTTTAAAATGCGAGATGCACAATCAAAATTGGCACCATATACATGAAATGGTATGGGGAGCTACATAAAAGATGGGTCACATTGAGAAGGCCCAAGGGATAATTCACAGACAAATAAAAAATCAGGAAAGAAGCCAAATGGTGCAGACCAAAACAAGGGGGGTACAAGGTAAATTTTGATGGCACAACCAAAGGAAATCCTGGAATAGCCGGTGTTGGTTGCATAATTAGAGACAAACAAGGAAAGTGCATTTGGGCACTCTCAAGGAAGATTGGAACTGCCACGAATAATGAGGCAGAAATGGAAGCTTTGACATTAGGTTTGTGGTTGTGCATTGAAAAAGGTATCAAGCAAGTAGACATTGAAGGAGATTCATTGTTATGTATACAAGTAGTAACCAAAAAAGAGACCCCCAATTGGAAACTAAAAAGTTGGATTAAGAAAATTTGGGAGTTACTAGAAAAAATTAGAAGATTTTAAAATCATGCACGTATATAGAGAAGCAAACGGTGCGATAGACTTGCTGGCTAACATTGGGGCCAAATAGGAAATGGAAATCAGGGTGGATAATAATACAAGGAGTTGGGAAGGGCTCGAAGAGATGCTATAAAAAGAGCAGAGCAATCACAAATAAGGTTGTAGATTGAAACAACAAAAGGCATCAAGAATCAACAAGTAAATAGAGTCCAAAGTTGAATGGCATAATGAGGTTTGTTACTAAACTGATATCAAGAGCTAAGAAGAATATAGTACTCAAAGTTGATCATAACTAAACAATTACTAGTCCCCACTAGTCTCATCCTGGAAGTTGTCTTAGAATAGGACTTACCTTGCTAGAGTCTTGCCCCAAATAGGTCAAAATATAGGAGTGCAAGAAATCAAAATTTGGTCTTGGTCTTCCTCGATTAGTTTAATCAAATTTGCAATGGTAGCTAGCTTCCTTTTGAACCTTTGACAACAACAGTACTCTGGTCAAAATCAAACCATGCCCAAACATTAACCCCTATACACAACTCTCTTTTTGGGTGTTATTTATAGTTTGGTGACAATCCTATCAGGGCCTAACTTGTAGAATCTAGGAAGTGGCCTATTAGACTGATTGGGTTTGGCACCTATGCTATTATGGCACCTAAAAATCACCTAAGTTAATAACCGTAAAGCCTAAGACCCCAAAATATTATCCTAAAACACCTCCTATGTTCCAAAAAGAGGTGGGAATTTGAATAGGTTGACCCCTTAAATTGAAACCAAGTTGGAAACACAAAATTATAAACACGTTCAGTTATCAATAAACGAATAGATCCAAGATTTAGGTTTGAAATCATAATTAGCTAACATAGGGGAATATTTGGCATGATAGATGGAATACTTCAGAGGATCTGGAATAAGAAAAGGTTCCCAAATGTGCAGAAAAACACATACAATAGAACACACACTTTTAGATCTGGGAGTAATCAAACATGCTAGGAAAATCTAGATCAACCCTATGACGAAAAAGTTGGACTAGCCTTGTTAAACTCATGTCTCATACAAGAAATGAGCATTGAAACTGACTAGTTTTTTGGAACTTCTACAAAGTCAAAACTATCATTTTGCAAGGGATCCCTCTAGAGGTTAGTGCCCACAAGAAATGGTTTTCCTAGGCTGGGGTTAAACCCTGAAGCAGAGTGGTGGGACAAATAAAGGTTACTTGAAATCTCGGGGTTTGTTTATTTGAGCCTTACAAGATCATCTACACTACACCCGACCAACGACAGCCTAAATCGAAAGTAAAGGTTTAACCAAAGGTCAAAGTAACACAACCTTTAGGAGAATAACAAGAGATGAAAACTCTTTGGTAGCTAAATGATAGTCTGGAAATATTTCAAACAAATAGACCTGATTTTCACTTGATACGAGCCTTTTGTGTCTATTTTAACGAAAAAGAACTCAAGGAAGCAAAAGCGACTTCAGTTGGACAGTAGTCACACATTTATTGATTCACATGGTCTTATCAGAAGGATGGCATAACGCTACATTAAAACCATTTGAATACATCAACTAGGATTAACATCTCAAACATAAGGTTGGCAATAATTTTTACTAAATAGCTATTGCAAATCGAGCGCAAAGAAAGTTCTATTGGGCTATCAATACATTACTTAACCATAGAAGAACACACCATTCATTAATCAGTGCAGACGAAAATACCCAATTGCTAACATCAAAGGAAAATATATGAAAGCAAAATACGTAACAAAGATTGTGCATCTCGCAAAAAGAAAAGATGGGTTCAAACAAAACACTTCATACAAAAATCTTAAGTATCTGAGAATATAGAATGAGAAAGCTCAATTTTTTCTCACCCTTACTAATAAATTCTTTCAAAGATCGATTACATCCAACCCTTATCACAGAATGAAGGGTTCCACTTGAAATGGGCACGATCTAAAACTAAAACTAGCTCATCAACTTCAAAAAACCCTCCTGCAGTAAACCCTTGTTAGCTTAAATTTTTTTGAAGTTGCACTTCCATCGAGAGTCTTGCACGACCTGGAAGGAAGGGGAGACTTTCAATGACCGAACTTGCTCCTTTCCTCAAGAGGGCCGCTTGCAATACCTCTTCGAAGCCTTCGAGCAGTGCTGGCTTGCCAATATTTTGGGCCAAATTGGGCAACAATTCCTTAGATACAAGCAAATATTTCAAAGACGACTCAAATCTCGAGGGAGTGTCAGTTTTTACATGATTCATCTCACTCCAACAAAGGAAACCCTTGTCTTACACCTTGTTATCAACCTTCACTACTAATTTGTCTGGATCCTGAAGAAATTTTCTTAACCACAATTAGAAATTCGGATCACAAAAGCAAGTTGGCCTTTAGAGCAAGCCAATAAGGCTGGGATTTCCATATTTCCCACATAATGAAAATGGAAGGCTAAAAAAATCTCCTTGAGAAAACCTGAGCCCATATCGCTCCGTTGATGGAGATTCACACATGCCAAAGGTTATTTCATCCACCAAACCAAATGGGACTCGACCATGGTTAATTTCCCACTCAACCACATCGCTGTCCTCGTGGCTCGCCTTTTTGTGACAACCATAATAACAACAACAAAACAACAACAAGAAGCACAAAGGGCTTCGTTGGATAGGGGATAGGTGGAGTGGAAACCAACCAAGAGTTTTTTGTGGTTTGTTAGTCAATGGGACCTACCCCCATTATCTTGGTAGGACTTACATATTAAAAATAAAAAAGGAATGGAAATATGACATTAAATAATAATTAAATAATTGAACATAATTAATCATTAGGGAAAATATTAGAGGGATTAATGATAAAGTGAATTAATTAAATAACATACAGTCACTTAATTAATAGTGGAAATATGACATTAGATAATAATTAAATAATTGAACATTATTTAAAATGCTAGTCGTAGGCTAGGACAATTTCAGATATTTACATTTTATTTTATCCACTTAAGAGTTATTTTACTTAGAATACACTTAACTTCAACTAGTCACAGTTGCACCTAGTATGAATCAAACTTGGGGTAAGGTCAGATCTACAACAATTATAATCTCCACCACCTCAATAACATTGAAATAGATTAAACTTGCAAGAGTCTATTGATTTTGAACTATTACTGATCTAACTCTAAATCGTTATGTCATGTCAACTCATCTATTAATTAGATAACATATTCTTTACCTATCTTTAAATCTTCAACAAATATTTTTATTACAACACTCTAAAGACAAGTACTCACCACTATGTGACACTTATGACTTGTTGGAAGTCCCATAATGCCTTTGCCACATAAAATCTCACAATGTCTAAATCTCCTTGAATCTTTGTGATGTCTCATAACACATTAAAGTTCTATATTTCTAAGAAAGAGTTTTGATTAATGATTTTCTTTAAGCCCAATCAACTCATAGTTGACAAACTTGCAATTATGGTAGATTTGAGTGAATTTTTAAATCATCATGTTTTCTCCTATACACACCATGGAAAATCATGGATGTTAAGCCATTTCATAATGTTAAATGTCTTGTTACACATCCTATAAGATTTGAGAGCTAGTATTTACAATAAATCGATAGTTTTACTATGAAACTTCTTTCCTTATGTAGTGTTAATGTATAGAAGCGCTTAAAACCTCCATATTAATTGCATTCTAAACCAACTAATCAATCTACAAAGTAAACTCAATTTCAACTACATTATGAGTGGCAAACCAACCAATCAAATATTTCATTGATCTAATAAAATTGTGCCCTAACAACTATAATTTTCATTGACACATATAACTTGCAAGAATATATTGATCTCAAATTATTCGCTCTACCTGACATTAATATGTAACAACTCATCTATTATCCAGTCAAAAAATACTATTATTACAATACTACAAAGACAAATACTCACCACTACATAACATTTGTTTATTTACACAAACTCTGAAACAAATTTACACAAACTACTATTATTATTACAATACTACAAAGACAAATACTCACCACTAATGACACTTATTTATTTACACAAATTCTAAAACAAATTAATCTAAATCATTTAACACCTTAATGGCATATTGCCATGCACATTTCCATATATCACATTGAATTTTTTCGCGAGTTCTCCCTAGCCAATCAAAACTCAAACTCAAATTTTTTTAAAGAAGCGGCGGCCGGAACTCGTGTTCATCTGATGGAAGCTTTATATGAAAAACATTAAAATCTAACAAATATATTTTTCCACGCGGCCAATTTTCATTGGCTGCAACGACGTGGTTGCACCCAAAGCTGCGATCGGGCCTGTTATTTTTTCGCAGAGAGGGAATTGGAAAAACACAAACCCTTAGGTGCAATTGCTCGAATGTTTTTATTGTATTTTAGTTTATTGTCGATCAGAGGCGAAGAACAGCATGGAGTTGAGATTTTGTTCAGTCATCCGAATGCTGTGGATTGGCCTTGTATTTGCACAGTCCCTGCAAGGCTTTGCAGCTGCTAAAGGTATGGCTTAAATCATTTATTTTAAATTTTCACCAAGTTTTCAAAATAATATAGGGCTTTTAATTGGAAGTCTCAAGTTCGAACTCTTCAATGTTTTTATGGCCATGTGTCTGTGTATAACGCGATCCGGACTGCATTGCCAGCAGCTTTTGGCCTTTCCGTGTGAATTTTCAGAATGTATATACACCTTCGACAAATAATTTGTTGCAGGGATTTACAGATAATTATTTTTTAAATAATTTATACTGAATGTTCTGTATTGTAAATTTGAATTTATTCCAGCTTTTTACAGCTTTAAAAAGTAATTGTTGTTGGGCTTTTCAGATAATTATGTTTTATAATTATGATTATTGTATGTTGTGCATTGGAAATTTGAATTTAGTCCAGCTTTATGAAGCTTTGAAAATTAATGGCTGCAGGGCTTTTCAGATGATTTTTTTTTCTATCTTTTAATTACCAGTATTATTATTATCATTTTTGAATATTATGCACGTGGCAAGGCCCAGGGTGAAGACAAACCCAGTGCCTCCCGTTATTTAACACGAGCGGGGAGATAAAACCCACTGGGTACGTTACATTATAGTTTAGACTGTAATCTGTGTTTCCTCTATTTTTCTCACTATCTGATGCGACTGGTACTGACGAGGTTTGAGTCTAGGACTTTACTCTCATTGGGGTAACATGTTGCCGCAGCATTCGAGGCCCAAACCCTTATTAGTTAATTCTTTTTTACATACAAGGCAAAAGCAAATTTTTCTAATTTGATACTTTTTCTTTAATTGTAAAGCATGTTGGCTTTTAGGTTTTCATTGCCAGGGTAAACTTTTGCCTATGTAATTTTTATGATGGAATCTGGACATGAAGATTAGGGATTTGGGCTTTGTTTAGTATTACATCCGTTGCATAAGGCTTTACAGGGCGATTACTGTGCTAATTAAGAACAATCATGATTAGGGTGGTTACTTGCTCTTTTGATATTAGATTCCCTCCAATGAATCTATATGCCACCAGTTTATGGTATGTGCGAGGCAACAAGATTTATAGTAATGAAACAATAACAATCTATGCCTTTCAACTTTTTGAAGATACCTGTGCGCAAACAAATTTAATAATACCTTTGCTGGAATCTTCTCTCTGAATTTAGTTTGAGAAGATGCTCTCCAAATTGTAGTACTCACACTAAATGCCAAAAACCTAGTGTAACACATCATAGAATAGAATAAATCAGCATTCTCATGCCTTCGCATGCTTAGATGTTGTGTATTTGGTGTTGTAAACTCAAAGGATGCTGCTTATACAATCTTCTCAGGTGCCCAATGCATTGTATCTCTGCGTGCGTCCAACAAGCTATCTATTTGAGCTCAGCTGAAACTCATTTTTGTGCACTTTCTTCACCCTCGTGTATACATGCACCTGGGTGACTTTACATCCTTGATTTATTTCTTATGCATTCATGCCCTCATGAAAAAGTTGTAAATAAAACCCAAATAAAATAAAAATAAGCTGCACCTTTCATGATTACTTGCCACCTTGCAGAGCTTTGACATCTTTGCCCTCTACAGAAATATAGTGTTGCAAAATATGTGAGTATTCCCTTGCTTGTGCACTTTTCTGTACATGGACCTGCCCTCCAAAGATAATTGTGGCCTTCCTTGAGAAATCTGCCTTAAATCATGCACCAGGCATGGAAAGTCCATTCTCCAGATCTGCAACATAACCCAAACTTTCCTTGTACGCATATGTTTTCTTTGATTTCTTCTGTGCTCCCACTTGATAAGGGGAGATTTCCATGAATAAAGCTAAAAGTGGAAGTGCCAATAAGATACATCTCATCTTTATGTGGAAAACAGAACACCTCATTGATAACACAGAGCACCTGCAACTTTTCAGATCTATGACAAAAACAATGATATTTGTTGTTTTTGGATGGAACATATAGAACAAATATGAGCGAAGCAATACCCAATAAATCTGACAACAAAACTCTGCAGTGATAAACACCTTTATCCAACAAGTGCTCAATGCTACAGAGAAAACAAATCAAAGGATTGACATCTACAATGATTTCCAGTAGATTTGACAAAAACCATCAAAACTGCACATCAAGCAAAATCACTATTATGCCCAACAGATCTTCCTATAGTATAGATCTTACCACAAAAGGGGTGCCAAAACACAAAAATGTGGGATTATTTCCCAGATCCATGCTAACAACAACATTTACAAACACAAAATATACTCAAATCTGCAAATAAAACCCTTATACCTTGAAAAATCATTCATACAGAGCTTTGATTAGGTCCCAACAATGGAACGAAATATTGACCATTTTCACTCTGCTTTGCACTATGACCCTACTGGTGAAGCATTTAAAAATTGAGCACGGGCCTGCCAAAGGCAATAACCACAAAGGGCAATCTCACTTGAGGTGCTATGGATTGAGAACCCAATACTCTTTCTGCCATGGAATTAAACCTTCTAGATTTAAACATACAACAAACATACAAAGACAACAGTTGGATGTGACAAAAGCTGAAAATTGACATATGGATGCACAAAAATTGAAGCTTCTCATTAATATAGCAATGAGCAAGTTACAAACACTGGCCTCCCTTATGGAAAGGGGGCAGCTGAAACCTCCTCTTCTTGCCTCTAGAAGCTCTCAATTTCCCTCTCAAATCCTCTCTCTACTCTCTCAAAACCTTTTTCTAGAAATGAACAGGAGGTATGCATACAAATATACAAACTCCCCTTTTTCACAATAATAATCTAATTGCTCTCCACATCTCTCACAATTTAGGACTTTAATTAATTACATAATTATCAATTCCTAATGAGTTTCATTTGGTGCCAACATCATCACTACCTTCTATCTTGTGAGTTTACTTGTGTTGAGCAGCATTTGAAGATGTGAGGAGGTTTTGTTCCAATAAAGCATAAGATACCCGTACACATAGAACATTACTACCTTCTACCTCAAGGTACTTGAGTGTAGACCATCACTTGGGATTCACAGTTTGGACACAAAAAGTTTTAGAGATGGAGGGAGAAATCTTAATATATTTTGAAGTAAGCTTTTGTGGGACCAAAAGCTCTCCAAGAAGGGAGGTGTGATCCATATTGGTTTTATGAAACTGCTGGTTTTGAAAATGAAACCACCACCTGTTGAAAAGAGGCAGTTTCATCCTGACAGAAAATAAAGAGAATTTGAAATGAAAAGACAACCTCGTCTCTTTGAATTCCAGGCAAGAAAACTTTCTACACACATTTGGACTCTTCCAACATTCTATAAGAAGACATTGACAGCCCAAAATGATTGGGAGGGGGAGAATTGAAGGTTTGTATCTCTAAGAAATAGAAAAGCAAGCTAAGTTATTGAAATATGCTTGATAGAGTTTGTACTTACATCTGTACTTGTCTATTTGAGCAATACACACGGAAGAAGAGCAATTGCCACTACCAGACTAGATTTTTCTCCCTTCACTGGGTTTTTCCAGGATAAATCCTTGTGTTTGTGTTGCATTGTCTCATTTCAACACACTATTTCTTTGTATAACAGCTTTTTAATTTTTCCACATTTCACTGTCATTTGGGAATCCAAGTAGCACTGTAGCTTTAAGTTTGATTTCATAGTTTGTAGTTAGATTTTGGTGGAAATTACAAATAATTGGGTACAACCAAATAAGCTTGTTCAAAGAAGATAACTTGAAGACCACTTTAATAGTGGAAGATGTAGCCTATGTGTACAAACAAGTCCCATTCAAATTAGATGGCTAATGTTGATCTATCCATCATCCAAGGTCAAATGAATAGATGGCTAATGCTGCTACAAGAATTTACATTTTATCTTTATTGTCAAACAGGGGAAGAGTCATGTTATAGCTGATCAACTCTCTAGGATTAAGTCTAGAGAACCACCTGCATGGGTAAATGAAACTGTATTACCAATGTGGTACAAAAACTTAGGAGAGTACATATCCACATGCTCTAATCATCTACAGTATGTGGTGATTGTTTAATTGTATGGTCTGATCTTGTTCCATTTTCCAAACATCAGTCCTCTTTTGCTACCCTACATCCTCTAACCTTGATTGTATGGCTCTCATATTGCTCTGATGTCATTTCGTCTTCTTTATCTTTGTACAACATTACCTTCACTCAATCTACATCTTATTGTCATCAACTGTAGAATCTGCATGTTTGACAATCGTATGGCCCCCTTTCCAACAGCATATGATCTGCTATTGCAAGCAATATATGATCTCCTTCTGCCAGCACTGTACGATCTGTTACTGGAAGCAATGCAGGATCTTTTTCTATGATCCTCAATAGAGTTTCTGCTATATGATCCTCAATACAATTGCAAACACATGATTCCAAATCCTTAACATACAGTCCCTTAAACAATGAGCTTCAGCTATATGGCCATTGTTATATACTGTACAGACTTCCATTTTGAGCAAAACATAACTCCCAAGTATTGTACAGCCTTCTGTCAACAGAGTGTGGGTACCAGTTACCATGATACAACCTTTAGATAGTATGACTGATTGCAGTTGGAGGAATTGTGTTTGTACAGTACCCAATAATTTGTACTGTAGAATTGCATGGGCAGTGGCATGTCAATTCTCTGTACCAACATCAAAACCCTAGTTACAATGGGCATAACGAAGTTAAGGTTATTGGTAAATTAAATTTCTCAGTTTCAGTAAAGCATACAGGCATACAGGAAATTTTTCAAAGTTAGGTCTGACAGAGGAATCACACTGGTACTTTGAGGATTTTGGGTGAACCTCCAAAATGCCAAGTGTCCAATGTGGTAGGCCTAATGGCTGAAAGCCATGGTTACAAGAAGTATTTCACTGTAGAAAATTCTGGTTTTACTAATGCAGTTATGGCTGAAAAATTGAAAAATCAGCAAAGTGCAGGAACACTATCTTCAATTGTAAGGCCGAAAGTTTGGAAAACAGCCTTGGACAAGGCTTTTGCAAAGAATGACACACTACAAGAAGGTTAGATCCGTCCAGCACAAGCTGGAACTCCTTCGCCAAGAATGCTATAGACATTCCTGCATGTAGGTGATGCCAAGGGTAGGAAAAAATTGAAAAAATGAAATAGGTTCCATGCCTAAAACTTTCAGCTGGTAGAGTTTAGCAACAACAAAATCAAGGGTTTGGTGGGCAAATAAACTAGATGAGCATGTATTAAAAGCTGCCCTTGAAACACAAATGTATATAAGATATTATAGATCTGCTACTTCAGCACACAAGATTTCGAATCTTACCTGGTCTAGACAGTATCTTGCTATAACAGTGATAAGGAAGAATCATATTCGCAGCATGGTACATGGATCAAGAAGTTTGAATTACCTACACACTTCTTGATTTTTTCAAAATGTTCGAGGTACACTTTATTGGACCGTTAGTACAAAAGCCCACTAACAATAGTCAAACCTAAGGACAAAAAGATCATGTTGTTTGTACCTTATGCAAGACATATATGACCAAAGAATGTGGGCCAAGGAGAATAGAGGTTTGATTAAAGAATAGTTGGCCACAAAAGAGTGGTGCTATGTAATGGACATTGTTCGTAGTAGCTTTGTGGGTGTTATGCATGCAGCTAATATTGCAGATACTATATGATTGGGCTAAGCAAGGGGGAAGTTTTCTATTGTGGAGAGTTGCTGCCCCCTTAACTTAGTAGTTCCTCCACCTGAAGCACAAGGCATTTATATGACTCAACATGCCATTAGGCTATTCTTGGATGTAGTCTACACTCAGGTAGCACTCGATGACCATCTATCATCAAATGGAAGTCATTGTGGGAGCGCATTTTGTAGATGCCAAGGGCTAAGAGGGAGCCACAAAAGATAGCCAAAATACCACCAATAAATGCAACAAGGTGATAGAGGACACAACTTAGAAGAGGATGATGCAGCTGGTGAGGCAGAAGATAGTATGTTCGAAGAGAACCTCAGTGAGGTATATGGCAGCCATTTGCTCACTCTTTCCTTTACCCCAAAATCTGTCTTGCCACTGTCAAATGAGGTCCACTATACAGAGGAGTGGTTGGATCATTTGGGTGCTCCTCTTGATATGTTGGGTATTCCTCTTGTGAGCCCTCTCCACTCCATACCCACACTTCTCACTGTAGCACATTTGTTTGGGCTACTTCAATAGGTGGAGTGTCCACTGGCTCTAGAGTAAGAGCAACACCACTCATGTGAGGAATTTACCACTTTGAGCCATAGTTCTCATCCCCTGAGAGACTATTTTAGTTTAACTTCCTCTCCTGGACCTTGGAGATGCTCTTGGATAAATACATGGTATGGAGTTGATGGCTCAAGCCATGCTTGATGTGGCCAACATTGTCTAGAATGTGGACTTTTCTCAATCTTTGTTAATCTTAGAGGAGGCAACCCATATTAAGAAGTTTGTAGAGGAGGATTGTCACTTGAAGTTTGTAAGGACTTCCATGAACCAAGGTTGGCTAGAGAAAAGTACATCAACATTGTCAGATTAATGTCAGCCAATTAGAGCTCATCCTACTGTTATGGTTTTAGTTGGCTGAACCTTGAAATCATTGTACTCCATTGAACATCATTTTAGTTAGTGCTGAGAATTTCTGGATTGTAACTGTGTGAACTTATTTTTGCATCAACATTTCGGATCATACTCCATGATCCATCATCACTTCTTATTCTCTTGCTAAGCATCCTGATGATGGATCATGGAGTATGATCCGAAACATTGATGCAAAAAAAGTTCACACAGTTACAATCCAGAAATTCTCAGCACTAATTGATCATGGACTGTGGAAACCTTATGTTATCAATCATTTTAGTTACTAGTACTACATGTTGCAAGACACCATGTGCAATCAATGTCGTGTGTCTGAAAAAGCAACCAAAGATATGATTGCTAAAAGAACTTTGCTAATTGATGTAGACCAACAAAGGACTAGGATTCAAAACCAGTTGGCCCAACAAACTTAGCTTGAAGAGGCTTATGCTACTAAGCTTTTTGAGTATGGGCAGGAAGTGGCTTGGTTAAAGATAAAGGCAACTTAGATGACAATAGAGAGGGATCATGTTCAAGGCAAGCTTCAGTAGGAAGTCTGCATGGTTAAGAGCCTTTGAGAATGAGATGTCATTGTCAACCTGGGTATGCCTAAACCTACTTGGGTTGAATCTAGAGGCTTGGGGCAGTACTGTAGGTGAACTCAATTCAAACTTAGGGAGAATCCACCTGGGATCCAATTTATTTTTAATAAAAAAGACAAAAAAAACCCCTGAACCTGAGAATATACTTGGGCTGAATCCAGAGAATTGTGGTAGGGCCCAAAGTAGGACATTGGATGAACCTCGGAGAATCTGCCTAGGACTGCCCCCAAAAAAATCTCTGAACTCCAACTAACAAATTTCCTTGGTCTCAATCAAGGATGAGGGACATGAGGCTGCTAAACAATGCCATTTGCACGGTGCAGCTTGTGGGAGTGGCACTGGTGCTGCGTGTCCTTCCAACAAATCCGCTGATAACATTGATATTCTTAATGAATATCAATATGATGATTTCTATTGATTTTACATGTGCAGATGCAGTAATGTAAACCATTTTGATTTACCTTTAATGTTTGATGATTGACATTGAATTATCAATTATCAGCTGCATCTTCTATTTAATTTTGTACATTTTGTCCAATTTTTTTCGTTTTTTAATACTACATATATTGTATGGCCAAATCCAGCTGTAATGAATCATGGAAAACAAATTGGCAAAGCATTGAATGCGAACCTGGCCTGAACCCAAACCCAATCCCAAACTGGCAAAATAGTTCTTATGTTATAGTAATACATTTTATGCAGACTTAATTTTGCTATTCTTATTGTTGGATATGGTAGTGTAAGTTATGGGATGCTTGTAAACAGCTAAACCCAGCAGTTGAAGCCTAATCAGTAATCAACAATTGTTGGTCCTTCAAATAGTGCTTCCACAGTCATGGAAGGTGTGTGTCCTCCTTGTCTGCTTGAATAGTAGTTGAATACTGCCTTTGAAATAAGGCACAAGCAGTTAGGGAAGGAGCGTTGATTTATAAGGTCCTCCTGGTCTACTTGCATAGTAATTGAACGCTTCATTTGAAATAAAATGCAATTATTACATTCTCATGCAACCATCCTTGATATGAATTGCTACTCTTATCTCATTCTGCAAATGATTGTGTTGGTAGTGTAGTTTCAGTAGATAAGATGGAAAAGATGTCAAGTAGCTTTTCATGTCTATTTCATTGTTATTTATCCTTTGAGTTGAATATTTTCAATGTTCTTAATACATAGTAGACATTAGTGTAATAACGTGAGTGTGTTAACAAAAACTCTTACCTTTTACCTTAAATTTGACAGCCATTTACATTTCAAAATATTAATATTTAATAGTAAAGTTTATATTTCTAAAATAAACAGCATATGAAATTTATGTCTCAGTGTAGTAAATAAATTAGTTTCATAGAAAATATTTTTTTTAAGTAAATAAAATAGCTCCAAATTGATATCTCTCAGCATTTTTTTAGATAGATGTATTTAAGATATCTATACTAGTGTTAATACAAAGATAAGATTCTCTTTCATCATTTTTGATTGTTAACAGTGTCATAATTATTTAAGGTAATACAATGAAAGAGAAAATGAGTTTCTTCAAGGTAGTTCAGTAACAAACCTTATATAAGTTTCATCTAAAAGACGTTTTGGTGATTTTGAAATACTCAATTGTGTACATTTTGTCCTCTCACAGGAATTTAAGTTTGTTATTGTAACAAAATCTGCTAGTAGCCTTTTTGCTAACATTTTTCGTTTGACATAGAGTCATATTTACAAGCTGGTGACACTTATGTTTCAAAGGGGGAGTACACGTTAGCCATCAAACAATATACCTTGTATATTGGTAAGTTCCCTTCCTTTTTAGATATTTTAGTTTTCATATTAAGTTAGATTTAATATATATAAATTATTATTAATATTAATATTTTTTAATAGTTTATAATGTGTTATTAAGTTTTATGATAAATCTATTTTTTTTAAAAGAGTTTATAATTAATTTAAAATTATCATGGGACGGTGGGTGAATATTGTGAATGGGGCAAAGTTTATCAATACTAGTCTATTTATCCAGAACAGCAAGGGCAGGTTACAGCGTTCTCGGTTTCCACATTGGGCTACAGTGGTAGTGGAGTCAATCAGAACCTGCAATGATATATAAGCTGCAATGAATAGTTACTCTGCCGCAAGGCAATCTAAGCCATTTGTGTTGTCCATATAGTCCATTGTGGCTGCTGAAATGGAACTCATGTAGTCTGAATCTTCTCCATGGGGACAAACCTGTTTATAGCGTCAAAATTTTAATTTTGTATTCTTTTAGATTTTAAGTTTTAAATCTAAAGTTAGATTTAATATATATAAATTATTATTAATATTAATATTTTTTAATAGTTTATAATGTGTTATTAAGTTTTATGATAAATCTATTTTTTTAAAAGATTATATAATTAATTTAAAATTATTAATATTTAATTTGAATCAGCATTTAGGTTTTTATTAGATTTTAGTGTTATTAAAATGGAAAGTATATATTTTATAATATTTGAACTTTAATCACAATTTTTTTTTCCGAATTTTATCACTCCAGCAATTTGTTCTCAATCTTTTCTTTGCTGAACATGAACATGAACCTTGTGACATAGGTTATTAACACCTAATATGCTCATGTCTTACTAAAGCTTTAGAGTTTTAGAGGTTGCATCTTGTTTGTTCTTAGATGCGGTAAGACAAACACGCTTATATATGATAAATACCCCAGAATATAGAGAATATGTAGGGTAGATTATGCTATTTCATACTTACAACAATGTTCATGGAATTGTAAAGAGCCTTGTTGATTGAATATCTTCCTTCTGCAGAATTATATCCTGCTAATGTCATTGGCTACTCTAAACGAGCTTCTGCAAACATTCAGCGTCGGCACCATTCTGAGGCACTTGAAGATTTAAATAAAGTTCTTGAACTTGATCCAAAGTTTACGCAAGCATATTTACATCGTGCTTCTCTTTTGCGACAACTTTGCAGGTATTTCTTTTAACCTTGTTACTATCACTTTTCTGACAATTAGTTTTGTCTTAATGTTGCTTTGTTGTGTGGGAAGTGGAAAAAGCACGTGGTAGCTGAAGTTCTGATCATTATTCCTTGTATTTGGTTGAAAAATGAAAATTGTTTCTGTAGTAAGAATACCTAAACATCAGCAGATTCTGGTTTCTTGTCACAACTATTTTTTGTGACAATGCTTTAATCATTCTTTTAATGACATGCTGAGCTGATTGACTATTCTGGAAACTAAACTTGTACTTAGTAAGATTTTGCTATTACAATGATAGATAATACTGAACATTTGGACTGATCTAATGGTTTTCTTTCCTGGGAAGTGTCTCTGTTTCTGCATCAATAACTTTTTAAGTCAGTATGTAATTATTGTCAAAATACATGAATGGTTGAACAATTATTTTATCTGTTCAAAATACATGAATGGTTGAACAATTATTGTCACAAGCTACATGAACAAATCATCAAATGCTATCCACTGAGAGCGTTAAAATCATGCCTTAGTTCACTAGGACCAGATGCAGGCTATTTAATCTCTTTGGAAGCAAAAAACAGACTTAGCAGCACAAGAATGGCGTAGGAAGAGTTTCCTTGAGGTAATACAATGTAGTATCAGCTGTTAACCAAGGTACATGAACAAATCATCAAATGCTATCCACTGAGAGCATTCAAATCATGCCTTAGTACATTAGGACCCGATGCAGGCTATTTAATTTCTTTGGAAGCAAGAAACAGACTTAGCGGCACAAGAATGGTGTAGGAAGAGTTTCCTTGAGGTAATACAATGTTTTATCAGCTGTTAACCTATAAGAAGAGTGAAAAAAT
Organism: Sequoiadendron giganteum; assembly: GCA_007115665.2. Classification (NCBI taxonomy): domain Eukaryota; kingdom Viridiplantae; phylum Streptophyta; class Pinopsida; order Cupressales; family Cupressaceae; genus Sequoiadendron; species Sequoiadendron giganteum. The sequence continues at coordinate 956,538,343 of CM021100.1, forward strand.
GAGTTAGAAGCTTCAATTTTTTTCTTTCTGTTTTGTTTGTTTCAGGGTTTAAAGGTGGTTGAGTTAGGTTGGGGGGAAGAGGAGTAGAATCAGTTTGGTAAAGTTTTTTTTTTTTGACGTTTCGAGGAATGACCCAATGATTTTTAAGAATTCAGGCAGTTTCCAAGGAGAATCAGACCTGAGATTAGAATCATAATCAATTGTAGATTCAAGCACTTTACCTGTTGCATCTAAGGACGAAACCCTTAGGTTTTCAAGATCAGTGGAAAAAATTTCATTGGTTTCTTCAAGTTTGGAGGATGAAACCCCTTTGGATTCTTGAGGGCAGCTTCACACAGAGGTTACATCTATATTAAAGTTAGAGACTTCAACAATTAGGAAGATTTCAGCATTTTTAGTATTTTTTGAATATATCTGTGATCTTTGTTATTAACAAACATCTGAAGCAACAAATCTTTGTAATCATTGAATTAGTTATTTGAATGAAATACTCTATTCGGGTTAGTTTATATGAGCAATCCATCTGAATGTGTGTTGTGGGTACTTTAGATTTAATCATTTGGTTGAGTCTCATCACAATAATTTAGATCTAAGTATTTTTGAATAAATATTTAGCTAAGTCTCATTATAGTGGTATCAAAGCCATGATCTTGCCATCTTACACGGTAACTCAAGTTATGCATGTACTCCAGTGAAAGAGAGATCAGATATCAAAGAAAGGAGCAAAATAAATTATAGGCACTAGAGCTAGAAAAGGATATGGTAGGAGGAAGAGAGAAGCGCAAGCAAATAGTTGAAAAAAAAAAGAAATTTTCTAGGAGAATATGATTAGATTGCTTCAAAGTCAGGATGGATTGACAGATCTAATGGTGCAGATGCTGCATGCTAATAAAAATTTAAAAAGCTCAAAATCTGCTAAGGCATCTCAAGGAGAAGGGAGTACATCTGCAAATAATAGATTTGGAGTTTAATTCCATGCCAAAGCCAACGATATGAAACCTATGTTTCATGGAAAGAGATAGAGGAAGAACAATTGTCTGAAGACTCCCTTGTAGAGGCAGTTGGCCAAGTTTTTTGAAGAATACCAAGGTAAATTTGAAGCATTCAAAAATACAATATCTTTTGTTAACTACCTAGACATCAATGATAGGAGAACTTCTAAGAGAAATCTAGATGGCAATAAAAGCAATGGAAGATATTAAATCCTCCTACCTTTGATGGTGGCAACAAAATTTCTTAGGGCTTGGTTGCAGCAATTGCAGACTTATTTTACCCTAAGTTCTATGGAGGAGGAGGATGCCATTCAGTTTGCTACATCACATTTAAAGGTGTTGCTTATGAGTGGTGGCACTATGGTTTGGTGACACAAGGACATAGCCTTGTGAAAACATTTGATAATTTCAGTCAAAGGATCTTGGACCGCTTTGAGCAAAAGGATGAGGATGAGCATTTCAGAGAACTTGTTGGTATTAAACAACAACACTTAGTGAAAGCCTATGTTGCTGAATTTTAGTGAGTTGTAGTAATGGCTCCTGACATTTTTGAAAAAAGGATCACTTTTCTATTTGTTGAAGATTTGCTCAAACTCCTCAAAGGTATTGTTAAGGCTTTTACACCCATTTCTCTACAAGAAACAATGAAAAGAGCATTAACACTTGAGCAATTTGTGCTTAAGGGAATTTTTTTATTTCAATCAAAGGCACTCACTTTTGTGTAGTATAAAGGAATTTTTTAGAAAGGGGCATCCTACTGACATCTATAGAATTTCACACCTCCACCACCTATAACCAAGAGGACAAATGATTACAACAAAAATGAACTTAGAAGGAAGAAGCTATGCTTTCCTTGCAAGTGGCCATGGGAGCCAAGTCAAATATGCCTTGGTAAAGGCCAAGTCCATTATATAGAAGTAATATTTGACGATGATTCAGACATGGAAGAGCTTGAGCCAGAATTATCCATAGAGGAACATGCTCCTAAAAATGTGGAGGATGAAAGCCTAGACAATGGCACACTTTGAGCTCTTTCATTAGTGCCTAGATATCATCCATTTAGGGTTCAATGAGTGTTGTACAGACAAAGGATAACAATGCTCATTGATAGTGGGGCCATCCACAATTTCATTAATGAAGGTTTAGTGGTCAATAGAGATCCAAAAGCTGAAAATTTTAAAGGATTCAATGTTATTGTTTCACAATTCCATACACCAAAATAATCCAACAACTTAACATAGCCATGGGAGATCATAAGGTATGTGATGATTTCTATGTTGTGGGGTTAGGAGAGATGGGCATGGTTTTGGGTGTATAATGGGTGCACTATCTTGGCGAATTTTCATAGAACTATTAGTCCATGGAGTTCAAGTTTAAATTTGAAGGGAAAAGTATGATACTTAGAGAAATTTCTAGTGGAGCATCACAAGTGGTAACAACTAAAAGGATGAAGAAGAAATTCTGCAAGGAACAAGTTGCTTGGGCAAAAAGTTGTTTGATCATGCCTACAAATTTATCCATGTGCAAGCAATGATCTTATTATGTTGATATTCAAGATATTTTGAATAAGCATTGTATGTTGTTTAGTGTTTTTCCTCGGGGACTACCACTTGACATATGATTCCAACATATTATAGAGCTAGAACTAGGCTCTAAGCTTGTCATGACCACTCCTTATCACCACCCAAGAATTTTTAAAGAAGAGATATAATAAGCCATCAAAGAGCTCTTGGAGTTGGGTCACATTAGGCCTAGAGCTTTGAACAGGAGGACCTATTAGGTCCTAAAACAAGTCCAAAATGCTAGTCTTTTTTCACCTTAAAGGCCCAAGGGTTTGTCATTAAGGAGGTAAAGATGGGTTCATATACAAATTTAGGAAGGTTCAAGGCTAACTACGAGGGTGGGTAAACTCTCTTGCTGTTTGGGTTCAGCTTAAACATAGGAGGGTGTTCCTATATCAGCAAAGTACAAACATGCTGTTAAAGATTCTCTTAAAGTTTAACAATTTGGTTTGCTTAAAATTTATCCCTAGTTTATATCACCGAACCGCAAAAATGTATCAATCCTATTCTACTTCCTACAACTATTAAAAATGAATTTGTTGATTTTAAATCTACGTGGGAGGTCAAAGTTTTCAAGATCAGTGCCTTATTGGGTCACAAAGTTACATTCAGCCATTAAAACTAGTAAACAAGAACTTATAGCAGATTTATGACATACACCGACCACATCTACTTAAAAATCCTTCTTCAAACTTGCAAATATTCACCTATAACAATAAAGAGACCATTATAATAATAGTTTGCAATGTATTAAAGTGGTGCAACGCTTGTCAAATCAGAGTTATAGTCGCATCAGCAAATGTGATGGAAGAGACCACACAAGAAAGAAGACTTGCCACATTTATCTACCCAACAAATGTCTTAAAATATTTACAACTCACCAAGGAGACATGTGATACATATATTTGCTACAATAGTTGCCTCTTTGCAAGTTATAGGATACTATGACCTATTAGTGAATGACCTAACACAATTGAAATCGTAGAACACTATGCACTTCAGATTTTTGAAAACTTGAACTAACCAACATTTAAAAACAAGAAAACTTGCAAATATTTAGATCTTTGGCCTTGGAAACTAGGATGAATTGAGGAAATGCAGTGGAAGAGTTTTGCAAGGGTCGCTTAGATCATCACCATTGCCATCATTAATATTTGCATTCACATTGGCTTTGTTAGGATACGCAAGGTAGTTCAAATAGGCGGAAAAAACTTATATCTTTTTGATCTCTGTCACTTCGTGTGATGATTGCAGAGGCATTTGAGTGTGCAGAGCTAAAAAGGGTTACAAAATCCGTCATGAATCACTTAGGACATGACACCAATGCATCGGGCTTCAAAACCCTAGTGGCCCCACATTAAACATAGGTATGTCATATTACACTTTTCCTTGCTTCTTTTCTTCAAATCAACACAAACAACACAAAATCTTCATCGTGGTGATTGCAGAGGTCACCATTGTGCATTATGTCTAATCAAATCCTTTATCATTATTATCGCTTGAGAACAATGCAAAAATCCAATCCTTGTCACTTGGCTACTTGCATTAATGTCACCATGGCTGTTGGAGTGTTTATTTTTACTTGATTTGTAAAGATAGGGCACCAAAATATCTGTTTGAGTGATCATGGTTATGCACAGGGCAAAAGCAACCATCAAGTGGAATCCTAATCACTTACTGGCTTTCTCCATCAAAAACTGCTTTGAAACTACACCAAACCAAGAGGAAACATCTTCAGGTAGTGAAACAATGTCCTTGTTAGTTGTCAGTACCTTTTTGGTGTACTTGGGCCTTTTTAGGCCATTTTGGTGAGTTGGTGAGAAGATGATGAAAAAATAGGAGTTTTGAATTTTGGGGTTCAGGGAAAACTCATACCTTATGCCTTTGGTTGAGGTGTCAAGAGTTGGAAGTGGAGGGAAAGTCATACCATAGAGGTATATGGAATGGGGGAAGTCCATAAGAGCAATCTTGAAAGGAAGTCCAAATTTTCAAAGTGCCAGGGATTGAGGTTTGGGAGTACCTTGTGACCGGTACCAAGGTGAAGGGGAAGGGCATAAATTCGACTTCAAAAGGAAAAGCAAAGAGATCAATGGGGTTTTGGGGAATGGGGGAAGGGAAGTTTGCAACCTTGACTCTGAGAAATACTTAATGAAACTAAGTTGAAGATCGAGCCTCAAAGAGGAAACAAATAAAGTATCTTGGTTAGCGATGGTTTGACTCCCTGGTCCGAAAGTCTTAGGCAATTTTTTGATCGAAGATTGAATGACGGGGTGAATATGGAAGGGTTACGTTGGGAAGGGGAAACCTGATGACTCAACGAAAAACAAAGGACTTAAGAATTTTAGTGGAAATGATTGGGGATTAGGGTGTTATTGGAGCGGTATTGGTGGAGGAGGAAGTTTGATACCTTGGTGATGAATTTTTTCAAGGCATAAAGGTTGGGATGTCAAGGAGTGGGTGAAAGGTATGACACCAAAGGAAACCTTGAAAGTCCACAAACCTGACAAAACATAGGAAACACTCGGAAAACACCCCATACTTATAAATTTCATATAGTTAACTAGATTTTCAGCTTCAATAACACACACAGGGGTTCCTACTTAGGCAAAATATAGAAACGAAGGCCCATACAAACACTTCTCAGATCGGTTATAAACGGGGGTAGAGGAAATCTAAGTGAACAAACTAAGAGGGACTCAATGAAAAATTTGGCACTAAAATATTGAGTCCCAATTGGACCATTAATAACAAGTATCCCATTCCTAGGATTTATGAACTAATTGATGAATTGCATGGTACTGTGTGTATTTTGAAGATTGATCTAAGACTAGGCTTCCATTAGATCTATGCAAAGGATGAGAATGTGCTTAAACCAACATTTAAGTGTCACTTTGGGCATTTTGAATTCTTACTCATGTCTTTTGGCTAAACAAATGTACCAACTACTTTCTAGTCATGCATAAACCATGCTTTTAGCAATCAATTAAGAAATTTTGTGTTAGTATTCATTGATAACATTTTGATTTACAACAAGACTTGGGAAGATCATTTTAAGTATCTTAATATTGTCCTTGAAATATTAGAACAATAGACCCTCTTTGTGGAAGAATCAAAATGTGAGTTTGGGGTGACAAAGATCTTATACTTGGGCCATGTCATTAGTGCTCAAGGTGATCAAGTGGATCAATAGAAGATCCAAACCATCTTGGATTGGCCTCCTATTGCATTGACATACTTGAGGGAATTCTTTGACCTTTGCAGCTATTATAGCAGATTTGTAAAGGGGCTTTCAAAACTAGCTACAACTTTAACTGATATGATAAAGAAAGGAGATTTTGCATGGATAGAAACAACCCAAGAAGCTTTTGATAAGCTTAAGGAGGTAATGACTTTATGCCTCGTTCTTGCTATCCTTGATTTTTCACAACCATTTGTTGTAGAATGTGATACTTTAGGGGAGGGAATTGGAGCTGGCTATCATGCATAATTTGGTCAAGTTCCAACAATATTTGGTCTGTGTAAGATTTGTGATTTTATGCTCCGTTCTTGCTTAAGGAGGTAATGACTTTATGCTCGTTCTTGCTATCCTTGATTTCTTATAACCATTTGTTGTAGAATATGATGCTTTAGGAGTTGGAATTGGAGCTGGCTATCATGCATGCCTTGGTCAAGTTCCAACAACATTTGGTCTCTGTAAGTTTTGTGATAAAGACAAATCTTAACAGCTTGATGTTCTTCCTTGGTCAACATGGCTTGAATGATAGGCAATAATGAATGATTTTGACGTAGAGTACATGAGACAAAATAAGAATATAGTTGTTGGTTTTTTCTATAAGACCTAGTCTATGCTCTACTTTTGCAATTTCTGTCAATTGGAAGGCCACTATTATGGCAGAATATGTTAAAAATGCATTTGCTACTAATCCCGTTGATGGGAATGTGAGGGATGATGGATTTGTAGTATTAGATGGTCTCATTCTTCATAAAAATAGAAATTTTCATAACTCTTGAATTCAAATGGAGAGAATTTAAAGAGCTTTCATGATGCACCACTAGTAGTTCACCTAGGATTTTGCAAGCCCTACAAACAAATTAGGGAAAGGTTCTCATGAAAGCACCTTAAGAAGGATGTCCTCAAACAAATCAAAGAATGTTTGAACTATCAATAAAACAAAGCAAAACATGTTTTTCTAGCATGTTTTCTTCAAGTATTTCTTATCCCAAATTAGATGTGGGAAAGTATATCCATGGATTTCATCACACTGACAGGCCTTCCCAAGGTATAGGGGAAAGATTGCATTTATGTTGTTGTGGATAGGTTAACTAAGTATGCACACTTCTTTGTCAATCCTTAAGAAATTAAATGACAACAGGTCGCAGATTTATTCTTTAGAGAGGTGTTTATGCTACATGGGTTGTTTAAAAACATTGTTTGTGATAGACATAGTGTATTCCTTAGGTGCTTTTGGAAAAAAATATTCAATTTGGTTTGGACAAAAATCACTCCTGAAACATGCTATCATCTACAAAGGTTTACAGTGAATAAATACTGCTACAATACTAACCACCATATGTTCAGTTCTATGCATCCATTCATGGCATTACATGGTTATGATACATAAATTTTTTGTTTATTAGCTTACAAATAGTAGAGTGCCAATAGCCAGTCACTTGGTGAAGCATAGCCAAATATATTGAAATCACTCAAAGATCATCTCTAGCAAGCTCAAAATCAACATTAACTCTATCTAGATTAGAACCGTATAGAGAGGTCATTTGAAGTTGGAGATATTGCCTTTTTGAGATTGTAGTCTTTTAGGCAAACCTCCATTAAAAGTAGTGGAGTTGAAAAGCTCAAATCATGTTTCTATGGGTCTCACATGATTTTGAGGAGAGTTGGTGAAATTGTATATGAGTTGGAATTACTAGACAATGGTAGGATTCATAATGTATTTAATGTGTCTCACCTTAAGAGGGCCTTTGGACAACATATCACATTGTTGGTGGATTTGTACCCTTGGATGATGAGGGAAAAAGCATATTGAAATTTGATGATGAGGGAAAACTCATTGGAACTTGATGCTATTATTGATACTAGTGTGAAGGGGTTGAGGAGTAGAAGCATTGCTAAGTATTATTAGAAGAATCTACTTGTTCAAGATGCCCTTGGGAAGGACTAGAGATCTTGGGCGAGATTTGAAACTTTCTCATATTGTCATACCTTTCTGCCATTCACTACATCTATGTCAATATTCGAGATCTCAAAACCTTGATCCCTAGCCTCTTGCTCTCTTGTTTTTTGCGGACCTCTGAATTTCACTTCCTTGTGCACTTGGCATCACCAATCCTCCATTCCCAGTCCCTCCAACTATTGCATACTCTTGGTATGCATTTCCCTTGACCCTTGCACTAATGCATGCACTTTTACGAAACCTTGCTATTTGAAATTTTGAACAAAGGACTTCACCCACTGCTATGGGCGACCAGGAGTGCCATTAATGGGCTCCAATTTGAATGTAATAAACTGGGGAGAAGCTTTGGGCCATGTTATGCCTTAAGCTTTTATATAAGGTGGACAACTTCATTAATTTGGATCATCTCTAGACATCATATCAGCTGGCCCTAAATTGCAGGTTAAGCACTCGTGTTCCCCTTTTGGACCTAAGAGGTTGCATATGTGCTTCAAGTTGGATACTTTCAGCAGTTAGGAAGATTTCAGCGTTTGCACATTTCAACATTCTTGGTATTTTTTGAATATATTTGTGATCAGAGTAATCTTTGTTTTCAGCAAGCATCTGAAGCAGCAAATTTTTGCAATTATTAAATGAGTTATTTGAATGGAATACTCTGTTTCAACTCGTTTATATGAGCAATCCATATGAATGTCTGTTGTGGATATTTTAGATTTAATCATTTTGGGTGATACTCATTACAATATTTCAGATCTGAGTATTTTTACATAAATATTTAGCGAAGGTTCATTACACTTAGCTTCATGTATGCTTCAATACAATATATTTCATATTTCTTGTTTATATGCACATTTTGAATCTACATAAGGGAGAGTCTATATATGAATCATTTTCATTCTTTCTTGAATTGATACTAGGTTTCTGGGTTCATTTTTCATACTCTATTATTGTTATTGGAAAAAGTGTGATTGCCACATTAGATTCAGCATTTTGTTACATGTGTAGGTAGTAATTACAACCATAGTTCCTAGATGGTTAACTTTACCTATCATCCTTTGATTACATTAAAATGTCATGATAATTATATGTCAAGAATCATACTTCAGTTTAACTATTTCAGTAAGATATGACATAGCACTGAAATTGAATCGCAACAAACTTTAGCCACAAATTCACTGGATGGGTTTGCTTCATATTTGTACGTTAGTATTAGATATAAAAAGCATTACTGCAGGATTTGAAGTTTTTTTAGAAGCTAAATCTATGATCTATCATATTGAAGGAACACTGATTTATTATGATATATTAACTGCCCTTTCCATTCACTCAATTAACCATACCTAACAGTGATTTTCGTGACAGTTTTGCCTCCTCTTTGTAATTTACTAATTGTTCTCTTTGTTATTGACTATGGTATAACATTAGTTGTATGTATTTTTATTTTTTTGCCAGGATTATATCTACAAAAAATTTGTGCTGATATTCAAAATTTTAGAAGTATGTCAAATTTGATGATCTTTTATGTTTAATGTAATTGTTATGCACTTAAGTTTGACTTATTTGAATGAGACTGAATGATTTAAATATTTCTGTGCAGATTTAAGGAGTCGGAAATGGACTACAAAACAGTTTTGGAGTTAAAACCAGGAAATCCAGCTGCAGAAAAGGAATTGTCCCAGCTGATACAGACTAAAAGTGCGTTTGATAAGGCATTGAGTCTTTTTGACTCAGGTGATTTTTCAAAAGCGTTGGAGTATATAGACAAAGTTGTTCTTGTATTCTCATCAGAATGTTCTAAGGTGATTAAAATGATCTATTTTAGAAATATTCTCATTTCTTGCCATGTGAATGTTTGATTTCATGGAAGCTTCCATTAGTTTTTCTTTTTTGCAAGTTCTGTGTATAAAGCAGATACAGTGCAATAGGCTGATGATATGGACTTGATTCAGGCAAAGCTGCTAAAATCAAGACTTCTAATAGGAGTAAAAGACTATTCAGGAGCTATTGCAGAATCTGGATTTGTACTGAAAGCTAATGAGAATGATCTGGAGGCATTGCTGCTGCGTGGAAAGGCCTATTACTACCTTGCAGATCATGATGTTGCTATGAGGTTTGTTTCTCTTTCTTGTTTTTTAAATTGCACTCTGTGAGGTTCTTTAACTTTAAGTTTCTCCAGCTTTAGGATAGATAGACACGAGTTCCCGTAAGGTTTTGTTTTTAAATTTGTGTTATGGACTTATAAATAGTTTCGAGGTATCATAGATTCATAACCAAACATAAAGGATTGTTTAAGGGAGTTTTCATTGTATATTCTGATCTGGTAACACTGTTTTCATTATAGACTACATGCAATATGCCAAAATGATGTGGGAGGATTTGTGGCTACTTTTCCTTGAGCAGCTTTGCAAGGATATACCACAGTACAACATCTCTGATGTGAAGCATTTTACTGACAACATACCAATCAATGTATATGCAACATAATTCAGTGATTCTCAACATACCAGTTGATAATTTAGCAGATTACCAAAATGTCTCTTTTGCTTTTAAAATCCTTATAAATTCTCTTTTATGTGAACCTGATGGCTTCTTGAACTTTTCCAAATTTCATCAAGAACTAATTGGTTCTCAGGTGTCTACTGTATTCCTCTCATTACTGCAAATAACAATCAACTTTTGAGTCTTGTAATATTGGACTTGAAATAAATTGCAGTATGCCAATCTCAGACAAGAAGGAAAATGTAGGTTCCCTGACTTAATATGGAATACAAAGGCTATCAAGCTACCACAATGATTGCCAAAAGAAAACATCTCTGATGACTTTTGATGTTATCTTCCATGAAGTGAACTTACCAAAACACTCATCCCGCCTTTTTAATTTATTCGCACTATTAAATAATTATTAATGCTAGGAGGCATTCTACAATGGCAGCAAGGGGTGCAGTGCAATGGCGCGAGTGTGTTAATAAATTTGACAGCCATTTACATTTTAAAATATTAATATTTAATAATAAAGTTTATATTTCCAAAATAAACAGCATATGAAATTTATGTCTCTGTGTTGTAAATAAAATAGTTTCATAGAAAAATAAGTAAATAAAATAGCTCCAAATTGATATCTCTCAGCATTTTTTTAGATAGATGTATTTAAGATATCTATACTAGTTTTAGATGCAAATACCATTTCTTACTCCCCCTCCTTTCTATTTGTAGTTTAACAAATTGAAAAAATACCTTTTGAATCATCAATGATGAATTTTCTGTTTATTTCTCTTGATATACACTCACTTCTTATTAAGATGTGTTAAAGCAAACTAAGAATCATCACTTTGAAATTTTGCTTGATAGGATCAACATCAATAGCCTGAGATTAATCTTTTGTGTGAATATCTGAACTGATGAATAAAAAATCAATTTGTATGTCCATTTTGAATTGATCACATTCTTTCAACAACTTCATTTGCTCTGGAATATTTTGTTTGATAGACAACATTTTCTATTTTATGCTTTTTATCCATAGGTGACATAAATTCTCATTGGTGTTTTGAAATACTTGCTCAGAATGTCACCACCAATTTCAACCATTTCTTTATGATTTCTATTGACATTGATCCATATAGGTTCTTCCTTTTTAGACACATTTATTTCCTCTTCAATTTCCTTTCTCCCGGCCTCAATTTCATCATATATTTTCCTTGCTTCTTCAATAAATTTTGACCAATTGGTTATTATTTCTTTGACCTAGTTATTAGTCACTTTGCCATTAGACTAGTATTTGCATATTTTTTCAATTACCTCCATACTACCTTTTGAGCTGGGATCAAAAGAAGCATCTATTTTGTCCAATGGTTGGGTAGAAATATTAACAATAGATTTGAGATAAGACATAAAATCCTCGCCTACTATTTGAGTTGGTCCTTGGAATGTTTATCCTTCTTTGTTCTCTCTACCAATTTGGTGGTTGAGACCTGAAAGTTGTGGATATCTCGTTCTTGAGAAGAACCAAGATCAACATGAGTTGTATTAAAGTTTGTTTCAGCAATCTCATTGATATCTTTTAATGCAATGGGCTGAGCTACTTCCACAAACATGTTCCTAGAGGCAAATTCTTCATTAGCCTAGAAGTCATTTTAGCCTTCTTTGGCTAAGGTGACTTCTGAAGTAAACTAGAAATGACATCAGATTGGGGAACAACCAACTAGGTTACCTTTCTCTTTCTTGACAGTTTGTTGCAACCAAGAAGAAGAGGAACCAAATGGGGTGCTAGTAACATTTGGGAAAAATTGTAAGGACCTCATAGGTTGAGGTGTAGTGAATGGAGGTGCAACCTTATCAAAATATGATACATCAAGTGAGGAGGGAGGAGAAAGATTAGGTTGAGTGGTAGGTGTTTGGAGAGAATGTGGAGGTGAAGAAGCTTGTGAAAAATGAGATGAGGGAGATAATGTACTCAATTGAGAAGGGGACGAGGGTATGTCAATGGTCTCTTCTTCATCTTCATCCTCCTAAATAGCTTCTAGCTGCTTCTTCTTCTTCTTCTTCACCTTCAATTTCTTTGCTTTTCGTCTAGGATTATCCCCACATGATTTTTCAGGACTTCACTTCTTTGAGGGATCCTCACCATCGTCTCATTCTTTGCTAGCATTTTGAGAGTTGGGCGAGGATGAATGATGGGAGAGAGCATATTTTGCTTGCCTTTCTTTTTCTTGTTTGAGGCATCCTTCGTGTTAGAAGATTTTGCAGCTGATTTATTTTGGCTTTCTTCCTTACCCATTTCTTTGTTCTTCTGAAGACCTAATTGTTCTCTCATCTAGAGTCTTTACTTCTCTGTTGGCCCAATTGATGGGTAGTAGTGGCTATGTTTGAATATGCTCAAAATAAATGGGATCAATTAAGTCTAACTCATCATCCTCAATGCTTTGGATATCCAATTTAATCCTAAAATCTTTGATTTGTCGCAGTGCAGCCTCACCCAGCCTCTTTGCTTGACTTCAAAGTCATTTTCACAGTCTGCCCAATAATCTTCAATTTCAAGATGATGGTAGATGCCAAGTCCAAGTTGTAGATTATTTTTGACATAATCTTTACTGTCAAAAGTGACCCTCATGGTGTGGAAATGCATAGTGAATTTTACCAAGGTCCTTTCAATATTCAATGCATCGAACGATGATCTACACTTGTATTGTGCCAATCCAATGGGAAAGGGAATTCCTGCTTTTTTCCTTTCCTTGCATCTCCTATTTATTTCGCCAATTTGACGACAAACTTCCATGAGAACAAACTTGTCACCTACATACTTTGGCAATTTATATGGAAATCTGAAATATCCCAACTAGGATATTGATGAATTTTCTGAATTTTTGAAACACAAAATTCTGCCCTAATTTCTGCACTTTAAAATTTTTGCTAAAAACCCTAGTTGCTGATATAAAATTTCTGAGATGAAACAAGCATGAACAGCAACATCAACTCATCCAATTGCTTCAAAGAATATGATGAACACATCTAACATTAAGTATGGATGTAACCAGCAATATATAGCACCAATTTGTCCATCCAAAACATGCAAATTCTGTTAATAAGTTTATTCAGTTCTGCTGCTACAAAATCAATATATTACTTATGCAAGTTCACCACAAAAACAGGCTCCAAACATGCCCAACAATGTACAATAGTTTGCTGATATGAAGAAACTTTGCTTACAAGCCAAAACATGAAATAATGATGACCTAGACTAACCCTAGCTGGACGAACTTGCTCCAGCTCTCAAAAATGCAATGATGAATGCAAATATATGATAGAAATGTCTTCAAGACCCTACCATAAGGGTGCGCTGGCTTGCTGATCTGTATGTAGGGTTTGCAACCTTTGAAAACTTGTCAACAACCTCCAAACTTGCCAATTTTTCTCTTCCAAAACAAAGTGCTCCTCTTGCAACTTGGGCGTTCCTCTCTAGGGTGAAACTCTAGGTCAATACAACACCAAATCTGCCCTCCTCAAGTCGCCTAGGCTGATATGAAAATCTGAGCACGAACATCTAGCATAAAACTCCATTGAAGCACAAGTGAACCTCCATCATGAAGTCCTCCTTTGAAGAGCTAGGTTTTCGCCCAACTCTTTCTATTATTCACAAGGGTTTTCGCCCTTGGAATAGCTGCAATAATTGCTGATCTGAAAAAAGCAGAATAATTCCCATGATGAAATTCCTTCACAAAGATCTTGTATTTATACCAAGCTTGCCTTTGCAGCCAATTTGGACCCGAAAATTCAAATTTAATATACTTTTTAAAATAATTATTTTTAATTAATTATTATTTTTTAACCCCCAAAAAGGGTCGCCCAGCCTCATAGAAAAATTGTAAAAATATTTTGCCTTCACCAAAAATCATAATAAATATCGTTTAACCTCCTCCTTGAGCACCAAAATAAAAAATAAAAAAAAGATTATTTTTTCTCACTTATTTTTATTGCTCACTTCCAAAAAGGGACGTTACAAAATCCATCAAAGCCTCCTATTTTATTATTTAATTAGGGTAACCCCTTTCTTCTAATCTGAAATTTGACTTTTCTCTTTCCCTTATAATTAAATAATTCTAATTATTTAATTATTTTAACGTTCCTCTAAGGATTAATTAAATAATTTAATCAATCCTCTTCTTCCTCATTTCTCATTTTAATGGTTTAATTAATCGACACCTTTTCTTCCATTTCTTTCCTGTGATTTAATTATTTAATCCCTAAATTCTTCTATGATTAAATAAATATATTTATTTATTTAATCACTTAAATGCAGTTGAAAATAAATAAATTTCATTTATTTATTTTAACTACCACTTACCCTATATTTCCTTCTCCACTTAATTCTTCCTTTCTTCCATTTTCGAAACGGCAATCTTCCCATGCACGTTCCTTCCTTGATCTCATCTGTCAATACTCTATCGAATCTTGACCGGCGATCGAAGCTGCATTCTCTATAAATGCAACCTTCATGCTCTTTCAATCTAACCACGATCTTTGAAATTTCACGATCACTATCTTCCGAGCTTATTTTAGTTGCACATATAATTCTGAGAGCAACATTCACTCGAATCATGAAAGAGAAGGACAATGGAGGTAAATCGAAATGGGATGCTTGAAGGTATAATAGTTGTTTGATTTTCTTATGCATTTCTTTGGTGGATTAGTTTGTTTGCGTAAATCTTATGGTTTTCATGGTTGCCTTTTCAGGATTTATGCGTTATTCTAATTTATGGTTTGACAAGAGTTGTTGGTAATGATCATAAATTTGAATTACATTTCCAAAGACTCCTCTAGTGACCTATCTTGACCAAAACCTCGTACTGGAAATGACATAAAAGAGATATGATGACATATAAAAATACTTGTTCAGCTCGAAATGGGTGAGTTGATTGTGAAGCTTATCACTTATAATATTAACCCAATTATTGAATTGGCCTCCTGTGATAATTACAATATTGAATAAATACAACCACTCCTCAAAATTGTGGGCATGTTCATTCCCCACCAACCTATGTAATAGCACAATGATATAAAAAATGTCTTGAAATGGGATTTGTGAATAGTCTTCAGCAATTGTGATTTCCCTTTCTTTGGTACTGCCAACCAATGTCGTGCTATGGTGTTACGACACAAACTCTTCTTCTCCATATAATGCTGATATGCCACTGTGGTGTTAATGTCGACAAAGACCTCTCCGAAGGGTAGTTTGGAGGTGATTCCAATAGTTTCAACATCTAATCTAGATATTAACCTATCATCCATCATTCTTACTTCTCTAGTCTGAGAATTATAGTGTTTCATACACGTCAAAACCAAGTCAAAACATTGTACAGCCATGGAAAAACCCACTGCTTGAAGGAGTCTGCTATCTACTACCTTCTGTGCAATTGGGGATCTATTTCCTTCTTTCATTCTCTCCTAGAATTCTTCAAGATTCAGGTGCTCCAATTTTGTATCCCCAATTTCCGGCAATGTGCTCTCTAAAACTGACAAATTTTCATACCTTAGATATTTGTACTTCATGCTTGCTAGGGAAAATTCATAGAGGGAGCATACTAGATTCTCTAAAATAATGTTAAAGAGGTTTGGAGGTATCCTATTCTTTGGTGGGAAATATTGAGTAGAGAGAATTTTCGTGAAACTAAGATGTGCAATCGAAATTCCCTTCTCCTTTAATTAAGATTGTGAAAATTGAGAACAAGAGATAATTTAGGTACCTTTTGAATTGGAAAATCATTTGTTCTACACCCTTATCAAATTCTCCTTAATGCAATCATCAAGAGGCTCATTGCAATATGCTTTCTCAATTGGCTGTTTACTTCTGATGAAATGCTTTGCTAATATGTCTTCTTTATATCATTTAGTTTTTTTTGCATTTAATGCTCCATATATGTGAGCATTAATGGCGTTGCATATTGTCAACTCGTGTCGAGCTCTTGCCATATTATTTAGCTCTTAGTATGTTTGAAATGAATGCCCCTTTTACATGCTTGTTGAAGGTTTGATGGGTTCTCGAAACCTAGTTGGCTTTCGACAGTGGTTTCAAAACCAAATTAAAATGCCGACACATTAAATTTGCTTTGTTACTCATCCTTTGTAAGCTTCAAAATCACCTTACATTTTTGCCGAGCTATCCATGAATTATTTCTCTTCACAACCATTGTTGAGAAGAGCTTGTCGGCTTTTGACGGTGGTATGACAACCTAGACTAAAGCCAACATAGGTTTTGTAACCAACACCAAGTGCCAAAGTCACTTTGCAAAATGTTCATCTTTTCAACAAGTTCGACAATAACCTTAAGCTTTTGCTAGGCTAGTTATGAGGTTCTCCTTTATTTCATTATCGATTATGAAGAGCATGTCAGGTTCCAACGAGGTTGTGACAACCTCATCGTGAGTCGATAAAGTTTTCAAAATCAATATAAATCTTTGACACCACTTTCAAGAGTGCTTTCTTTCACATTCAAAAAGAGTTAAAAGACTTTCTTTGGCAATTAACACAAGTTCTTGAACCTAAGTAAGACTTTGACACAAGCTTTTTCTTTCAAAAACAAAGAGGTTACAAAAGGGGTGTCAGACATCGATGAGGTTGTGAAAAACCCTTTGGAAGCTGACACAAGTTTTGAAACCTTCCAGTTTTGTTGATGACTTAACACTTAGACAAATTTTCAAGGGGAAGCCCATGGCCAAAAAATGAAAATGATTAGGAAGGGTAAAAACAATGATGAAAACCAGACTTAAGGCAACACCTTGTCATTCTTTAGAAGCTTTGCCAATGCCCCCTATAGAGAAGTCTTCAGGCACTTGTTCTTCCTTTGTCTCTTTCTGCAGAAACATAGGTTTTGTTTGCTTCAGCATGTAATCAACCCTAGATTTGTTATTGGTAGATGGACGCCTTTGTCTGTGAGATGCCTTAGTAGGTTTTGAGTATTTCAATCTTTTATAGCATCTAGCATTTGCCCAATTAGATATTTTAATCCATCCTTTGGTGCAATCTATTCATGTTCTCTTGGAAAATTTCTTTTTTTCTTCAACTCTTAAATTGTGCTTCTCTTTTCTTCCTACCCTATCTTCTTTTGGCTTTGGTGTTTGCAATTTCTTTTGTTCCCTTTGATAGCTGATCTCTGTTTCATTGGGGCACATTCACAACTTCAGTTATTCTACAGGTTGGTAATATCAGATCTTTGATACCATTGTAATGATCTTTAGCTAAATCTTTATGTAAAAATTCTCAGATTTGAAATATTGTAACGAGTGTCAACCAAAATGATTAAATCTAAAATTTCCACAAAACACATTCATATGGATTGTGCATATAGACCAGTTGGAATAAGAATATTTTAATTCAAATAACTCACTCAATGATTACAAAGATTTGCTACATTAGATGTTTGCTAATAACAATGATTAGAATGATCACAAATATATTAAAAAAATACTCAGAATGTTTAAATGCCTAAATGCTTAAATCTTAATAATTGTTGAAAGCCTCTAACTTGAAGCGTAGATGCAACCTTTCTGTGAAGCTATTCTCAGAAATCCAAAGGGGTTTTCTCTTCTATTCTCTAGAAAAGCAATGGGGTTTTGTCTGCTGGTCTCAAGAACCTAAGAGTTTTTGTACTCATATCTAACAAGTGAACGCAAGTACTTGATTATACAATTTAGGGTTTGTTGATACGATGTCTATTAGTTTTTCATGATCAGATTATTCAAACTGAAAGCAATCAGAAAATGCAGCACATAAGATAATTAACACAGCAAGATACCTTGGGAAAACTCTCCAACCTGAGGGAGAAAAACCCAGCCAATATGTCTCTTATATATTGATAAAGTAAGAGCAGAAATCTGCTAATAACTCAGGCACAACACAATGCCGATTTGATACAATAGATGATAGCACCTCTCTTAGATGCAAGATACAAATGAATATGTTTCTCTTTGAGCTTGGCCTGCTGCTATAGAATGAAGATCTACTGCTACAAATTGAAGGTCTGCTGCTCAATTGTGAACTCCTCTAGGAATGCGAGTTATGCTGAATGAACTTGATGTGAAATGAATGAAAGAGACCTTGTATAAATACACCATATGAGAGAGGTCGCACCTCTTCATGTAGAAGGTCGGCCACAATACAAAAGATAATTACAAATATAATTTGTGAATTACAAGGAAGGTCGGCCATATTAGGAAAGACGTAATTCTTCATAATGAAAGTCGGCCTCCTTGAAAAGACGTGTTTCCAATAAACATAAGGTCGGCCTCCATAAAGTCGTGGCCCTTCATTAATTATTTAACAATAATTAATATCTATTTGTTGCATGACGAGAAGTGCCTCTTCTCATTGAATAATGATCATATAAATTAAATATTAATCATCATTTAACAATTTACGTGTCATCTCATGAAATCTTTTTCATCAATTAAATAGCCGATAGGCTATAATTTAATTGTCTTCTTCATGCGATCTAGGCTGGAAGATAATCCCGATGCTGCCTTGAACATCGACAATGTCCATAGATGATCTAAACAGATGGAGTTGTCTGCCTTATATAGAGGTTGAAGGCCTAGCGTGGGTGCAAAATTTCCCACCATTTTATCACATTCATGTTTAAGCCGATTAATGATATTCCTGGTTGGCTGTGGCAGTGAGTGAAGTCCTTCATTTAAGTGATGGTGTATTGTGAAAGTACAGTGTTTGAGTGTGTGGGTTTGTGGAAACACATACTAGGAGGATGCAATGGTTGGAGGGAGTGGGGATTGGGCGTTTGCTATACCGAGTACATGGGAAGGCAAAGTTTTGTGTGTCTACAAATCACAAACAGGTGGTTAGGGATTGAGGTTTTGGGGTCTCCAATCTTGATGGGGAAGTGTGGAATGGTAGAAAGGTATGACAGTATGAGAAAGTCTGAAATCCCGCTCAAGGATGGAAAATGACTTAGACATCCTAATGTTTAGGATAAGGGACATTACAACTTTGTCTAACTTTTACAACATGTTCAAGCTCCTTCAGATTTACACACTCTAGCACCAAATAGACTGTTTGGAAGCCAAACACTGATAAAATATTCGATGTATTAAACAGAGGAACGAAAGTTCCTTATATAGATTTACAAGAGACGATGTTTCTAAAAGAAACGATCGTAGATTGAAGACGAACATAGAAACTAACTAAACTAAATAAAGACGACTAGGATGACCATTAAAGAAACATTATTTAATATATTTAATACCCTCCCTTAATGGTCATCGTACAAACAAAAAACTAAGTCTACCCAAAGAAATAATAGAGAGAAGGCTGCCCCCTTCTTCTCAAAACGCGTCTGCAACAAAAGACAAGATCTTGCCACTGACTCTGCCACTTGAGATGATTCTGCCACCAACCCTCCCAGAATCTGCAGAACTTCTAGATATGACGAAAATTGATCACAAAACATCCAACCTGATGTTGGGTAACAAAGCTGCCCCTCCCTGTAGCCAGAGACACCGAAAAACAACTGCCACGATTTTGAGGAAAAATCGACAAACCCTTCAAACTTTTGCAGATGAGCATCGTTTTTTCGGAAAAAATGGTATAAACCCTCAAATGAATCCCATGCATCTCTACGAACTACTTAAGACCATACAAAACATTGTTTTTAAGGAAAAACGATAAAACCTTTCCAAAAATTTTTTTCGGGGAAGAAATATTAAAAAACTCATACACAATTTTTGAGGAAAAAATTATAAAAACCCACCAAATAATTTTCAAGGAAAAATTATGAAAACCTAGAATATTTTTTAAGGTCAAAAATTCTAAAACCGAATAATTTTAAGGTAAAAATTATAAAACCCACCAAATTTTTATTTTTTTAAAATATTAAAACCCACAATAATTTTTTTAAGGCCAAAAATTATAAAACCTAAAATAATTTTTAGGGACAAAATTATAAACCCATTGGACAAAATCGATCACTCTAGAAAACACAAAGAGAAGGCAACTCGACTTTAAAAGAACAAAATCGACAACTCCAGCATGCACGAACATGTCTTCATAATCACTCAAGACTCCCAGATTGAACGCACATACAGAAGGAGATGAGGTCGACAAACTTCTAGACATCTTAATAAAGAGCCAAGAAATAGAAAACGTGCATGAGAAACACCCAGAACAGCGGTCGCGCGGCCAAAAAAGGACAAGAAACCGAAACCCACATCACAAAAACAACACATAAAACTCACGACTTTGAGAAATCGCGAAAGAGACAGAAAAACCCCCAGAACTTGTCACCAATCGCGCACAGGAAGAAACACGAAAATGGAGACACGCGGCTTCGGAAAACTAGAGAAAAATGACGCCTAGAAATACGTCCTTAAAGTAGACAAGAAACGCAAAAACGCCAAAGCTCGACGCTGCCTTCAGAAAGAGAGTAGCGACGCATGCACAAAAAACTGTCACAAAAAAAAACCTTTTGCAAAGAAAACGCAAGTCACAGCTTGAAGAAACTGGAGCCAAACAAAACTCCCAACGTAGGCAAAACACAAAGACGACCAAACGAAGGCTCACGAACTGCAACCCCTAGTCGTGGGTAGGAGAAAATCAAACTCGAACTCCTAAACAAACCCACAAAAAGAAGAAAACGAAAACCTCCCAAAATCTTGAGCCGTCCCGTGAGGGAGACTCAGACCTGCTTTGATACCATGATAAAATATTTGATGTATTAAACAGAGGAATGAAAGTTCCTTATATAGATTTACAAGAGACGATGTTTCTAAAAGAAACGATCGTAGATTGAAGACAAAAATAGAAACTAACTAAACTAATTAAAGACGACCAGGATGACCATTAAAGGAACATTATCTAATATATTTAATAAACACAATATAAAGTTCAATTCCATCTAGCCGTTCCCATTTTTTTGTGAAGGAAAAATGGCAAAAACCTTTCTTAGCAATAAATTGGCAAACCAAAAGATAAAGAATATTTTTAATTAATTGGGAAGAAATAAGGAAAAAATTGGGTTAGGGAAAAATCAGAAAAAATAACTATAGAAATCAGGAAAAGAAACCAGAAATTCTAATTTTTATTGATAAAATATCAGAAAAAGTGCGAAAAATTGTGGAAAATCACAATGTATAAGGGGGTCATGATTTTTTTTGTGATTTATTCATGATTTATCACTTGTTTTTATCAGCTAAAAAAATAAGAAAAAAAAAGCTATAGAAATCAGGAAAAGAAACCAGAAATCCTAATTTTTATTAATAAAATATCAGAAAAAGTGTGAAAAATTGTGGAAAATCACAATGTGAAAGGGGGTCATGATTTTTTTTTGTGATTTATTCATGATTTAGCACTTGTTTTTATCAGCTAAAAATTGCTTTGGCATTTTTGTCAGAAAAGCATGGTTTTTTCATTTAAAAAATGGGGAAATTTCCTGAGTTATGATTAATCATTATTTATTCCCCATTTTTGCAACTATGGTGGCAACTACTAACATTACCTCATCTTCCAACTTAAATCTAGAACTAGAATGTTTGTTATATTCTCAAATGTGGGTCATTGGACAATCTATTCACTTTATTGTTGATAATGATAGTCAAAAGAATTTGATTTCTTGGTAGACGATTCAATGGCGAATTATAGATGGCACCTTTCCTACAAGAATCCAAGACTACCTGTTTCTAATGCTTCTGTTTACCACCGTACAATTCTATATATTGAAGAGATCAAGTGGTATATCCACTCACTAATAGAGAAAAAGAAAAAAAATTCTATTAATGTCCAACAATAGAAAGTCCTAGAAAGAGAAACCTAGAAAGGCTTCACAAAGGAGAAGAACAAAAGTAAAATGTACAAAACAACAGTGGACCACCAACACAAATGGTCAGAATTTGGTACAACTAACCAAGAAGGGGGGACAAGAACCCCAAAGAGCAAAGAGCAATCTCAGAGGAAATTTGGAGATCAAGTATCACTGTTTGGACTAGAAATGGTGAAGTCATTGGTGCCAACACAAAACAACAAGGGGACCACTGACACAAGTGGTCAGAAACTGGTACTAGCCAAGAAGGGGGATCAAGAACCCCAAATAGCAAAGAGCAATCATAGAGGAAAACTAGAGATCATTAAGTATCATTGTTTGGACTAGAAATGGTGAAGTTTCTGGTGTCATTAAAAATGCATAAAAATAAAAATGATGTCACTAGGGTTTCAATGGACAATATCAAAACTCACATACTTTTAGGGTTTTAAAATAATATGCATGGTAACTAGAGACAAGACATATTGAACCGAATTATTCATCTTGTGGCAATCCACTTGTACTTGATTCAAAGAAGGACTAGACATAACTAACTAGGCAACAGATTTTTGAGCCATTTAAAGAAAGCACTTTGCCCAAGGATGATTTCTTAGCTGACAAAGAATGATTGTGCATTTTATTAGAATGCTTATAGGAAGAATCACCTGTGGGATGGAAGTCTTTTTTGGATTCTGCATAGCAACAAGAGAGATATTCACAACAATACTCAGCACATTGCTTTTCAAGATTAATTGGGCTACCACTCTGATATCCATTGATGTAGCTTACCCTTTGTTGCCTTCTCGAATGACTTCTTCAGCTTTAAAGGAAGTTGACATAGTTGCCAAGTTCATCGAGCATATTTAGTAGCAGGTGCAAACTGTTTTGCAGAAGTCTAATGCTGAATGCAAACAGTGTGGAGATCAGCATTGGATGCCACATACTATTTATGTTGGTATCATAGTGCGGCTTCATTTGAACAACAAATAAATACTCATAGGAGCCTCTTTGGCATATGGCCCATACACCATAATGAAGAAGGTTGGACATACTGCTGTTCAGTTGAATGGTGTAGGTTATCTTGTTCCACATCCCTAGTATTCAATGCTGAACTATTGCACATTACTTTGCACCTTTGTTGGACACATAAAATGTTGCAGAAGAATTCCAATTAGCAGAGAACAATCCTGATTTCAGCATTTCAGCAGAAATGGATCAAGCAATTGACACTGGAGTTGAACATACTAGGGTAAAAGAGATACCTTTTTATTAGATTGCCATAGTAAATATAAGAGCATCTTTGGCATAGCCCATACACCATCATGAAGAAGGTTGGACATACTGCTTTTCATTTGAATTGTCTAGCTTATCATCGTCCATGTCCCTAGTATTCAATGCCGAACTCTTGCACATTACTTTACACATTTGTTGGACACATCAAATGTTGCAGAAGAATTCCAATTAGCATCGATCAATCCTAATTGCAGCAGTCCAGCAGAAGTGGATCAAGCAATTGACACTGGAGTTGAACATACTAGGCAAAAAGAGATACCTCTTTATCAGATTGTCAAAGCAAATTGGATATCTTATTAGGTTGTTATTCACAGAAGTTCAAGTTGCATAGCCAAGCAGAGTGGTGGCTTTGATTGACTTGTGGTACAAGGGTGCTACTTTGTGGCCATAGAAAATACACTAATGCACCTACATCAGTGCAGAAAAACAACTTGTGTATAACAATGTGCTAATGTTAGTACAATCAAAACTATGCCAGCAAAACTAAACAAGCAGCCTTTGTTGACACTATTCTAGAACCATTTAATTAATCTAACACCTCCCTGCACCCCTAATGACTAAACTGGATGCACCTACAAGTTTATATCTAAACTTGACAAACTTATCTTTGCCAAGTGGTTTAGGCATTATGTCAACAGTTTGTGGTGTTATAGGACAGTAATAAAGATGTCTTTATTATCAACTGACATGTAATGGTGATGAACTTTAATATGCTTAGTTTTGGCATGATAGACTGGGATCTTCTCCATCTTGAGAACACTCTGTTGCAGAAAAGTGAGGTTTGTGTTGTTAGTTCAAGTTGATGATCAATCGATAGCTTTTATAACCACATTGTCTCATAAGCTGTACTGATGGCTGCCTTGTATTATACTTAAGTAAAAGATAAGGGAACTGTATGTTGTAGCTTGCTCTGCCAGGAAATTAGTACTGAACCAAGAGTGAACACATAATCTGCTGTGAATTTCCTTATATCAACTGATCCAGCCCAATGGAAATCGGTATATACTATATTCTGTTATCATGAAGTCAACAGATCTCAGATATAGAATAACTGTTTGCACTCCTTTTTCCTTTGCACTGTTGACTACTGGTGGAATTCTGTTGGCCCAGCAAAAATAAGTATGGTAACAGGTAGGGAACAGCATATATGCATGGTTTCATTTAAAATTTTTATTTACAGAAGTTCAGAACATTTTATAACATGACAATTAAACTGGTGTTGTGATAGCAGGGCTGTGTGGTTTTGATGTCATTCTCCTCTTCCAGTCATTGAATTCTTTGGTTCATGTGTGATTGCTTTGACAAGATTCTTCTTTTGGTTCTTTCAGGCACTATCAAAAAGGTTTGCGTTTAGATCCTGAGCATAGTGAACTCAAGAAAGAGTACTTTAAGCTTAAGAATCTTTTGAAGAAGACTAAGAGTGTAAGTGACCATCTATTGTGATTATTTTTCTTTGTTGGATGGCAAATCAGCCAAAGGGTTAAGCTATCTTTCTTGGGCTCTATTGAAATTTGAGACTTTTTAATCTTATGATGCAGGCTGAGGAGAACCTGGAAAAAGGGAAACTGCGAATGGCAGCTGAAGATTTCAAAGCAGGTCTTCAAGTGGATCCTACTCACACAGCACATAATGTGAATCTGTATTTGGGTTTGTGTAAGGTTTTAGTCAAGCTTGGGAGAGGCAAAGATGCTTTGGAGAGTTGTACGGAAGCTTTGAAAATTGAAGAGGAGCTCATTGAGGCTTTAGTTCAGGTTTGTCAGTTCTATGAAAATATTTATCTCCCATCTACAGAGAACAGAAGATTTCAACCCCAAGAACTGATTAACTTAATGGTTTCCAATGAAAAGGATTGCTTAAATTTCCTATCAGTGCTACTGCTTCCTGTAATGCTACTTTTCTCCATTAGTCATTTAAGTAATAGCAGTGGATTTAATATAATGAATATTAGAATTAAGATAATTTGAGTTTTGTAATGTCATCAACACAAGTGTGAATAACCAATGTAAACTATAAACATGTGACAATTAATTAATTAACATAATAAATGGAATAACACATCCACATAGATTAATCATATTAACATCAAAATCATATAGACTATTCCCAATATTGTCAAATCAATGTTTCTCAATACTTATCTGAAAGTCAGAGAGAGGCTGCTATCCGACACTCAGAGGAATGGTTACAGGTCTAGGCTTTTCTTGACATAATCACCCCCGGAGGGAACCGGTTCTTACACAAAACTCAACCTGCCTTCATGGCATAAACACAGCCCTGGCCAGGACACTCTCGGGTGTATGCTGTACCCCAAGTTGGACGCACACTGTGTGCCCCTTCTCCAAATGTTTCAATGCCAACCAATGACCTTAACCTTCACTCTTTTGTGCCTTCTAAATCCTTGTGTTTCTCCCTCTAGTTCCTTTCCCTTTTTCTCTTTTCTTCTTGAATGTTCTCCATCCATCTTTACCAAGTCTCACATGAATGATTTATATATCCTTTTAAGGGGTGATTTCCAAACCATCACACCCTTTCACAAAAGTTGCATTTAATAATTATTTAAATAATTAATTATTCTTCCACCTTTTTAAGAGAGTTCTTATACATATTCTTTATAAATTCTTTATTAATATCTCTTCTAACCAAAGGATCATATTATCCTTTATTTTTCTATCTCCCTTTTAATTCTAAAGGATTATTTCATAACTTTATCTTTGGGGAAAAAGTCACATAACACTTCCCATGAAATCATTGTTAATCTTGGTCTTAAGATCTGCATAGTCACTTTTCACACCCTCAAAAACATTACTGTTTAGCTTAGAGGCTTGGTGAGCATATGTCAACCTTTATTTTGACAAACACAGTAGCTTGACGTTTGTGTGTGAAGTCTGCATCCAAAACTCTGAATCAGCCTTTTTAGTTGTGAACATAACCTGGAGATGCATTCCCATGAATCAGCACAGAAAATTCTGGAAGACCGCTTTCAGGGGACTAGGGAGTTCTGGATTAAACTTATTTGTACAACTAATAAAATTTTAATTAAAGATGCTACATAGATCACAAGTACTAGAGGTACACATCCCTGGGGGTGGGAGAACCCTCCCCACTCACCCTCTGGAAAGTATGCATCTCTTGTCCTTGAAATGGGATCAGGTACACTAAACTATTATTCACACACAGATTCAATATGTTTTTCATTGAGGATTGTTGATGATCATTTTCAAATTTCTTTTCCTTGTCCTTTATATGTCATCTCATATGGTTTTAACTCCAGATTTCCAACAGATTGTCACAATCTTCATGAATTTTTTTTTCAGACATTAATTTTAACTGTGGATCATCTTATTACTGGTATTTTTAACCTTTAATTATGCTTGTCCCTTCAGTTTAGTGTTTAAATCTCTAAAAGAATTAAAACTGTACATCTCTCCTCTTAGATCAGTGTTAGGAAGCATTTCCATGTAGCTTGCTTCCTTTCAAAATGACTCAAATCTCTTCACAAGTTCCATTGGTTTTGACTTATGTGCCGCACTCTTTATTCTGTTCTGGCTCAAATGGCATGTTTGTGATGCAACGGGACTAACAATTTAATAATCACAGGCTAAAATGGTCTGCTCACTTGGATCAGATTTCCCTACTGCTATTTATTTTCACATTGAAAATCTATATGTGATATGCTATTATGTTAAAGGACCGGGTTCTATGTAAATAAATATACCAAAAATATAATATGTAAGCTATGCCATAGGCTTAGCCAATACCACACCAGATCCCTTCTTGGTATGGATGCTGATTATGAGAACATTGCCAAAATTAGATCTAACTAGTTGAGTTCCAGTGGCCTACCAGGACTTGAAAACTTTACAGAAAACTAAAAATACAATAGCAGAAAGTTTAATTGAACTCATTCCCAAAGAAATTGAACAAAAAAATTAGGGATCTAATAATCACTTAAAATATTGTGGGTGGTTCAGTTCCTTTATTTTCCCACTTAATCGTGGTTGGATTACAATTGCACCATGGGTATTTTGGAGTTTTTATTGAAGGACTTTAATTTGTTGATACGGAGACTATACTGTCGGAAATTGCATTATGTTCAGTATCTGAGTGCTTAGGATAGTACCCTTGTCTGGTTTCCGCTCTTTCCTATGCCTGTAGTCCACCCAAAATGCTTGGCTATGCTGTAGTAAAACCTTTTTCGGCTCTTCTATCATTCTGCGTAGAGTTATTTAAAATCCAGCTGGAATCTCCCCAGATTTCTATAGTAGTCTGAAGGGAAGAATATAATACATATTTCTTCTTCTCTTTGAGAATTGTCAATTAAGAATCCATTCCCTATTCCTTTCTTACTGTATTCCTCTTTTAGAGACACTTATGCCTGCTGTGCTTTTCCTGGTTCTCTAAGGTCCTGAAACCGGCCAAAGTCACCACACTGGATCCCTTCTTGGCATGGATGCTGATCATGAGAACATTGTCAAAAGTAGATCTAACTCGTCTAGTTCCAGTGGCTTCCCAGGACTTGAAAACTTAACAGAAAAATAAACACACAATAACAGTGAGGTTTAATTGTACTCATTCCTAAAGCAATTGAACAAACAAAAATAGGCATCATATGATCACTTAAAATATTGTGGGTGGTTCAGTTCCTCTAATTTCCCACTTAATTGTGGTTGGATTACAACTGCATCACGGGTTTTCAGGAATTTTTATTGGAGGACTTTAATTTATGATTGAACACCATAGTTAGTTTAGCTGCAATAGTTTCTGTGAATATGGAGACTATACTGCTGGAAATTGCATTATGTCCAGGTTCTGAGTGCTTAGGATATTACCCTTGTCTGGTTTCTCCTCTTTCCTATGCCAGTAGTCGACCCAAAATGCTTGACATGTGCTGAAGTAAAACCTTTTTCGGCTCTTCTATCAACCTGCACAGAGTTATTTAAAATCCAGCTGGAATCTCCCGAGATTTCTGTAGTAGTCTAGAGTGAAGAATATAATACATATTTCTTTTTCTTCTTGAGGATTGTCAATTAAGAATTCATTCCCCATCCCTTTATTGCTGAATTTCTTGTTTGGAAGCTAGTCTATCTAGTTCACCAAAACTTTCTGTCTATGCATCTGCTTCTTAGGCTCACCTTCCTCTGATCACCTACCTTCCAGAATTTGCCTAACTATGTCTTTCGAGGAAAAATAAATGTGATTATGAAATTGTCCAGGAAATAAAAAATCTTGCATCCCTCACCTTTTCACCTTCTTCAAATTTTTGGTCACATATGTAACCTAACTTCTTGCAAATGACAAGGTTGGAAAATTGGGGTCTGTCAAGGATAATAATCTCAGTCAAAATTTGAAGAGTTCTGCTCACAAACACTTCTCTTTCCTGCATGTAGAACTTGCCAATTTGGTTACACAACCAATAACAAAATTTTATGTTGCACTTAAGCAAAAATTTTGCATTCTCAATTCTTAGTTAGGGCAACAGTTATTCACTTTTTTTCTTACCAGCACAGTTTTGCAGATTTATTTAATCCATGTACTGAATCCAACTTTGAGTCAGTTTATTCTGGCCCCCAATTCTGCATAATTGCTGAAAGTTGCTCCTGGATTACATTTCTTTTCCTGGATTACTGTTAATTATTTAATACGTAAACAAAATTTGGTTTCTGAAACATTGGTTGTCATACTCATAGCCCTGGAGTATTATTTAAACATCGTGAAATGGAATTTTTTAATCAAATATTTGTTGTACTTTGCTTTGTAGACTGTTCTGATAGTTACCACTATTTGTTGCGGTTAATGACATTCTGGTTAACATTGTTGCAGAGAGGTGAAGCCAAGCTTCTAATTGAAGACTGGGAGGGAGCTGTCAATGACATAAAAATTGCACTCCAAAAATCTCCCCAGGTTAGCATCTTATCTGGGAAATTTCTTACCATTTCTTGGGTTTCATTAGCAGCAGGCTGAGAATTCTCTACTTATAAGGTTGGATTTTATGATTTAAGAAAATTTTCTATGTCCTCTTTATCAAGTTGTTTACACATGTAGTTCTTTACACAGTTCAGAGAATATCCGTTCTCCATTATATGGGGGAAACAATATGTATGAAGATGTTTACCAATAATTTGCAGCACTTGGAACATGTTAATTTTATTTTCTTATCCCTTCTAATTACAGACTTTTAACACGTTTGCAACTTGCAGGATATGAATATCAGGGAAGCATTACAGAGAGCTGAGCGCTCTTTGAAGCTGAGCAAGCGGAAAGATTGGTATAAAATTCTTGGTCTTTCAAACACTGCATCCATTGCAGAAATCAAGCGAGCATATAAAAAGCTAGCATTACAGTGGCATCCTGACAAGAATGTTGACAATAGGGAGGAAGCAGAAATGAAATTCAGAGAAATTGCAGAAGCATACGAGGTAAGAAGTATGGGATTTTAGTTTCAAATGCCTGCTGTGTGTTTTGGAATAGATAGACTTTCCTCCATTTTCAGAGGCTCGTGGATGTCAAGTAGAAATACTGCTCAACAAGTAGGCCTTGTTAAGCATTCTTTTAAAGCTACGTAGATTTGTAGATATTTCCCATAAGGTGATTAGTACGTGTGAATACTAGCAAACACATCATTACTTATATGAGATGTTATATAATACAAATGCTCGGCAGGACAATTATATTTGCTATAAATTTTGCATCCTGGAAATGTAGTAAGAAATTGAGAAATAATATTTTGATTGGATTTTATAACATCCATTTTTTACTTTTAGCCTTTGTTGGAAGTTTGCTGAAAATTCAATTGTGACAGCTGTCAGTCTTTTTATATGCTAGAAGGTGTGAGATTCAACTCCGTACTCTGAGAAGTTCTTGCATTCATTATTATACTTATATCCTTACCTTTCTTCCAAGACAGTTTGATGTACTATGTACCCTCAATTAATGAAAGTGACTCCCACGTGGCAATGAGAATGACCTTGGCCTTAATCTTCAAATTTAGGTGCTTGGAGATGATGAGAAACGAATGAAGTTTGATAGAGGTGAAGATATTGAAGAACCTGGTATGGGTGGTGGTGGCTTCAACCCTTTTGGCGGTGGCCAACAATTCACGTTTCACTTTGAAGGTGGTTTCCCTGGTGGCTTTGGATTTCAATGAGAATTCCAAGAGAATTCCTATAGAGCCATATTTGCTTCATATTCATTTCATCAGTTATACGCAAGTTTCACGCAATGACAAAGGTAGGTATAGGGGACCAATGTACTCTTTCCCCTGAGGTGTACATGTGATTGAGATTTGTAGCCGGCTTCAAAGCTTGTTCATTAAATCGAGAGTTGTTGCATTTGTTAATTTCCACCAGAGCTGATTAAAGGTTTTCCAACCTTGAAGGCAAATTCAATATTTGTTTTCTTTGGAGTCAGTCTTTGCATGATTGACTTAATAATGCAAGGATTAAGATCACACAGACATTGGAATCCACAGGAAATTTTCCTTTTTGAGAATGGTAAGTTAATTTATTTGTCTTATTCAATCATTTCCCATGGATTTCCAGTGAGGAATCTGTCAATTGAAGACATGCAGCACTATCAATGTAGTATCTTTCT
This sequence comes from Sequoiadendron giganteum, assembly GCA_007115665.2. Lineage (NCBI taxonomy): Eukaryota > Viridiplantae > Streptophyta > Pinopsida > Cupressales > Cupressaceae > Sequoiadendron > Sequoiadendron giganteum. Next base: position 956,569,265 of record CM021100.1, read on the forward strand.
CTGTTCAATGGATTTCTTACAAGTAGTGAATTAAGTATCCCTCTTGATATTGTTGATCAGACATACAATGATTTCTTCTTAGGATGCTTTGTAGTTACTCTAATGTCTAAATAATTCAATACTCTGAATTCTTTAGTATTTAAATTTTATATCTTCATATTTGCACAGTTAAAAGTGTTTTTTTGGTTGAGAAAATAGACCCATTATTTATCACGTGTGTTATGTACTGTTTAGGTTACAGGAACTTGAGAGATAAAGTTCATATTATTTTCATACAGATTGATTGCAGTGATAACTTTAAGAAACACCCCCTAAAATAAATAATTATTTCTATTGGCAAATCTTCCTTTTTAAAAAAAAACTATTAATTTTATTGACAATTTTTTTAAATTAATAGAAATTTGTAAAAATTCTGACGAATCTTGATGAAAAATAGGAAAATACATTAATTACCACAGCAAATCACTCCTTTCACAAAAAAAATCCATCAAAAAGTAATGGCCCAAGGATGTTAGCGATTAACTAGTTTTAAGTTTAAGGTGCAGTGCTTGTGTCAATAATTCTTTAATTCCTTAATATTTTAAATCAAATATTGAATATTTTAAATCGCTGATACTCCACGCTTGGTTGGTCCAGTTAATGGTCTTGTTTCTTTTCCTTGTAAAAAAAAGATGAAAAGATTTGTGGAGAAGAACTTGTGTATAACGATACAACAAAAATCTATGGAATAGTTTTTTAAACCACCTTGATTTGGTTGGAAGGTGTTTCTTGCTTTGTTATGCTCTGTTTTCAGTAGCTCTGTTGTAGACCTGTTTGGTTGATGTTTTGTCCCATCTTGTTGTTCCTTGTTGGTTTCTTGCTGTTTTGCTGTGCTCATTGCTATATCTTCCTCTTTGTAAAAGGATCAAGGCCCTTTCAGAGACCTTGTTTTTTTAATCAAAAACTAACAATTATATAATATTATGGACGAATTAATTTCATTTTCTACTATAATTTAAATTGAGGCGAATCTAATCTACTTAGGTACTGAATATTTTGGTGAATTTTCAAGTTTAAAAGTTTAATAAAATAAATGTTCTGACAATTTAACGATGACAAATAATATTTTGTAAAATTGTGGTGATTCAGATTGCCTTATAGCTTGTACTATTAGCCAAATTTTGAATTTTGAATTTCAATTGTTACCCAATTTGCGAATATTAGCCACTAAAAAAATCATTGGTGGATTGCTCCCTATATATTAATTTTATATTTTTATATTGTAGGCTTCTTAAAGCTTATATCAAGCTTGGAAGGCTTCTTTTTTGGAAATAAACCTCTCAAACATAGAATGAAGTCCTCATAGGCAAGGGTTCCATGCATATGGAAAACATAAATACCCTTTTTGATACGCGACACTAGGGGAGAGGGGTTAGTAGTCATGCGAGCTAACTTTGTGAGTATGTAGTGATTGCTTGAAATATCGTAGAACTTTCATTTTTTCTTTTTGAAATGTGGATTGGCCTCTTATCTATCTATAACCTATAACTAAGGTTTGGAGGTGTGACTCATCATGCAACTTGTCACATCAATGCATCTATTGAGAAGTGTCCAAAATTTAACTTTTTAAAGATTTGATCAAACAAAAATGGACCAATAATTGAACACAAACTTTTCAAAAATCCTTCACATTTATTTAATGGAAAAATACATGGTATTGATTGTGCAAATGGAAAAATACATGGTATTGATTGTGCTCACCTTTTATATTTGTGATAGGACAAACTATTAATATGAAATACTCCAATCATTGTACATTGCTACTCCAATAGTTGTTCACATAAGAACAATATTTTTTCACTATGATAACAATACTTGTTTAAATGAGTTTTATTTTATTAAATGAGTATTTTATTTTATAAATGACACATTTATAGTGGATAGTTATGATATTTTATTTGAGACAAAATTATTTATTTCACTTATTCATGAATGTATTTATTTTTTTTTATATACCATTCATAGGTTCTCATATTTTCAAGTATGAGTCCGTTTTGATCAATATTTGATTAATTTCTCTATATTTACAATTTATAATATAAATATATGTTAAGACTAAGTATTATAAGCACAAGTGCTATAACAACAATCCACAACTGGCCCCTCCCCCCTAAAACATATTCATAGACAATTTTGAAAATAAAAAAATCTAACAAATGAAAGCAGGTAAAATGCCTGTGTCTGTTGGGAGAGGAATATGACAACCAAAGTCGAAGAAGAAATCCTGCCATTGAGGGCAGATCTTTATCACGATGGTCATCACACCCATCATGAATAAATTGTCTACCCATAATAAGGGGGCACTGGATTTAGGTTAAGACCAAATAAGGTTTTTGGCAGACTCAAATTTCCCAGAGTACACGTGGGCTGTGTAATTAATTCTAAATATTTCAACCTAGAGCCCAGAGGGAGCACTTGAAAAACTTACCGTGCCAGTGATATCTTCTTGGGTTCTGTCCGTGTCCTCTGGGTTTGAATTCTATCCAATATATTGAGACCCTAGATTACAATTTGTACTTTTGATTCAACTTAATGGTGGATTCAGGAGTTTAGGGAAGCCAATAGTACACATGTTTAGAATTATTATTACTTATATTTTTTGGAAGATTGGAAACACAAATTCTTGTGGAAGGACAAGCAGTGACGCGAATTACTTGCAAGGTTGTTGAAACTGGAAAGAAGTTAGAGCCATAATATTGCTGGAAAATAGATCAGGAAGTACGTGAAAAATAAATTTCTGAGAAGGTATTAGGCCAAAAGGTTCTTTAAGAATATTATAGTCGTGTGTCATGGCGTAGACTCATAATGGATAGACTTGCCCATAATCATACGATAATATCGAACTGAGCTGGTTACAAGAGCGTTTGGTCTCAAAACTTGAAACTTCGAAGAAACAGTTTTCTTTATTGATGAAGTTGAACTTGGTATTTTGACTCTTCCCTTGGGATAAATCCTCTTGCTGATACCAAACAAATAGTTATACCAGTATTAATGAAATTCATTAAAAAACTATATTCAAAGGCTGCTTGTATTGCAGAAGCATATGGATAAACTAGTGTTGAATTGTGCTCCCTCCATTTAAGATGCGTTTCCCAAGCTTTCCAGATGTTTTTGGCCACAATGGCCCTACGATCTTATTGAGGGCATCTTAATAAGGGCAAGGTAATGGGCAGATTGTGAAATTATAGACCATGCCATCCCTTTTTCTCAATTATTTGAGGCAGTAAGCGCTCTTAATCTACGTTGTATAACAGGTGCTTATCACTTTTGTGTGGATAAATCTTAATAAATTAATAAATTATTATTTATTATTTAAATATTATACATCATAAATATACTAATTTAATTATAATTAATTAATAATAGTATTAATTTATATTGATTAATAATAATATTAATATTGTGACAATAATTTAGCATTATAAAATAATTAATAATTATATAAATAAAAATGATTAATATACATTAATAATTATTTAATTAATATTTTGAATATCTTTTAAATAAATGTATTTAATATTTTTATGCTAATAATTATATAGAAAGTGTATGAGTCAAAATAAATAAATAGTAGAATCATATGTTTGTATCAATCTTAAAAGTTAAACAATGAAATGGTTCTTTTAAGGTCCATCTATCAATGCACATACAAATACCTCCTACTTGGGAGTTTTTGAATTGTGCTATATAAGGTGAGAATGCTAAGTTTTTTAAATCTTAGAAGTTCAATATTTAGTAAATTTATTTTATAATTTTCTATACTTCATTTCATATAGAATGTCATGAACTAATATACTAGACTAAAACCTTCATTTAGGATGGATGAGTTGTAATAAGAATGTCTCATGTAATATTTTCTCTTACACATGTTTTTATTTGGATTCTAAGTTTTTTTATGGGAATTGAAAAACAAAATAAAAGAAGAATATATTTAAAAATAATAATTTATATATATATATATGAATTAAGTAGAAACATATTTTTCTTTATTATTTTTATTATTGCTTGTTATATTAGATTAGTTCCACATCATTTTCATTGTTTCAGTTTTATTCTTTCTTTAATTTGTAAAATTTCTTTTTGAGGATCACCTTAAATTAATTCAAACTATTCAACATGGACAAAATTAATGTGAAAATCACAAATTATTAATATATTTATTTTACCTTCAAATAATATAGATTTTTCTTTTAGTTTTTGATTGACCACTTTAATGAGATTTGGTGTATTCTTCATTATTTTCATGGATATAATGAATGTTAGTTGACTATTATTTTTATAAGAGATGGGTTCATGTGAACCATTATTTTTGAGATATGGGTTAATGTAGATTGAGTCGAAACTACATAAAAAAAAAAAAAAAAATATTATATGATTTGATATATTGTAGAAAAATCACTTAAATAAAAGTCAATTATATAATTACAAGTTTTCGTTCCATATAAATAATTTTTTGGGGATCTTACAAATAATTCATCCAAATAAAAATAATAGATAAAAAAAACAATAATTTGGCCAACAATAATTTGCTTTGAAATTTTTCTACACTATAAAACAACAAAATGTTGATATTTAAAATCAGCTTATATTGTGTGGGATAGTTGAGCTCACCTTCTTATAGGATATTTGAATCATAGCAAATAATGATTTCTTACTAGAAGAAAATATCTTGTAAGAGATAAAAATCCAATCATCTAAAAAAATAGATCCAATAAAGACAACAATTTGTCCATTCATAATACAAAGATCCACATTAAAAGGATGATATCCTCCAACCAAAGAAATAGTGCCTAGGTTAGCCATTTAGTGAGTGAAGGTCAAGGGAGACTTGGACTTTTTCAACACAAAAGAAAGTTGCACTAGAGAAGAAGAAACATGTATTAGAGAAGAATATTTGACAAGGGAAGCCCTTGAAGAAGACATCCTAGGATAGGCCAAAAGGGTACCTTGGGACATTGGAGTAACCATGATAGAAAACTCAAGGATAAGTGGAATTAAAAAGTGATGAGTGGTGTATCTTTCCACCAAGAAGTAGAACATGAATATTTAAATTTGAGCAAAGAACAATCTCCTCCATATGCCCTTAGCCAAACCAAGCTTTACATCTAAAAGCCCAACCCTCGTAATCCAAAAGCTGCTTCCAAACATAATTACCAATTTTATGACCAATATTCTTAGGAAGGTGCTTAGAAATATCAATTGCAATTTGCATTTGAGCCAAAGTGGGATGGAAAAGATAAGTCATATTAGGATGAATAAAAATAAATTTACTTGCCATTACCTATAACTAATAAATTGGAGGACAAAAATCGTAAGGGGGGGTTAGGGACCCTAACCCAATATAGCATCACAAAAAATGAATCCTTGGAGGTATTAAACTCTTGAAACTAAAGCTCTATAAAAAAATAAGGATTGCCCCAAAACCAAGGGCTAGCCTCAAGAAGGTGCTATCAATCCACTTCCAAGCCTCAAACTAGTTAGAAAAAACCTTGTGCACATGGATAGATGACTTAATGTTCAAAGAGGGGACAATAGGTCTTTGTAATCCACATATAGAGTGAAAATTCTTGATCAAAATTTGTAGAACTTATAAATAATTCTTTGTAAGTGTTGTAGACTTCAAAATGACTAAAGTATGCATCAATCACAAACAAAAAAATGCACATAAAAATAGAAAGCAAATGCTTAGATTATGGGCACACAAGAAAATTTAAGTGTCATACTATTGATATGCAACCATACAAGCCAATAAAGGAAAGAGATCAACAAGAAAATGAAAATCTCCATTATTAGAACTTTAGAAGAGAACCCTTAGGGTTTGAGAAAAGACCTACATTACTACACACAAGAGCAACATGAGCACTTTGTAGTTCAATGTCATATAATTCATAAAGTACAATTCTTCAACACAATGCAACAAAGCAATATACTATGTATCCTTCATAGATATTGATAGCTATTAACATATACAACTACAAATGAAATGACCACAAATGTCAAAATGTGCATCTGTCAAATGGGTTGAGTATCAACTCAAAGTAATAATGAAAACCTTATCAAAGCATTGATTTAAGGAGGGCACAAGTTTAAGCCATTTGCAAACATGAGACACATTGTCAAAACCAAGTAGGCTTTAGATTCATAGAAATAATTACGTGGGGTCCTCGTAGCATGAATCTATAGTGCTACCCCACCTAAAGAAGCCACCATCAACTTTCCATTGCTTGCTTCTCATGTGGAGTCATTGGCCTTATTGTCATTGTTTGATATAATCATCGTAGGAATAGATACCACTACTGCCACAAGTTTAGGAGCTTGGATAAGGTTGTTGAAAAACATGTTCAAGATTTGTGTTGAGTCAAACCCATTCTTCAAAATAATGCACCCAAGAATCTTCCTCAAGGTGCAAGGGGGCTTGTTAGAGGGTTGAGGTAATCATTGGGAAAGGGGATTTTACCTGATAAGGGATGACATGACCCCATTTGGAGATGCCAAGAGAATGTGATCACAAACAATCTATTTCAACCTTCCTGCACTCATCTATCTTAAGTTAGGATTTTTATAACTATGAGTTTAGGAAGGTATGTTGCTCATCAATGCAAACATATATAATGTTCCCATATTAAGGTTGTTGGAAAACATGGCATAAAAGATCAAACATCACCATGTACTTGGTTGGTTGATTGATGACAAAAGAAATATATAATAATTGTTTGTTGTGGTCTCAAGAGTTAATTCAATTGTTGTCAAATATTGAATGAAAAATATGCCTTACTATTATAGATATCGAATGCGAGGTTTGATTTATTTTCTAGAAGTATATCATTGAGGTCTAGGTCACCACTAGAAATGTAAAGGAAAATACAAATATATGTAGGTAATGTTAAAGTTAAAATGAAAAATAGAAGTCCCATAAAAAACACTAATGATAGTCGAGAGAAAATCACTAGAAAACAATGTAGTTTCTGTTTAGTAAGAAAAGTGATCCTAGATCTAACTAGGATTAGCTACTTTTCACTTACAAAACATTGGAATTTAGATTGGAAAGGATATGAGATTAACTCGTAACCTAAAAGGTGAGTCAATCAACCTTGGATTTGAATTCTTTGAGGGTTCAAAAATTGATTATTGGTGAAAATGCAAAGATGCAACCAGTTAACTATGAAAATGCAGCGTTCTATCATGGATTATGGCAAACTAGAAATAGATAGACAAATTTGAGTTCCAAAAAAGTAAAAGGTAGACACAAAGGTACTTGACCTATGAATTTGAGGTAGATTTTGCTAGACAATGGAGCCTAGGGCACCGTAGATTGGAGAGATGAAATCGAAATCTATTTTCACAGTCCTTAGGTCCCTGATCTGTGGATTCTTCCTTCTAGATCTTGCTGTCAGATCTTCGTCTGCTACTAAGATAATTGAGTTTCCATATCTTGTCAAGTTGTAGGTCTTGAATGCATAAATGAGAAATTTGTCTCCAATCTCCTTGCAACCTTCTTTAGATCTGTAACCTATACATTCACAAGAAGAGGAAGGGTTGTGCCATATAGGGTCTTGCCTCAATCAAACCCCGTGTCGGTATTTACCTCCATAATGGAAAAATTGATGATAAAGAGAGCTTATCCTTTTGAGGGATAAAGGTTAAATGATAATGAAGTAATGAATCAACAACTTGCTACAACTCACCACTCAGATTTGATCTCCTTGATGGATTGAAGTCATGCTCATCACCTTCAAGGATTGATTGCAATTTGGCTTGACTTGATTTGATAACCTACAAGTGTTAATACATAAAAAAAAACATGTAAACATGAACATAAACTCACATAACATATGGCATGATGCTTGAATGATGAAGTGGTGTAATAATCTTGATAATTCTGCTCTTGATTGCCTTTGATTGATTTTAGGATCTTCAATTTACCCAAAAAATCCTCTTGCTTATGTAGGATTTCAAATGATGAAATGATTAGGTATTTATGTGCAAAATCTAATTTCTCAAAAATTAAATCGCGATAGCCAACATTTAGGATTTAAAATTCAAATAATAAATTGCCAACCTCAACATATTTAAATTTGGGTCCATTTTAAGGGGACAAGCCAAGGCCTCCCTTGCCCATACCCACTTTTTCGAGATCTAGAGCTTTGGGGGAAAAATATTAAATGTCTACTTTGGTTTTGCACATTTGATTTCTTGATAAATGATTAAATGGGCCATGGAATGTATAATTTAGGAAATTAGGTGCATGATAGGTCCAAGCACATACAAGGGAACAAAATCTAGTGTGAAATTGTTAAGGGTGACAATTTATGACACTACATTTAGCCCCCACTTTAGTGAGAGTATAAAATTACGCTCAGACACACTAAATTAGAAATATGTTAAGAGGGGTTCAATCATCCAAATGTTGAAGAGATAGGATGGAAATGAATCTAGGGGAAACACAAGCCCCTCGAATTCAAAATCCCATGGCAAACCAACATAAGGACAAAGGAACACACATGTGAAGTGAATGCATCATGACAAACATGAAGCATACACAATGACAATACAACATAATATAATGAGAACAAAACAAAACACAAAAAAATGAAAACACGATGCCAACACATAACATACAATAATCACAAAACAAAAACACATGGTTAGTACTAAAAGGATTCGAGTTGATAAGGCAAATAGACCTTAGTCTTAAATTTGTCTCAAATACCAAATGACATCTATTGAATGTGCCGTTTTAACAAATGATGCTCTCATAAGGATGTTAAGTCACTCATGAGCTACATAGATCTACTAGCTAACAAGTTGCATTATGCTAGACGTCCATGTAATATGATGGGTTCCACAAGGCTAAAAAGCTATGTTATGCTAGGTATCTCATAAAACACATGGCTCCACTGGAAAGCAAGATGTGTTATGCTAGGTGGCCATGTTAAAAATGCTCTACTCATAGACCAATAAACTCCATTATGCTAGGACTATGCAAACCACGCTTTAGGGAGCACACAAAAATCACCTCAGGGTTTGCACAAAGTTTAACTTCAGGGGGACTAACAAATTCTTAATGCCATAGGGGATGAGTTGATAACCATGTCTTAGGGGGCATTATAACAACACCACCACTAAAGGGGTATGCCAATAAGTCAAATCTCACAAGACGTTTATGAAATGGCTAGGGGATATGCCCCCCCTTAAAATATCAACATACTTGCTATGTTGGTATTTTAAGGAAGAAAAGGGGAAGAAGGGATCTTTGAAAAGAATGCACACTTCTAAAACTAGTTATCCTTTCCCCGCAAGTGTAGAGACAAGGAAAACCATGCAAGAGACTATTGTGTTGCTTCCATAGAAAATATGGTTGCACTTAAGATTGTACCACCGTGAATGGAAATGAGAAAACACATAAAGCTACAAATACCACATAGTGAGGAGCAACACCATAGACTAAAGGTCATTATTTCATGGAAGGATTGGTGCATCCATACATGGGAGATCACCACAATCACTAAGTTTTTGTATTTTACTCTTCAAGGCCTTACATGCATTGGTAGAATGACCATGCACTCGATGACATGCACAAAATGAGTTATTGTAATAAAATTTCTTTTGTGTTTTCAGGGAAGAGTAATCAAGTGGGCTTTGAGAAGCCTCGACAAAATGTGCTCTTGCTCAGGAGTAGGAGACATATGCCATAAATACATTAGCTGATAAAGCAATAGATGAAGATGGGGAGGAAGGTTGGAAACCTAGACCCTATTTATAAAATTATGATATAGACTTCACTCGATCCTTATCATTTTGTTCCATGTTTGCATTATATCCACTTTTAGAAAGAATTTTGTATCCAAGCCCATAACATCCTTCCAACTTAGATGAATAAATTGTATCTACATGCTCATGAAAATAATTGGTTCTTTCACGAGAACACAAATCCTTTTAAAGTTTTTTAAAATTGGACATCTTCCACTCATGAGGGACGAAAGTTAAAGAGCCCCCATCACCATCATGGGGTGATGTTTTTGAATCTATTGATGTAAAGTAAGATAAACACAAGACTCTTTAGGTTTAGGTTGTGAGATTTTGCACTCTCCCATAAAGGAGGGCATAAAATCTAATGAACCCCAATCATCATCTAAGTGTTTTATTACAGGTGAAATACAATCATTATTTTCTTCAATATGTATAGGATCCATATTTGAAGTTAGGATTAAAGTATTGAGAGAGTTGGAAGTGCTATGTTCATCTTGGACTTGTGAATTATAACTTTTTTAATTTGCTTTAACTGTATATATCTTCTTATTATATTCATACTTCATCTCACGGTGAAGAGTAGATGAGACTCCCTTCATAGCATGAATCCATAGTATACCTAAGAGAAGATTGTATGAAAGAGATCTCGACATGATATAGACAGGGGTAGAAAAAACCATGGGCCCTACCTCAATGGACCTAGTGTGATCATCCCTAATGGTTGCTTACTAATGTGAGAGTGGAAATAGCATATGAAAGTAAATCAAACAAAATCACAATGAAATGCAAGCATAAACTTAAGCTATAGTTTCACAACCTCTCCATGGATAAAGCTCTCAAAGATGCACCCGACTCTTTGCTGATTTGCTCTAAGATGATAGCTATGTGGATTGCTCATTCACTATTCTAGCATAGGTCAACTCAAGGTGTGTGAAATGAGAGAGAAGACTTCTATTTATAGAAATGAGATGAGAGGAATGGAGGGGTTAGATGCATTGAATTGATCAATGACTAGGATTGAGTGGTGAAGAGAGGCATTAACATTGTGACATATGTCACAAGGGGGAAAGGAGGTGAGGATGTGTGAGCACAACTTGGGAAGAGAGGATGTAAGAAAGTGGATTTGTGTAAGAGGTTAGTGGTGGTAGGTGAGATCTCACACATGTGTGAGAAGAGGTGAGAGAGTAGGCTTAGGACACTTGTCACTTGGTGGCAAGTTTGAGGGAGGTGGAGGAATTTAAAATTAGGAAATAATGCTAATGAGGATTGGGGATGAGGGTTATATCATTTAATCAAGGATTAATTGATTTAATGAGGACAAGTCGAGTTAATAAACCAAGGGTTTATTAACTTGATTAGAGTTAAAGGTTGGAGAGTGGGCTAATGAGGGTTAGGAAAGAGATAAAGTTAATTAATCAAGGATTAATTAACTTAAGCGAGATTAGGGGATTTTAGAGAAATAAGGATTAAGGTGGGTTTAATTAAATAGTTCAATATTTAATTAATTGGGAAGAAACCTTATCATATGGGGTGATATAATTAATTAAATAATAGGATATTTAATTAATTATAAGAAGAAAATGGAATAATTAATTAAATAATAGGATATTTAATTAATTATAAGAAGAAAATGGAATAATTAATTAAATAATAAAATATTTAATTAATTATGGGCTAAGAGGGATTAATTAATTAAATAATACAATATCTAATTAATTAGGAAGGAAATTGGGGATAATTAATTAAAATTTATGGTTATGATGTTAGAATTGGGGTGTCTACTTTTTTCCCCTCTTTGATGCAACATCCGAAGTGATGTGTCAAAGAAGTTTAAGAATTTTTCCCCAATTTGTCGGGAGGTGATGTCCCCTTGAGAGACCATTCAAAAAAAATTGAAAAAATATTTTCAGGTGGTGTCTCGAAAAAAGGCAAGCTAAAATGATGTGAGAGAGAAGAAGAAATAGAGGAATAGGCTCAAAAATAGAGAAAATGTGACTAGTTTAGTGTGTCCAATACAAAAAATTAGGGTTGGGGGAGGCATAATTAGGGTTTGAGCCTATAAATAGGCCTTGGAGGGGCCCAAAAGGTCATTTTCACCCTCGCGATTGGAGATTGGAGTTTGGAGTGTGAAGAAGAGGTATGAATCAGATTTCAAGGCATTTGCATCATGTAGAGAGGGTTCATGAGACATACCAACGATTGGAGGATGTAGGAGACTCAGTATGTAACCTATCCCCTAGGTTTTGGGTAGATTTAGGGGTCAACGAGTAGGTCAAAATAGGCATTGAAGGGGTCAAAGAGGAGGCACGACTTCACAGAGTCATGCTTCCAAGTGTGATCGTGGTGCTTGCATCACAAACAATCCCGCCTGTGCAAAAGTTTTGCTTGCGGAGTGTTTTGGTGCCCATAGTTGATAAAACAATGCTTGTGGAATTTGCACTCGTGGAATTCGTGCTTGTGCTTGGGTAGGGGAGGGAGCGAAGGATATCACTGTGCTTGCATAAAGCGACGCTTGCATTGAATTTTTTTGTGCCTCTGGGGGAAATTGTGGCACCTGCATAAAGGTAATTAGTTCATGCCCATGCCTTAAGCAATGCTTGTACCAAAATGAGAGCGCAAATTTGCAAAAATTGCAAGCACGCAAGGGTTTAGGGATTAAAATGAAAGGATTTGATGATTTAAGGCTAATGTTAGTGCCTGGGATGATGTGGGAGGAGTTGGGTCCTCTATAGTCATGGGAGTAGGATGGATGTGATGTATTAGATACAAGATCGACTTACAGAGGTTGATGAGGATTGGTTGCAATTGATGGGGCTATATTATGTATGTAGGATGCCTTGGTTAAGGGTGTATCGGGTAATGATGACATCATTAATTAAGAGATGGCATAGTGATACTAGAAACTTCCATCTACTGACAAGGGGAGGCAAACATCACCTTAGAGGATGTCTAGTGGGTTCTACAACTTCCGATTTGTGGAGATATGGTGTAGTATGATTACCTACATGCTAGTTTGACATTGGAGTGAGTATTTATGATGACAGATCTTCCTGTGAGGGGAGTTGAGTTGGATTTGGAGGTAGGGATGGGGGAGTTGTTGGAGCTCTCGCTATTTACAATTTCATTGATTATATGGGTTTTGATGCCCGAAGAAAGATCCCAATGATTTTCTATTGGATGGGTAGGAGTGCTAGACAAGAGGTTGTCAGATGGGACAATCTTTGCATGGGGTGCTTGCATCTTGGCCAAGTTATACAAAGAGATGAACTTGATTGTGTATTAGGATGGTAGGAGCTTGGGGTGTGGAGTGAATTTTTTGCACATTTGAGTTATGCGCATTGCATAGCGCTATGACAGATAGACAAAGAGGGTAGGGGATTCCATATGCTTTTGCTTATGCTGTATTTTTACATTAGCATAAGATGGGAGAGATGGACCATTGACATTGGGTGATCGATGAGATGGATTCATTTATCTGGCACCCATATCGTGACTGTGAGGTGTGGGATGATGACCATCTATATATGCCATACATTTAGAGGATCCACTATTTGATTGGCAAGACTCCTACAATCATTGAGCAATATTTGCCTACACAGGTCTTGAGACAGTGGTCATCGAAAGACTATACCAGAGGTGGAGGTGGTGTTTGCACCAGTGGTGTAAGAGAGGGGGATTTGGGGTGGACATGTGGAGTTTATTGTAGCTTTTTAGTTGTTGGTGAACATATTTGTCCTTTATAAAATTAGATACAAAATGACTCTATAATGCCCAAAAAGGACTAATCAATTCACAATAGTTGGAGGGATTACCATTGCATTGGTAATCTTCCTCTGAATTTTAATTGAGGTACAACTCCCTCTTTAGATATAATTTTGATTTTTTAGAAAATATATAAAGTGGGGGTATGCTTTTTACCAGAAAATAGGAAAGGAAAAAATAACACCTATTCATAGCCATGAAATAGATACACAAAAAAATGCTTTAAAACTAAAGAAACTACTTTAATGCTAAAATGGACTGGCAAACAATAAATATCGTAGCTCACAGGGTGAAATCACAATATTGTGTCTCACTTTTTTCCCAAGATGGACATTTACATCAATATTTTTTAACCGAATCTTCATCTTTTGAGACCTATAGCAGCTTTGTGGCAATTTGTGTGTAGATTATATATATATATTCTAAAATAAATCATAAATATTTCAACATCTCCTTTAATAACTAGTTTTAAACAAAAAACAACATTTTCATAAAATAACGTTTGTGTCGTCCAACATAACTATTTTTCTATAAAGGATAAAATTCTAATTTTTGAAATATAGATTCTCAACATCAATATCTAGGGAAAGGATATTTTTTCATATTTTTTTGTTACATATATATTTTTTAATTACTTTTTGAAGTCACTATAACTATAATTTGGACATGCATGTGTGTTGTCCAACCTAACTTCTTGTGTATATATCAAAATCCATTTTTTCTTCTTTTATTGAAACAAGGAAATCAATACCTAGGGAAAGGGTAGTTTTGAATTTTTTTTACAATGGTTTACTATTTTTCTACCTCTATAGAATGAAGAGCTTGATGTTCGAAGAAAAACCTATGCTCAACAAAAATTAAAAATTAAATACAAGATAAAATGAAAACATATCAAAACTATACTTGTTGGAAAGCTCATTTTGAGGGCTACAATCTTGCAAAAGATAATTTATAAATGATGTTATTCAATCCTTCAAAAGGTAAAGAAAAAGTGTTTGTTTGCCAACATTTTGATATGCATGAAGGAGACTCCGTTGTGGGTATGATTTAATACTAGAGGGGTTCTATCCAAGAGGGTTTGATCTAAGGGGGTCTTATCTATCCCTCTTCAATTAAAACCATTTAGATGGAACCTCTCAAGGCTAAAATCATTATTTTTTCTAAAAAAGTGATTTCAGGCAAAAATCAACATGTCCCAAAAGTGAGACACACTATTGTGGCAACACCCCAGTGTAAACTAGACTATCAATGCTTGTTGACTCAACTCAATACAATCTTAATCATTCACTGCAAATAAATGAATTAAAAACCATTGAACATCACATAATCATAGGGAAGGAACATCCAAATGTTCATCTAAGCTCATAGACTTATTCATAAACATTAGTATCTAACTCACAATTTACCGTACATAGACAATAAACATTCACAACAATGAATTAAAAATGTAAAATTTGATCCTTCTATTATGATTGATTCACACTCATGCATCACAGTGCAAGGGGGATCAAAATGTTAGACCCCTACAATATCCAACTACGTGATATTTAAAATTGTACATTGTAATGGTTAGGATTTCTTGAAAATTGATTCTTGGACGCTAACCATTGCCTAGTCGAATAAAATGTTGGCCAAAAATTGACTAACCCTTGTTATATTATGATAACACCTTCATTAATTGCTATTTTAAAGAATGGTTATGATTCATCCCATCTCCCGATTGATAAGATGGGGAAGTGAATCGTCACTTGCTGTAAGCAGACCACATGGCTTACCCTCGTGTGAAATGTCTGCCACCTTCAATTTCCAGTGACTGTTGGCATGCCACCTAAGATCATTTCCATGCAACTTCTTGTAAATGTAGAGGATTTCATCACTGTCTAAATCCAACTTACTATATTTCCATCACATCACCTTGCTTAAGTTAATTGAGTTCAAAGCAATTGGAATGTACTTTCAACATTAATTGCTTCCAAGTAAGCTCTGCCAATTTTCCTTCACCGCTCTATAAATTAGCTTCACCCCTATTCATTTGCACAATGCTAATTTTTGCTTCTAGTATATCAAGTTCATCAAATGAAGTGGTTGTGGAGAGTGATTTCCTGGTTGTGGAGGGTATTGAGTGTAGTGCCGTTTGTAGGTTGGTGATAGACCAACTTAGAGAAATATTTTTGATCCACAATGATGTGGAGGAAGAAGTGATCCATAAAATCATTGGTGAGCACTTCATGTCCCAGGTGCACGCCCATAATTCCAGTCTGCTTGAGCACTTCTTGTATAACATCATGCATACCTTTGGTAGTTTCAGATGGGGGTTATGAGCTGCTGAGCGTCTATTTCATCCATGATATTTTTGTGCATTGAAGACACTCTAAGAGGCCTCTCTGTTCATTTGCATGTGGGCTTAGTTGGTGATGCAACTTGCATTTCTTTTGCATTATGTAATGAGCAAGTTGGTCAAACCATTGCCCTGCTACGTGCTGGTCTAGAGAGCAATAATATGGAAATGTTCGCCCGCTACATCAAGTTTAATGAGAACCTCTTCCCCCCTATGCAGATAGAGAGTATGCAAGAAGTCATCGAGGCTATCAGAGCCATCATGTTTACTCTCTGCCTCTAAACCTCCTGTGTTGTGATATCCCTCTTTTTGGAAATGTAATACACAACATTTTTATTGATAAATATAAATATATCTATCTTTTTGGATTTTAAAATGCTCTGTATTATGGGAATATTTACTTGGATCTTGAAATTTGTATCTTCGATTTAAAGATGTTTTTCCTTTGTTTTCCATTTGATTCGAGTAGTGCCATTGGGACACTCATGTAGATTCTTGTTATCTTGATCTTGCTCATCATTTTTTTCAGAGGAGGTTCTTCATTTCAACACCATATCAATCATCATTCAACAATAGTCTACAACTTCTTTGTGCTTTTGTGATGTTCTACATGTTCCTCTTATTTTTGGGACATTGTTTTGGTTGGAGGCTTCTTAGTCCTTCACACCTTGATTTGGAGGATTTTTCAGTCCTTCATTTGCCTTTCTCTCTTTTGGAGAGGAGTTTTCTCCCACTGTGGTTTTCTCCTTTTCTCCAGTTGTGAGAGATCTTATGTTTGTACATGGGTACCTCACTAGACCTTGTTTGCTGGGACCCATCATGCATTCTCTTTTTAAAGTTTTTAGCTACTCCCTAAGTTCATCTTAAGGGGGGGTGTTAGAATAATCATGCATTAGATAATAATTAATTAATTATTTTTCTGATTTATTTTCATGCACTTAAGCTAAAATTATGAGTGCTTTTATGCTTTTAGGGTTTTTCTCCTATATAGCACTCAACCCTCATTATAATTATCACTCGAGCTTTCATATATTTTGATAGTCTCTTACTTTTGTAGCTTTTTCTTGTTGAGGAATATTGCACACATTTTTTGTAAATCTCTTGCGTGGAAGGTGTCTTTGTTCGTTTTTTGATCCTATGGCTTGTGATTTTGTGGTTTTTCACAATTCTAACAAGAGATTGTTGAATTGGGTTTGGCATTCAACAATGCAAACCACAACCTTTACGCATTGTTCCTCAAGTTCAGAAAGAAGCATAACATGCTTGTCGATGGAACTATCAAAAGTCTCATCTTCAATTGCCTTAGCCAACCTTAGAGAAGACAACTCCAATGTGATAGGAATGTCGACATTCAGACCATATAGGAGTTGAAATGGTGACATGCTTATTGATTGTTTAGGGGTGATACGATCTACCCACAATGCATCATACAATGCCTTATGCTAGGATCTCTGATTCTTATCGACCAATTTTTTGATTATGGTAACCAAATTCTTGTTGCTTGATTCAACTTGACCATTCCCTTGGGGGTAATAGTCAGAAGAGTGAGTAAGAGTGATTCCATACTCAAAAAAAAATTCAATTATCTCAGGAGATGAGAAACAAGTAGCATTTTTTACTACTATCTTGTTAGGAATGCAAAACCTTGAGATAATATTCTCCTTTAGGAAGTTACAAACCACCTTTGAAGTAGCATGCTTGAAAAGAATGGCTTCCACCCATTTGGTGAAATAATTAGTAGCTATGAGAACATAACTAGCTCCTCAACTTTATTTTGGGTTCATTGCACCAATGAAATCAATACCCCATTGCTGAAAGGGTTCTTCGATCACCACTGGCTTGAGGGGTAGAGCTACTAACTTGAGCTTCCCCAAAAATTGCTGACACAATTCAAACTTACACACACAGTTGTATGCATCCTAAAAAAGTGTGGGCCAATAGTGTAGACACTAAAAATTGACCACTTTCATTTGGCCAATTTACCCCTAATTCAACCAATTTCATATTCTCTATATTAATTAAATAATACTTTATTATTGAATTAATATTCATTATCACCCTTCATCCTAATCTATTTCTTCAATCATCTTTAAATCCTAGCCTAAAGTAAATAATTACCTTTAATTATTTACTCCCATCCCTTATCCCCTTTCCTCTAAAGAATTAAATAAATAATCTATTTTCCCCTCATGTCACATCCTCCATAACCTTTTTCTAATCTTGATTAATTTGCATAATCTTATATTAAGGATGTGCACATTCCTAATCCTTGATTAGGGAGGTGCCACATCCTCCATAATATGCAATAGGATCATTAACCCTCATTACCCACCTAATCATTTGCCTAATCCCTTATTTACACAACCTAATCATTGATTAGCTATCCTAACCTACCCCTTGGTCAACTCTCCCCATCTCCCAAGGAATTTTTAATTCCTTTTTGTCTTCCCAAGGTCCTTTTGAGGAATTTTTAATTCCTCTCTCACCTCCCAAGGAATATTAAATTCGTTTTCTCTTTCCCAAGGAATATTACATTCCTTTTATACTTTCCATGTACATTAAAAAGGAATTTTTAATTCCTTTGGTCAACCCTTTGATCTCAACCCTTTATCATCTTCCAGAATCAATCTTGACCATCCATTTCAATCTCCCTTGCTAAATGACTAACACTTAGTCATTTTTTCATTCTCATACATTCTAACCACAACCAACCATTCTCAACCATTCCAACCTCATGCATCCAAGCCTTCTACTCTCACACACTACCATCTTGCATCCATAGCCAAATCCACCATCCTTGTACCCAAATCAAGCAAAATCAAGTCATTATGCTGTCGAAAATAAGATAGAGCACACATATCAAGCCATGAAAAAGGGAAAACAACTCCATCAAGCTCAAACAAGGTAATACTTGACATCTTATTTACAAGTTTGAGTTTCATCTTTAGCCCCAATCTTGATTGTTTGGTTTTGTTTTTATCCTTTTGCTTGAGTTTATTTCTTGCATTCTAGATGGGGTAAAACATTGCACACAAGTACTATTTTTCTCTCAACATTTTGTAAGCTATAACTGGAGTTGAGAAATGTCTCCCACATGCTAAACTGTGAAAATATTCCAATAGTTTTCCTTGTTGTGCTTTGTCCACACATCACCAATTTTTTTTCGTCAATGCTCCTCTTGTACAAACCATTGTCCCAAAGAATTTTTTTTGTAGCCTTAAGCTTGATTTCCCTTTTCTCTTTATATGAAAAAATGCTTAGGAAACTCTCCATAAGTGAGGAAGTGTGCAATGTTGGAATACCATTCATCTATCATGCTTATGAACAATACTGTGGGAAGTTCTCTAATATTCACTTCTTCATCCTAACATATCTCTTCTTGTTTGTTGTTAGCAATCAATTGACATAGACCCTTCCCACAAAATAGCTTGGTGGGCTTAATCTCCATGTCGTACTCTTGGATATTTGCAATCCAATTACCTCTCTTACTCCCAAATTCTTGTTGAGTCAAGATAGACTTGACAGTTGTATTAAGAACCAATGCAATAATATGAGAATTGAGAATGTAATACTTGAAGTTCTTAACTAGTTTTTACCACAGTGTAGGCATGTTTCTTCATTGGTGAGTACTTTAGTTCATTATTCTTCAAATAACAACTCATAAAAGCTATCGGGGATTCAATCCATTCACTATTTTGCTGCACCAAGATGGAAAATAGGGTATGTTCTGAGGCATAACTGTACATGATAAAGCCTTTGGTATAGTCTGGACAGACGAATACTGGAACATGAGAAATAGCCTCTTTTATGTCATTGAAATTAGCTTTACCTTTCGCACTCCAACGAAAGATTGATTTTCCTTTCATCATATCCACAATATGACAAGTCTTATATGTAAAATTTGGAACATTTACCTTCCCAAAGAAGGAATGTATTGTTGTCTTACTTGAAGGTAGGGTAAGATTTTGGATGGATTTGACCCACTTAGGATCAATCTTGATTCCTTCTGTAGACACTACGTGTCCAAGAAGCTTACCTTTGATAACCCAAAAAATGGATTTCTTGGTATTAAGGGAAATACGATGCTGTCAACACCTTTCAAACACTTGATGTAAATGATGATAATGATCTCGTCAATCCTTAGAAAAGATATTCAAATCATCAAGGTAAACTACAATAAACTTATCCATTACATCACGAAAAGCCACGCCCATTACCCTTTGAAAGGTGGCACTGACATTGATCAATCCAAAAGGAATTATGTGATATGAAAAAGTGCCCCATGGAGTAATGAAAGCAGTCTTTTGTTGATCTTCTTCACTTACTTCTACTTGGTTGTATCCTGAAAAACCGTCTAACATAGAAAAAATTTCTAAACTTGTCACTGTTTGTAAAACTTGATCCATTATTGGAAGTGGGTAATTATCTTCCAGTTATGTCTATTTGAGATCAAAAAAATCCACACAAATGCAGATTTATCCATTCTTCTTTCTTACTAGAACAATATTAGCTATCCATGTTGAATGCTAGATACGAAAAATAATTCTAGCATTCAACATTTTTTGAATTTAAGAAAGAATGGTACCTAAGATTTTTGGGTTGTATTGCCTTTGTTTCTACTTATGAGGCATAGAGCCCAATTTGAGAGGAATCTCATGTTGAACTTCTATCGGATGAAAATATTTCAAGTCATCATATGAATAGGCCAACACGTCAATGTACTACCACAAAAGTGATACAAATTGTATCCTTTCCTCCAATGTGCAACATTTCCCAATATTTACCATTTTAGGATTGCCTTTCATTCCTAGATTGATTTGTTCAACCTCTGTTGATGAATCTGATCTAGATTGTTGTTTTTGTTTGATATAGCGATCACGCTTATTAAAATGTTTCTCTAGCGAGACCAATTCTTTGGGAATTTTAATCCCTTTCAGTTGTAAGATCTCCTCACTAGTTTCCTAATCTATTTCGGTGATTGATTCTCAAGGAGTAGTCACTTCCTTCGAAATATAGATCATTGAATTTTTTTACCTTTTTAAAAAAGGCAATAATTTGATTATCATCATTGAAGATTTTCCAATGAATAGAATTTTCAGGAACACTAGGTTGGAAAACCAACTCAATGGTATACTTAGTTCCTTGGAAATCCTTATGAGGAATCATGAGAGTGGTTGACACAACCAAATAATCTTCCCTATCATTATATTCCCTTGGAACCACAAATATCTCAAAAGCATCAAAATATTCTATGCAATCCAAAACACGATTGTAGTAATTCCTTAACCATTCATTCTTTGTTTGGTATAAATTTCTCACCTAACAAACAACCAATTCAACACCGCCTTGTGCATGAAGATTCTTGATTCCTTCCTTCTATACAACATCTATTCCTAGAAACAAGGGCTCATATTCAACAATATTGTTAGTGTTGTCAAATTGCAACTTGAAAGAAAAGGGGAAGATCTTTCCTTTTGGGGATATGAGAACTATCCTTGCTCCAAATCTGGTGGAAGAACAACTTCCATCAAAATCCAAAGTCCAAATGTCATTTGAACCTCCTATGTTGACAGTTTTAAAATCTGGAATCTCTTCATTCAAAGAGGATGAGTCACTTTTTACTTGATCTTCATTTGAATCATCGTCTGATGAATGAAAAAATTCATCAGTCATTAAGAAAAAGGTGCCCATTCTAGAGGACTCAAAAAGAATTTGGGCTTTTGGATCCTCGGATTTGGTCATAGTGTACTTAGCTTCCCTTTCTGGGATAAGTTTCTGCATAACACCTTTAACAGGTATTCTAGCTTTAGACTAATCCATGTTTATCTCACCACCAACATCTTTACAAAAATTCCATCCCAATAATATTCCATATGAAGCTGGGAGATCAACTACAAGAACTGTCATCTTTATCTTCTTATCAGGGAAAACAACAAATACAAACTGAGCATTTTTTATTTTCCCTATGAGGGGCACTTGCTTGGTTTCCATATGAAAGCACCAGCCAAATTTTTTCATAAAATTCAATCCCAAAGCATTAGATACTTTGGATCTGGCATCGTATTATCAGAAGCACCCCAATCAATAGTGCAACTGCTAAGTTTATGACCATTGACTAGTAAGGAAATATATAAAGGTTCTATTTTACCAAGAACAAATGAAGGAGTTGCAACAAGGTTACTTTGTGGAGGCTTTGGTTTAAGAAAAATCAATGTATTCTGGGAAGTGTCTTGACCAAAATAAGCTCCTTTATTTTTGACAAACTTAGTCAATCTATCAAATTGGTCGGGTTTAGCTTGGAGGTACTCAACCTCAGACATTTAGATTTTAGTCTTCTTAGCATGATCTATAATATCAAAATATTGGTAAGGATTCACTAAAGAAGATAAGGGATTTTCACTTTGGGGTTTTGGATTTGGTAGATTGGTTCTAGATACAAAAGAAGAAGCAGGAGGATTTGGTGTACTTATTTGTTTCCCACTATTTCCTTTATTGGAAAAGGGGTCCCCCTCTTAGCAATCGTGATCACTGCATGTGAGTGATCCTTTGACTTACTTCCATCAACCTCCTGTTGATGATTCAACTAATTTTGAGAGCGGGTGAAATCAACATAAGACTCACCATATGTCTATTATTCTTGTTCAACCACTTCGTTGTATTGCAGAAACTTGATGTTAGAGTCACCAACTATCTCTGTTTCCTCCTCCACAAAGAGATTAGCACCATATTTTGAGACATTCTGACTATGGAAGATCATCTTGTTCAGATTCATAAAATCCCATTGCTGCATTTACAGGTGGTGCCTCTAGTGCAAGCCTTCCTTGTGTTGGGGGAAGTTTGTTCTATTTTTGATTCCTTGCAACATTGTTAGGATAGTTAGAAGTATTTGGGTATGTCCTCCTTGGAATATCCTTGTAGGAGGGAACATATGAACCTTGAGAAATATGCTTCTTGAGAGACAACAATTCATTAGCTAGATTTTGCACCATAGGATTTGTGGTGTTTGTAGGAGGTGGGGCCGAAGAGGATTGTCCTCTAGACCTATTTGGATCCTTCCTTATTTTTCCCGCAAGGATTAGATCTTCCTCTACTTCGATAGAAAAACTTTGAGCAATTGCAAGATCAGACGAGGATTCTCTTCATAGAAGAAAACTAACCTTAGTTAATTGAGCACATTGATAAAGAAACACTTCAAGTATTTAGTTGTGGGATGAGCAATAGTTGGAATTCTATTTTCCAAATTATTGAACTTAGCCACAAACTCACTCATGGGATCGTGTGGTTCCTTTTTCATTTGAGTGAGCTAATCTTTTGTTGGTTTAAACCTCTCTTTAAATTTGGTTCAAAGTGTAGCCCAACTAGTAATACTTCTAGCTGAAAGATGATAAAACCAATCAGAAACAACTCCTTGGAGCATTTTAATAAAAAACCTTACAGACACATCTTCATGCTCTACTCCAAGAACTCTGCATGCAATGAAAAATATGACAATGTGCTCATTTGGATGTTGTTTTCCATCCCCTTAAAACTTGGGAAAGTTCTTTCGTGAACCACGAGGAAGTTCATGTGATGGTGGTGCCAAATTCAATGACCAAAAGCATTTCCCCATGGACCTTGAGCAACTATTCTGTCTGAGTTGAATGGAGGAATAACAAACCTTTGACATGGTGTGATAGAAAGAGCCCTATGAGCATTGAAAGCTTCACTTGGTATAGGAGATCTCACATTGATAGGACGAAAAATCCTTGTACACTAAAGAGGTGACCTCATTTATGCAGGACAAAGTTATGCTTTTACAACAATTCAAATGTAGGGTCAATAAGTCCTTGAGCCCTTCTACCATGTGTATAAATTTATTGTGCCAGAGTGAAAAATTGACAAGAAATGTAGATTAACAACAACAAAAATACTTACAAACAATAAGGTGCTGGTATGTGTAGACACATAAAAATGACCTAGGCCTGCAAGCACTATTTTACCACTTTTCGTCCTAGCATAATTATGACAATTTATTTATGTTTCTAACCCACTTTCGACTATTAATTAAATAATTCATAATTATTTAATTAATTCATATCTTTTTATTCTCCATGATTATTAAATAAATAGATCTTATTTATTTATTTAATGCGTCACTAATTATCTAGAGTCTTCTCATAATTAAATGAAGTTCTCAATTTATTTAATTAATCTTTATCATTTATGTCCTCTTGATTATTAAATAAATATATTTTAATTAATTGATTTAATATGTCACTAATTCCCAAATTCTCTTTTAATTAAATAGATTTATTAATTTATTTAATTAATCAATCACCTCTTCTAAATTAAATTATTTTTTCTAATTATTTAATTGCCTTATTTGACATTTTCCTCTTTTTAAATAAAATTTTTTATTTAAAAATGGCTTCACATGGTTAACTGCTTCTTCTTTTAGTAAATAATCTTAAAATCAATTATTTACTATCTCACTAAATCCATATTTTGAATTAATTTTAACTCAAAATGGTAATATTCTTCTACAAATCAAGTAATTGCTAAAATTAATGATTTTCTAAATCTCATCTTCTTATCTTTTGATTTTTTACTAATTTTCATCTCACTATCACGTTTATTCTCCATCCTTGATTTAATTTCTTAAATTAAATCTTGTGCACTCATTTGGGAATTTTACCCTAACCCTAATTGAGAGTTGCCATTTTTGAATCTTGACCATTGATTCTAGGGCATTTCTCAATCTCTCATCTCATCCGTCCATCCAAAATTGTATTTTCTATAAAATGACAATTTTGTTCTCATTTCGACATCTCTTAATATCTTGGAATTCTTGAATCTTTTATTTGCTTAATCTTAATCTCTTGCATTTTCAATTTCTTACTTGCATTTAGAATTAAATTTCTTTTGCAATAATACTTAGGAAATCCTTCAAAACTTTGCTTAGGGCTAGCATAGTAAAGTTTGCTCATCACAATCTGAGGGCACACTCATCATCACAACAAGCTAGAAGCTACAATGGAAGTCAGCCATGGAGGAGGAAGGGTTTGGTGAGCTCGTTTCGTTTTAGTTCATTTTTTCCTTCTTTATTTTCCTATGCATTCTATTGTCTTTGTGGGTTTTGAGTATGCTAATCTAATCTTGATCCTTGCAGAAAATTCTCAATCAAATTGGTGAACCTGACATTCTCTTTTCAAAACACATTTTTTGCAAGTTTTTGTACGGTTTCTATTTATTTTGCAGATACAGGTGTACGGAACGACACAATTGAAAGATTGTGTGATACAAACACTCTGTTGCGCCGCATCTGCTTGCGCGAGTGACGCAATCGCACTATCACGATGCATTTGACCTCCTGAGCGACACAACTGACCTGTTGAGATGCACTTGCCAGAAACCGAACTGCAAATGCCATATCAAGCCGCATATGCCATATGGAGTCACATTTGCTCTGCTGCGACGCAAATAACTGGTAAGAATTTTTTTCGATTTTGTATCTTTTTTTAGTTTCTTCCTAGTTTTTGCTTCTAGATTAGAGATTTTTCAGGCTACTAATCTTTCTGTGACATCATGTGTCAAGCTGGAGGCTAACCAAATCTTGTTCATTGTTCATTTACTTTAATTTCACAAGTTGCATTTCACTCATAAATAAAATGAACAATCACGCAAGTGCATGAAATTAAAAAGAACAGTCATTTCTTTTTTTCATGAATTTAAAATTAACTATTAGTTAGTTCACACTACAAATGGTTAAAATGAACCCCATGCTTGACAAACACTACAAATAGTTAAAATGAACCATTGTCTTTTCTGTTTTGTGATTTAGTTAGTCATCACAACAAACATTTCAATTTGGGCTTAAAAAGAACAACATGCGAGTGTGAGTTAAGATATTCATGTGCTCTCTCTTTGTTTTTAAACGGAGATTGATTGAACTATGAATATGTTGAATCGCTTTTGTTAGCCTTAGACATCGGGCCTGCTTTAGTGGGAAAAAGTACTCACCCCAAAGCGACTCAAACCGGTAACGCGCTAAAGCCAAGCGATGCCCAACCGGTATATAAATTTTAATGTTAAGGAAAACTTAGCATTACAGAACTTCCCGCGGACTAGCAATTGAATCCCCAGTACCCTTGTGGTGCGTCGAAACCTGTAGAGCGTAACCTTTGCAGACTAGGATGATAATGGCTCTCGCGTGGCCTTCTGAATGGATGCCCGAAATAAAACCTTTGTTTTAGTGACCACAAACCTTCTATTCTTTGGTGCAACAATGGTCGTTGCCAAGGCACCCACACCTGTGCAGTTCTTAGTAGAGATGATCAATCTGCCATGGGAGTTTCATGGAGGTTGGAAGCTTGGTTGCCCTAAGAAGTGAGTGCATTGTAAGGGGGAGCCCATGGGGCCAAGCTTCTAAATTCATCCATTAAGGATATGCGGTTGGAGTAAAATCCGTGTGGGATCCATAAGAATATTGTCCTTGCAGCCATAAGATTTTTGTAAATGTCTTCTATGTGGCTATTTTTCATTTTTTACAACACCATGTGTTTGGCAGCTGTATTCAGACAACATGAACAAATGAACATCAACCTCACAATTTGAAACAACACTGCCAAACTGTAAATTGCCAAATTTTTGCCACAAATTGCTTTCTGTGACGCATACGCCATATTGCACCGCAATTGCTTATTCCTGAGCCACATCTTCTTTGTCAAGCCATAATCGCCCTCTCTAACGTCGTAATTGATTGTCATTTAACGCATTTTCTTGGTCAAACACCACATCTACCATCTTGAACCGCAACTGCTTATTCCCGAATTGCAATTGCTCTATCACACTGCACTGGCCATCTGATACGCCGCATTTTCCATTGTGTACAACACCCGCTAAATCCTGCAATGCATTTGCCTTCCTGTGACGCAATTTCCTTTTAGAATGACGCATTTGATACCTTAAACGACACATTTGCTTGTCAGCTCCAAAAACATTATTACTGTCAAAAATCCGAGACCAAGCATTTGTAAACCTCTTTTTTCCAGTAGTCTTTGTCCAAAACCAAGAGAACACTTTTCGAGTCATCCATTTTGCATTTAGCTTGCAATTCATCCATCATCATCTTCAAGATAGGCAACGTCTTAAGTCCTTAATTTTGCACACTTTGGAATAGGAAAACTTTCCTTACTTTGTCAAACCATTGTTTCAAAAAGTAAATTGTCATTGGACCAAGTCAAACAAATCAATCCTTAGTCATTGTCCTCTTGTGAGCTATTTACAACTCATAAGTCTAGTGTGGAAATCTCACCTTGTCATTTTGTCATCTTGTCCTTCAAACCAGTCCTTTGACTATCGAAATTGAGACATTGGCCAAACTTTGAATGGTTAGTAACCCTTTCCTAGGAATCTTTTGACAGAAGACACTCATTTTAGTCTTTATTACCACTGCATTTGACATTCCTTTTTGTCCTCATTATCATTTTGCATAGTCTTAGTCTTATCCCATCCACCATCATATCTTCAAGCCACTATGAAATGCTTGCTAGTCGAATTGAATGCCATTTTCTCAGTAATGGTCAGGCACAACTAGTTGGGGACTTCAAAACACTATACCTCCAATCCAAGTCCAAATTTACAATGCCTAGCCCTCCATCCATCTATCCCTCTTACCGACAACCTATAAGTCCTAGTCCTCCGTCCATTTCCCCTCCCTATCATGAATCTTTTAACACAAATCCTGCCATTCTTCCACAACAAACATCCACCTATTGCCCCCACCCTAACATCGATAGGGGAAACCAACCATCCACGTCATATCCTAGTCCTCCAACCACGTCATATCCCAGTCCTCCATCCACGTCATATCCTAGTCCTCCAATCATGTCATATCCTAGTCCTCCATCCACGTCATATCCTAATCCTCCATTCACGTCATATCCTAGTCCTCCATCCACGTCATATCCTTGTCATGCATTCATGTCCTATCCTAGTCCATCATCCCTCAACCAAGTCCAAACCTCCATGTCATATCCTAGTCCATTATACACCAATCCATACCAAGAAACTCCATGTTTTCATGAAAACATATCCAGTCATGGTCTCCAAAGTCCCATCTTCTTACCTACACTTGAGGATACATGTCAAGAGGCAAGTCCAAAGCATGGCATCATAACATCACCGTCTTGTCCAGATCAAAGTAGTCTATTGGACCCCATCTTTACATCCATTCAAGAAGTCCTCCTAGACAATCATGGCATACCAAAGACACCTATCCTTGGTCAAGAGTCCATCCAAAACCATGTCATTCAAGACAAACCTATCCTTGGTCAAGACCCTATTTTCAATCATGTCATTCCAACTGAGCCCATCTTTGATCAAGACACTACTTTTGAAGAAGTCCAAAATGATCCACTCCTTGAACTTTATGCCCTTCATGATGAAACACTTGAAGATGAACCTCTCCAAGCTTCCAACATTGACACTTTCCACAATGAGACACTTGCCTCCATGGGACACATAGATGATCTACCATTAGAACAAGAGTCTCCTAGCATGGACATATTTGCAAATGATCAAGCTATAACTGAATTCAGTGGGCTCTATGACAATGACCATGAAGACAGTTTCGACATCAACTTCAAAGCACCAACAAAATCATAGGAGTCCGACATGTCACCAAATCAAACCGAAGATATTAATAAAAAATCTGTCCAACATGTCAGTGAAGCTACAACATCCTATCAATTAGGATCATCTATCTTTTTCAGAGTAGGATTTCTTACAGATGAGAAGATTTCGAGCATTAATTTCCACAATAAGGATGAGTTAGCATCTTGCTTCCACAATAAAAAGTACCCCATCACAAACAAAATTTGTCAGAACATGAATTATCAGGGAAAAAGATTAGGCCTACACGAGCAAGGAATTATGGAACCTGTTCAAGTTCAAGCACATTACGGACATCAAGGTCTTGGCTATTCATCAGTTGGAAAATATAATGATGTTAGTGTTCCCTCCTCGATATTGGGGGCAACTTTATCAGGTACAAACATCAAAATGGGTATCATGAGTAGGCCTTGTCATAAGATTGTTGCTAACACCCCTTCCCTCCACACCCCAAACCATCATTCCATCATGAATAAACCTTCCACATGGAACCAACAAAATTCTTACAAATACAAAATCCAAAATCACATGCCAAAGGCCATGGAATCAATCAAAAATACAAGTGGACAAATGAAGCTAAAATGGATCCCAAAACAAAATGGGTCAAGTCAAGAAAAGAATGAATCCGACAAAGAACATATGCCAAATCCAAAAGTCAATCAAAATGTGGAGCCACAGCACAAGAGGACTCCCACATATAATACATGTTCACCCCCTCCAAAATGGCCATCAAGAAAGACACATAAAAGTGTTGGTTCCAAACACTATCCTAATCTGACACCCAAAGTTTGGAAAATAAAAACCAATACATCCAAACATCCAACCAACCCATCCACGTCCACCATCATCTATCATAATCTTACATCCTCCTTAAAGTCCAAACATCCCATGTCACAAATTCGTCGCATCTTGGCAACAACTCTCTATCATAAGGACTCTCATGGCACTCTATCGCGATGTGCGTATTCTGATAAGGCCAACTCTAGTATCAACAAGGATCAAAATGACATCAAACAAATATATGCAAGCGCTATCATCCTGACAAGACAACTACTTCAAAAAGGTCATTATTGGCATGTCATGGCACTTGTATCTACATCGACACTGTCAAAGGATTCAACACAGTCAGTGGTCATCTAAAGCAACAAGGCTATCCGACAAAAAATAAATAAATAAATAAATAAAAAAATTGAAAAATAAAAATAAAAATCATCACCTCGATGAAAACCTAGAAAATAGGCATTTTGGTGACACCAAAAAAATAAAAAAATATCAAAAATTGTAAAGAGAAAAATTTCGTCCAATGATGAAAACCTGGCAAACAGGCGCTTTGGATAAGTACCATGATGAAAACCTGGCAAACAGGCGCTTTGGATAAGTACCATGATGAAAACCTGGAAAACAGGCATCATGTGTAGAGTAAATCATCTATGTGGACTATTACACTTGGGGGCAATTTGTCTCATCTCCCTTACCCTCTGCATGACATAATTCTTGTGACATTTCCATCCATCCATCTAAGCCCTATCATGTCCATCCATTTTCCCACCTATTTTGATCTTGACAAAGACTAAGGCACAAACACAAATCATGCTTTGGAAAACTTTTGACATGTCTATCCTTTGGTCATACACTTTCATGAAATATCTTGTCATCGCCTTCATAACAATATCTAGGTCCATACCTTGACAAAAATAAATTATCCTTATCTGACATAAGCCATCCATTGTCCTTTTATACCTATCACCCACCTTGGTTTCCCATGTCAATGGTCTAAAGATCCCTCGTCATCCAATCTAGTCCTCATCAATTTATTCCAAATGTAACAATATGGCAAAACTGGTGCATCATACAAAACATTCCTTGGCTTTGTCCCTGGCCCTGTTGCAGACTTTTATCCTCTTGTCATATCATTGTCATCTTCATGTTGTTTCAGGATGTGTCCTTCCCACGTCAAACAACATTGTCATTGTCATCGTCACCTGCCAATCGATATTCAACTTGACTAGCAAAAAAATCATGGTTGTCCTTGGATTCATGTGCGTCGGCATCATTCACATGCATTTGTCAAAACTTTCGCAAAACATCAAAAAGTCATAAAAATCTGAAAAAGTCCTGAAAAAAGTCGTAAAAATATGAAAAAGTCCTTAAAAAATCATAAAATTTTGAAAAAGTCCTGAAAAAGAAGAGATCTAAAAATCAGAAAATGTCCTGAAGAAAACACAAAAACATCCAAATAAATGTCAAAATCCCAAAAATAGAGTCAAAGTCAGTCATATCTTGTCAAGTCCGTCGAGTTAGTCAGTCTTTGTCATCGTCCGAACTACGTTGTCTCTGCACATTTGCTACATAGGCAAGATTCATCTTTGAATCCCTGAGACATTAGGTCAGTCCTTCTAGGTTTGTCCAAATAAAATCATAAGTCAAACATGGTCGCGTTGGTCAAATAAAGCAAACATATTCGCACTTGATACAAGACAGTCATTCAAAATGTCAACGTCAAAATTTGTCAAAATCAGACAATGTAAGCTAATCAATCATATAGTCAAAATCAGTCAACTTGCCAAAACATTAGTCAAAATTTCAATCTCATTCCTTTTGGTTCTCTTCAAGATGTGTCCTTCTTGGATTTGGACCTCGTTCAATATGTCATTTTCCTTTTCAGGATGTGTCCTTCCTGACCTTAGGGACCGTCAAACCGTCAAATCGTCAAACCGTCAAACCATCAAAACTGTCAAACTATCATGCAATTAATCTTCAACAAACAAACATTGGCAATACAATTAAATGGATCTTAATTTTTGGCTATTTTGTCTTATCTTTTTATTGACTTGTCTTTTGGTCATGTTACTAGCTACCTCGAGGATGTCCCATGAAGGATTTAGAGGTGCGATGATGTCTCATGACCTATTATGTTTTTCTTTGACTGCTGTATGTGGATTGTCTTGACAAAAAGACTGGAGCAACTCGGCCCTTAGTATGAGTTAGGAGATTCCTTGTCTGCGACCGTCTGTCTTGCAAAGTGTATGACCTTGCACACCTTGGTCTATGTCATACCATGGTGTTTGTTGTTCATTTGTGTCATTTTTATCGCCCAATGATGATTCAAGCAACACTTACTAGTACCTTGGCAAATATTGAAGGATTCTAACATGCATTTCTTCTTTCGCACTAACTTGCATTTCCTTTTATCCTAACATTCATCTTTTTCTCTCTAACATTTCTTCTAGTCCGCATCATTATCATCTTTATCTATCTTTCCTATATACTTCTATCTTTCATCTTCTAGTCCTTTCATCCATTTTGAGAGCCCACTCATATTCTCAGAACCCAATTGTCCTCTCAAGGGGACATACCACAACCCTCCTCGTCATTCTTCCTCATCCCTATTTTGCACTGGGGCATATTTTTGACTTTTTTTCTTTGCCACAATGCGACAAGCTGCATTATCACAAAGAGGGGCAAATGTAGACACATAAAAATGACCTAGGCCTGCAAGCACTATTTTACCACTTTTCGTCCTAGCATAATTATGACAATTTAATTATGTTTCTAACTCACTTTCGACTATTAATTAAATAATTCATAATTATTTAATTAATTCATATCTTTTTATTCTCCATGATTATTAAATAAATAGATCTTATTTATTTATTTAATGAGTCACTAATTATCTAAAGTCTTCTCATAATTAAATAAAGTTCTCAATTTATTTAATTAATCTTTATCATTTATGTCCTCTTGATTATTAAATAAATATATTTTAATTTATTTATTTAATATGTCACTAATTCCCAAATCCTTTTTTAATTAAATAGATTTATTAATTTATTTAATTAATCAATCACCTCTTCTAAATTAAATAATTATTTCTAATTATTTAATTGCCTTATTTGACATTTCCCTCTTTTTAAATAAAACAATTTATTTAAAAATGGCTTCACATGGTTAACTGCTTCTTCTTTTAGTAAATAATCTTAAAATCAATTATTTACTATCTCACTAAATCCACATTTTGAATTGATTTTAATTCAAAATGGTAATATTCTTCTACAAATCAAGTTTAATTGCTAAAATTGCTGATTTTCTAAATCTCATCTTCTTATCTTTTGATTTTTTACTAATTTTCATCTCACTGTCACGTTTATTCTCCATCCTTGATTTAATTTCTTAAATTAAATCTTGTGCACTCATTTGGGAATTTTACCCTAACCCTAATTGAGAGTTGCCATTTTTGAATCTTAACCATTGATTCTAGAGCATTTCTCAATCTCTCATCTCATCCGTCCATCCAAAATTGCATTTTCTATAAAATGACAATTTGTTCTCATTTTGACATCTCTTAATATCTTGGAATTCTTGAATCTTTTATTTGCTTAATCTTATCTCTTGCATTTTCAATTACTTACTTGCATTTAGAATTAAATTTATTTTGCAATAATACTTAGGAAATCCTTCAAAACTTTGCTTAGGGCTAGCATAGTAAAGTTTTCTCATCACAATCTGAGGGCACACTCATCATCACAACAAGCTAGAAGGTACAATGGAAGTCAGCCATGGACGAAGAAGGGTTCGGTGAGCTCGTTTCATTTTAGTTCATGTTTTCCTTCTTTATTTTCCTATGCATTCTATTGTCTTTGTGGGTTTTGAATATGCTAATCTAATCTTGATCCTTGCAGAAAATCCTCAATCACAGTATGTACTTCAACCAAAGGCGTGAGGCTCTTGGTTGCGTATTCAGATCCCTAGCAGAGTCGCCAAAAAATTGTTGGGTGAATATTTTTTTATCAACTAACTGATGACAAAATGGTTATATCAGACACAATATGATGAGATTAAATCTCTCCTATCAGAAAGGGGAGGCTCCCTTCTTATTGCTAACTAAATTCAACTAGTAATTAACTAAGTTTATTTACACTATCCATGGGGTGTTTTCATATCATATAATTTTCTTCTTTTAGAATAGATGTTTTCTCTTACAAAATTTACAATATCAATCCCCTAATGCTTAGATTATGTAACAAACCACAAAATACTAGTTGAAGCAATAATAACCAATATCCAATTTAGTTAAATGAAAAAATAACTAGAATGATACCAGTAAGTGTTAATGGCAAGAAAACCCACAAAAACACAAAGTCTTTTGTTGCTTCTTATGTTGATTTGAAAGGAAAAAATGTGGTATATGATGCAGCCCAAAGTCTTCAATGTATGCCACAATAGGATCAAACAAACGTAGATAATAACTTGCAACCCAAGGTCTTCAAGTTATTTCCAAACATGAACATAAACACAATTTCCAAATATGATAATGCAGCTCAAAGACTACAAAATCAGATTTAGAGTACCTCTTAGAACACTCAATTTCATGCCATGATTCAATCATATACAATAATACGATAGGAAAGACGTAAGAACAATCCCAACACACCACAAGCTTGATCCAAGACAAAGATTGAATGCCAACTTGCTTCTTTTTATTGATTGAATTTGATTCACACTTTGAAAACAAAGTTTCAATGCACTCCTCAATTCGGAAATATTTCACTTCATTAGCTAACAGATACAAAATTACAAAAGAGCCCTATCTTATTTATAGAGAGAAACCAAGAGCAAAAATAGGAAATCTACAACTACTTTGATTTATTCACAAACAAAGTCCAATTTGATTTGGGACTATGTTATTTTTATATGTAATTGCATATTATTAAAAGAAATGTAAAATTCCATTTACAAACTACATAATACATAAAGGAAAACTTGAAAAATAAACAAGTATTTACAAGCACGTTCTCTTCCTCTTCAAAATTCTTCTCCAGAAAATCTTCATATCTCTTCAAAGTGGCCTGAAGTTCAGTGTCATTTGGCCCTAATGTATAACTAGAGATAGTGAGAATTCATGTGATGGAGTCCTCTATGCTAACACATGCTTTCCCGTGCTTGTCTAATATAATTTTGAAATCATCAAGAATCACTTGGAAATCCACTAATTTATCAATGGAAGCTAATGAAAAATATTTTGATTCAATCTTAGTATGAATTAGTGAAGTGAACTCTTGGACAACTGCATCCACACGAAGAGTTTTTTGATTTCATCTAATATCTGGCACAAAAGATCCCCTATCTTGATGATAATATCTGATCCTCTATCAATACTTATCTCTTGGGCTTCCTACAAATATTTGATCAATTCATCTCTCCTATGTTTCATTGCTTCCCAGTATTCAATGGACATCTTTCTTGTGGGGATCACCCCATTTTCAACCAAAACTTCCAACTTGATATCTCTCAACTTGGTCCATGCCTCAAGATCCTTCTCCACTAGCTGCAAATTTTGAGAGAACACATCAAGAGTTTGATTCAATTCTAAATTAATAATATCCATATTATTTATCAACTCAATGGAAGATTTCAATAGTTGAATTCCTTGTGCAATTATTTTATCTATCCATGCACTAACAAATCTACCTTGTGCTCCGATCCTTTCGGCCTTCTGGATTGCAACATCATCCAAACATGTAGTAACAAGTTCAATGGAATTAGAAAATTGGCTTATCTTCAAAAAGACATAAGTGAGTTGTTCCACCTCCACCTTTAGTTGTCCTTAATAATCTTATCCTTGTCATATCTCTCGATCAATGAAGCCAATGCTGCTTGCAAGTCCTCCTTGGTACTTTCATGTGTTTGCGTACCAAGTTCAATTATTGTGATCACATAGTTTGAACCTTGGATTTCTTTAGCAATTTTGTCTAATGGTGGTTGTGCTACTTTGACATACTTGTGATATAACTTGTCAATAAGTACCCTAGAAAGTGTCTTGGCCTTCTTCATTGTTTTGGTCTTCATCGAAACAAATTGGCCAAAATCAAAGTCATTTGGAGAGATGAATTTTTTCTTAATTTTTGGTGTATTTGATGTCAACCAAGGAGGAAGAGTGGAAGAACCTCCTTCTATTCATGTCACCATAGTTTATGTTGATGGGGTTACTCCTAAAACAATGGTGGTCAAAATTGGTGGAGTTTGAGTGAGGACTGCAATAGGGATCTCCACACTTAACACTTGAGGAGCAGATGTAGACATGAACTTATCAAAGTCAGTTTGGGTGAATGTGTCAAGAATTGGTGAGGTTACATTAGAAAAACCTGGAAAGGAAGAAAGAGGGCCAAAAACATTCTCAATGTTACCACAAGGATTTTCAAATATTGACTCACTAGTAGGTGATGAATGAATAGATTATACATACATTACAAGAGTAATAGGAATAGTGGAAACAATAGGTAAAGACTGTACACTTGAAACAATAGGAGGAGTAGGAGTTTGAATTGAAAAAACTATAGGGGAAGAGGAGGGAGAATTTTCATGAGGTGACTCTGGTTGAGAAGCATTAGGAGATTCCTATGATTCTTCGGGTGCAATTTCTTCCTATTGTTCTTCTACCTGAATTGATGCCTCCTCTTTATCCTTGTCTTTAGTCCTTTTAATTTTGAAGATAAATTTATGATTCTTACTAGTACTAGGAGAATCTTCTTTATTTTTTGTTCTCAATTCTCCCTTTTTACCCGTAGGCCCTTCAATATCCTCTTCCTTTGATCCTATTATGAAAAACTTCAACTTTATCCCTCTATCTTCCAACCAAACATTAGTGTTAGCTAGAGTATGTTGGAACCTTTCCCTTATAGAAATCATCTCCATTTGTGACCATTGGATTAGAGGAAGGGGAGTGTCAACAATCTTATTTTCCTCATATGCAGGATCTACAATGTCATCTTCATCCTCCATATCCTTAGGAATATCAACAAGTTCCACTTTCCTAATTTGTTCCAAGGTAAGCCGACTGAAGTCTAGCTTCCTTACATCTTCATCACACCTACATTCAACCTATATATCCTCAATTTTGTGCACATGAGTGTAGCTCCTCTTAAGCATATCTTTCATGCCACAGTAGTCAAAATCATTCCTTCTCTTATATTTTTTCATGGTTACCCATTGTATTTTTGTTTCCATGGCTTTGGCTCTTAGAGAAGAGGTTATAGAATATCTACCAATGGTTAGAGGAAACTTAAAACTAGCTTTATGTGATTTTGTCTACTTATTATGTACAACCATAATCTACCTGCATAACTCCATTAGTACAATTTTATCACTCAGATATCTTGGTAGCATGTATGGATATCCATCAAAACAACCACCCCTGATGTATGTAAAGGTAGGAAACTATAGAAATATGCAACCAAAATTTATTATTAATTCCCAAGCTTCATCTGAAACCCTTTTCTTCTCAAGTTCCTTGTCAAACATGCAAATGAAAGAATAGAAGAAAGCATCATTTACTCTTATGAAATGTTTGATGCTCTGTTTCAAAGTTAGTTGTGTATAATCTTCATATATGAGAACCTTTCTTCTATCACCTTTTGAAGGGAATCCTAGAAAATGCCTCATAGAGGCAACAACATATACCAGATATGAAGTCATGTAAAACCTCAAAGAGCTTGATACTTTGGAAAGTTGTTCATAAATTTCATCACTAATTTATTTTCCCATAAGATATTCCTATTTATTTCCTTATGACATATACATATTGATACATCCATTCCTAAAAAGTGTTGGATGTTGGAAGTCCTTTAACTCTGATGAGAAGAGTTATCAAATCACCAACTTCCTCGATGAACTCACTTCAATAGATGCTATTTGGCCATCTTGCAATAGTAGGCTTGACAGTCTCAAGGCACCGAGTGTTGATAATTTTCTTGCACTTATCTAAATAATTATCATGATGATTTTGTGCTGCCTCCATGGTAATATCAACATAGTAATTAATATTAGGGCATATGAAAATATTGTTAAAGAATTATTCATCTAACCTTATGACAAGCTTTCCATCAACATCTGTTACATTTTTACTTTCCTTGTTGAAATTGGCATCAACTACTAACACAAATTCAAGATTCTGGAATATAAGTTGACATAGGGAATGAAGAAACCAAATGAATACCACTTTTAAGAACACACTGCATGCTTGAGGCAATAGGTTGCTGGTTCACTCTTTCTAATATTTCACATATATCCACATGTTTGGTCTCTATGTCTATGATGTGATCCACATTAGATTCCATATAAGTCATTGAGAAAACCCCTTGATACTTGTACTTCATGTCCTTCTTCGGAGAAGGATCATACATAAGTGTGAAGACTGCAAAAAAGGAATTTCCAAAGTTCTCCAGTGTTAGAAAAAATTTCAAGTACCATGCTGTTGCGGAAAAAAATTATACTTCTACATCTTTGGTGTGTTTTGATGTGTAGTTCAGAGAAAATTCTTTGAACTACATGGGAATTTCATTCTAAATGCAAATGAGGAGAAATTCCCTAACTTTGTATGAGGGTAAAGCAACAAATATAGTTTAGAGAAAATTCACCGAACTACATTTTGGTAGGTCAAACAAGTGCAAGTTGAAGAATTTTCTTTGACCTGCATGTATAATGATAGGCTTGGTGCAATTCAGATAAAATTATTTGATCTACACCCATGTGTGCAAGGAGTATGCACTTTGAGAAATATTCTCCGAAGTGCACATGGGGTAATTCTTCTTAATGCACTTCAGAGAATTTTCCCCAAAGTGCATGAGAATTCCATGTGATATAATGTGTTGTTCGGGAAAAATACATGAAGGTGAATTTTATTCAAGGATGTTGTGCGGAGAAATTTCTCTGTTCAACACTTCTCAAGGGTCGTGATGTAAGGTTGATGACAATACTATGCATAGAATTTTTCCCACACAACACATGTTGGTGAGTCTGCATATGGATGTTGATTGGGGAAGAAACCCTGAACAACACCTGCCAACAAGGTTGAGTAGGGTTTGTGGATATTCGGGAATGGTTTACAAGGAATGTTGTTTAGAGAAAATTCTTTGCACAACATTACCACGATGCGAAGGTGAAAATAATGAAACTAAACCCTATGAAAAATGCGAACACATAGATAAAGGTAATGCATAAACAACCCTAAACCGAGACTTAAAAACAAAAAAAAAGTATGTAAATCATATACATTTCTAAACAATGACCAAACATGGCGGC
This sequence comes from Sequoiadendron giganteum, assembly GCA_007115665.2. NCBI lineage: Eukaryota > Viridiplantae > Streptophyta > Pinopsida > Cupressales > Cupressaceae > Sequoiadendron > Sequoiadendron giganteum. The sequence continues at coordinate 956,607,882 of CM021100.1, forward strand.
AAATAAAAAAAAAAAAACCTAAGCAGTAAGATAGGTGAAAAAAAAGAATAAAACTCCGACATACTTGCAAGCCTTGGATGATGGGGTAAGTGCACCAAGATGGTTCCCAAAAAGGGGACTTAAGTGGACAGCTTTTTCTTGAAATTGGGAAATATTGACCTTGGATGTGAAATTGAGGATACTTAGACTCAAAATTTTGAGATGGAACAAAAAGAAGGATTCAAGTGCTCCAAGTCTACTTTCTAAAATACTAATTTATTTTGAAAATGATTGAGATTAAGGGGTTCAAACGAGGGACGTACACAAATTGGTGTTGTTTTTGTTAGAAAAACATAACATAGCAACTCTTGTACGACCCTCGTATGGTGAACTTTTTTTTAGTATTTTTAAAATCACAACGGTTCGAAGTTAGCTAACAGTATGTAGTTGATGCACGATTTTTCTGATAATTTTTTAATGAATATTTGATTTTTTACTAATTTGCGAAGTGGACATATCCTGAAAATAGAATTTTGGCCGTGCTACCCCTACAAATTTTGGAAACTAATTGATTTGTTTTATTTTTAATTTTTTAATTTTGTAGAATGGAGTCTAGTTTCTAAAAATGTAATTTATTTGAAAAATTGATGAACGGTTAATTTATAACGAAAAAAATACCAAACACTACTTTTCGGAAAAAAAAAGACATACAGATAAAATAAATTATGGATGAAAGACTTAACATTTTCAGAAAGTGAAAAAAATTACATCGTTGGATAGCTAAGAGATAACCCAACATTACCCATGTGCTCGATTTTTTCGATATTGAACCACGTGCAATCCTGACGGTGAGCACGAACTCGATTATGAGAAATATGGTGGATTTCTTAAAAACACGTCTCTGGTCATTGGGAATGCCCTCCAAACCTTTGGGTTGGAATTCCAAGGCAATACCAAGCTTAAATTTTGGTAATTCTCAAAGCAAGATATAACGCGAGCGCGTTATAACGCGCTCGTGTTATAGCTCACTTTGACATGGTTTTTGCTTCTGCGGGGAACATGTCTACTAACCCATAACGCGTTATTTCTTACTTTATGTTAAATGCTAATAAATTTATGTATGCTGATATATTTTTATGTACATGTATGTATGTATGCTTGTATGGATGTAAGATTATATGTACAAATGTATTATGCTTATATGTATGCATTTATGTATGTCTTTAGATGAAGGGAGAATTTAGAGAGAGTCTAGAGAGATGGAGAGGGGGTCGAAGTGAGAGTTTAAGAGAGAGGGAGTGGGAGAGAAGGGGTTGGATTGAGGGGGACTTAGCTAGGTAGGGTGGGAGGGATAGAGGGAGGGAGAGAGAGAGAGGGGGGGTGGGAAGGATAGAGGGAGAGAGAGAGAATTGATGGAGAGGGAGAGAGAATTGAGGGAGAGAGAGAGAGAGAGAGAGAGCGAGAGAGAGAGAGAGAGAGAGAGAGAGAGAGGGGAGAGACTTGAGAGTGTGAGAAGGAGAGACTTGAGAGATAGGTAGTGAGAGGGAGTGTGAGAGAGAGAGGGAGAGACTTCAGAGATAGGTAGTGAGAGGGAGTGTGAGAGAGAGGGTGGTAGGGATTGATTGAACAAGAGGTACGCAGAAAGAGGGAGACGGTAGATAGAGACAATTAGAGAGGGTGGGAGGGAGGGAGAGAGGGAGAGGTGAGATGTATAGATAGAGAGAAAGCGATAGGGGTTGAGGGATTAGGATGGAGGACCTATAGGGTTGATGGTTTCTAGGGTAGTAGGGTTTAAGGTTTGAGGGTTGATGGAATAGGTTTGATGGTAGAGGGTATTTGGTTGAGGGTATAGGGTAGAAGGTTTAAGGTTTAAGCATTTAGGGTTGAAGGGTTTGGGGTTAAGGGTTTAGGGTTAAGGGTTTACTTGGTTGAGGGTAGAGGGTTTAGGGTATAGTTTTGAGGGTATATGGCTGAAGGATTAGGTTCAGGGTCCAATGTAAGGGGTAGAGGGTTTAGGGTTTAAGGATTGAGGGTTGAGGGATTAAGGGTTGAGGGTTGAGAATTGAGGGTTGAGTGTTTAATGTATAGGGTAAAGGGTAGAGGGTTTAAGGGTTGAGAGTTGAAGATTGAGGGTTTAAGGTATAGGGTCGAGGGATTAGGGTCGAGGGTCCAATATATAGGGTAGAGGTTATAGGGGTTGAGAGATTAAGGGTTGAGGGATTAGGGTTTAGGGTAGAGAGTATTGGGTTGATGGTAGAGGTTAGAGGGTAGAGGGTAAAGGGTTTAACAATTTAGGGTTTAAGGGGTTAGGGTTGAGGGTCAAGGGTTTAGGGTTGAGTGTTTAAGGGTTTAAGAGTTGAGGGTTTAAGGGTCAAGAGGGTTGAGGGATTAGGGTAGAGATTTTACTAAGTGGGTTTGAGGGTTGGGG